>JAHLJT010008446.1:245317860-245357557 GCA_031308135.1 Acheta domesticus | reverse complement strand
CACCCTCACCTCCGTTGTCATCCTCACCATCATCACCACCACAACCTGGACCACACTCGCTCACCATCACAACCACCACCACCTCCATCACACTCGCTCATCATCACTATCGCCACCACCACCTCCACCACACTCGCTCACCACCACCACCAGACTCGCCGCCACCACCACCAGACTCGCCGCCACCACCACCACCACCACACTAGCTCACCACACTCGATCACCATCACCACCACCACCACACTCGCTTCCCCATCACCACCAACAGGCTCGCTTACCACCACCACCCTCGCTCACCTCCACCACCACTACCACACACGCTCACCACAACCACCCACAACCACTCTCGCTCACTACGACCACTACCACTACCCTCACCACCATCACAATCCTCTCCACTCATCATCCCCACTATCTTAACTATTACTATCCCTGCCGCCGCCTCTGCCACCGTCACGGCCCTCCTCATAAAGCCCCGTTCCGCGACCAGTTACACCCACCGGCGACGGATGGCGTCCGGGACCACGGTGACCGCGGATTATTTCCGCATGTGCGGACGCTTCACAATTTTAACGAGGGAACGACTTCGGCGAAAAAACCTTGGGCGACTCGCTTTCGGTTTCGACGAAAAGCGCGTTGGATTTCGATTCGGCGAGACAGCAGGTATGATTAGGAAATGGAAGATTGATTATCTGGTAGTGTAATGCAAGTAGGTTAGGTGCGTGTATGTGTATGTGTGTAAGTAAGGGGTGAAGATAAAACAAAGAAGAGGAAGGAAAGATCGCGCGCAGTCCGTGGCCCGGATTTTAGGGTACTACTCCGAAATTCGCCCGCTAATGATAGGGGAAAACACAGGAAACAACCGATCAGAGCATCCGGACGCTAAAATTCTCCAGACAGCCGCTGAATTCCACCCAGTTATGCAGTTTCGAAAATCTGCCTCCAACGTAATTCAAACACTTGCAACTCGCGGATTAGAGTCGCTAAAGTGTCATGTTTAAGATACATTATTAATCAAACTATGCAAACATTTTTAGTAGGTTAACTCTTAAAATTCACTGTTAAGTTGAAAAAGTTAAGTAAATCAGCTTGTCTTTTTCAACATTTCATTACAAATAAAGTACTTTCTACCTTCTTAATAAGGAAATTTTCTTTCCGTTTTACTGATATTGAAACGAGATAATTTGTATTTAAATTTTTATGATACACATAACATCTTTTCTATAGAATTTTCTAGTAATTAGTGATTTTGACTGATCCTTTCATTGAAAGATCTTCTAACAAAGTCTTTTAACAAATAAGAAGAAATTACGTAAATATACTGACACTGCTTTTAATTCGACAACCTTTAAGCGTGCCAAATATTGTCATTAATTTCAACAACATTTTAAACGAATATTTGTTTTCAAAGACCGACAAGAATCGGAGGTTTCGCATTTGAAAATGTTACCAAAACTTTTTGTAAAATTTGATTTAATGTTTCGTTAAAGCGGTGGAGACAGGGGCATGATTGGTTCGGGGCTGGACAATGTAGGGTGAGGCGGGGCGGAACAGGGAGGCAGAGAGGGGGGAGAAAGATCAGGAATGGATGTGGACGGAGCGGAGAAGTGAGAGCGGAGGCTTGCCGAGGACGTGGGATGGAGCGGAATGGAGCGGTGGGTGTGAATTGGAGCGGGTTGGAGAAGGGATTGAGCGGAGTGGAACGTTGGGGAGCGGTGTGAAGCGTGGTGGAGAGTGGTGAAGCGGGTTCGAGCGAGCTGGATCGGGGGTGGAGCAGAGTTGTGAGTAGTGCTGCGTAGTGGAGAGAAGTGGAGAGTAGTAGAAGGTAGTGGAGAGTAGTGGGGTGGAGAGGGACGGAGCAGGGCGGAGTAGGACAGAGTGGGGCGGAGTGGGGTAGAATAGGGCGGAGTCGGGTCGGAGTGGGATGGAGTGGGGTGGAGAGAAATGGAATGAAGTGGAGCAAGGAGGGAGATATGGAGAGAGTTTGAGCATATTGAAGCAGGGTACAGCGGAATGGAGCGAGGTGGCGCGGGGTGGAGCAAGGCGAAGCCAAGGGGGGGGGGTGGCGGAGATGTAAAAAAATCTTCTCCCACTTCACGCCTACAACAAAATTCATTCCTTTATCTGTCTAAAAAATGGTTGTTATAAAAATACATTAACAGCATCTCGTTAGTTGAGCTTATAGAAAATAAAAGCATAGTTTATGCAATATTACGCAAGTACATTATGACATTTTATAACGCTTACAATGCAGACAAAGTCATCTGCTTATAATATTTGGAACACCGACACTAAAATTAATAGTGCGAACACGTCCACGTAACGATCGATCGAGACCCGTTCTCGGGAACGTATGTCTGGGCGCAGGCGAACAATAGTGCAAACAGCAAGTGGAAGCCGGAGGGCAACCGCAAGCGTCGTCCCACCCCTTCACGCGTCCCTCGCGCCACCACAGCGTAACAACCGTCACAACACCTCCTCTTCACACCGTGGCGCCGCCGCCACCACCGCCGCCGTCGCCGCGCACACGACCCTTCGGCGGTCGTCACACGCTCCGCCACTCCACGCCGGCCATCAAACTCCGCCACACTCCCCTCTCCCCCTCCCCTCTGCGCAGGCCAGGGCCGGCGCCCGTGCCCTTC
Organism: Acheta domesticus; assembly: GCA_031308135.1. Taxonomy (NCBI): domain Eukaryota; kingdom Metazoa; phylum Arthropoda; class Insecta; order Orthoptera; family Gryllidae; genus Acheta; species Acheta domesticus. Next base: position 245,354,915 of record JAHLJT010008446.1, on the reverse strand, counting down.
AGCCCGCCCCTCAGACCGCAACACCTCCGCCCGCGCCACGCCCATTCCTAACGCCCACGTGCAGCACGTTCTGCGCGCTCTGTTCCTTTCTCGCCTGACTCTCCGTCTCTCCCTCTCTCTCTCACTATCCGTCTCACTCTCTCCGTCTCTCTCCGTCTCACTCTCTCTATCTCACTATCCGTCTCATTCTCTCCGTCTCACTCTCTCCGTCTCATTCTCTCCGTCTCATTCTCTCCGTCTCATTCTCTCCGTCTCACTCTCTCCGTCTCACTCTCTCACTCTCACTCTCACTCTCTCCGTCTCACTCTCTCACTCTCACTCTCACTCTCTCCGTCTCACTCTCTCCGTCTCACTCTCTCCGTCTCATTCTCTGTCTCACTCTCTGTCTCACTCTCTCTGTCTCACTCTCTCTGTCTCTCTCTCTCTTTCTAAGTCGTGCCTTCAAACCTGAGGTAACACTTCCTTTCTACTAGTGTGCTAGACACTTCGTATTCTCTGTTCCTTTTCCGTCCGTCAAATCTTTCTGTGCTGTAGCTTCAAATTTCTATGACCCTCCGATTTGGCCCACGTGCTGTACATTTTGTGTTCTCAATTTCCTCTGCGTTTGTTCCTCTCCGTTGCCTCGCGTTCCTCTGATGATATAGCAGTATGACCATAGAGTAAAGATCCTTAGTCTATGGTCTGACACTTTTCCTTTGCCCACGTTCTGGATATTTGGTGTTTTCCGTTCTCTTCCAGGTTCCTCTCCAATATTGGAGCTTCATATTCGCGTTCGCTTTCTCTTCCAACACCTTCATGAGCCATTATGCTAAATCTATTGTAGCTCTCTCCATCTCCCCTCTAAGCAACTATTCACTCCCAAGTTGATTCTGCACCTGTGTCATTATTATTTACTCTTCGTCCAACACTACACCCTTCCTCTCCACCATCGGGTAATCCCCTTCCATTTTCACATCGTCTCTTTGTCATTTATTCATTATCTTGTTGCTGGCGCCACGTCCTAGTTTAAACTCCTTCATATTCTTTTGCAGTCAACTTACCCGTAATCCAGCTACCATATCGCTCTTCACCGCTGGCGCCCCCCTCCCAGCTTCACTGTTCCAATTTTCCCTCCCCTCCGCATCCCTAGCGATTTACGTCACCTCCCCTAAGCCGAAGCACGCGTGCGTGGCCGGTTCGAGCCCCGTCGATGGCAGCGGTGGGTAGAGTATTGGTGCGGTCGGTGCGCGGAAGGGTGGGGGCGAGGGCGGAGACCTCATTTCAGAGCGTGGACGCGTCCTCGCGTCCTCGTTAGTTTCGCGCCATGAAAAACGCGTCTCTTGTTATCGGCGCGCGCAGCGGCGCGGGGAGTGAGGGCGGCGGAGCGGGGACCGTGGAGCGGGGGCGGAAGCATTCGCGGGGAGCGCGTTTGGAGGTTGGGGTGAGGGATTGGCGGGGATGGCGGGGGCGGGCCATGCCGCCGTGGCACTGTCGCCCTTCGATGAGAGATGGCGAGCGCGCTTCAGCAATGAAGCCGAAAATTAAAACACGACCAAAACACATATTTTTCACCGCACGAAAATTCCACACATGGCTTTATTGAAAAAATGAAACACGGGACGTAACTACCCCTCAAGATTAATAGAGGCGATTTGCCGTAATAGTAATTAGCCACAAAAAATATCGCCACGTCAAGGGAAAACAGGTTAATTAAATTTAAAAAAACACGCACCTATTTATTGGGCAGTTTATGTAGGGGTGAAGGGGATACGGTGGTGTTGGCAACTTCTGAAATTGAACGACGAGCACCCCCCCCCCTACTGTCTCCGTAATCAACATTTTCAACGATGATGCGCTTATGCGAGAATCTTGAAAACCTGTAGAGGGATAGAGAAAATTGGTAAAGAGGCTTAGTGCGAAATGAATTGCAGCGATACACACAAGTGCCCTTTACATTAAAAAGGAGGAAAAATGTAATTTAAGTTTGAAAAAAGCGAAATGAGAATTTTCAAAACGATAAATATAATTTTTAACAAAACTGTAGATAGTCAACATACTTCAATGCCAAACGTATTCAGTTCATTCTTTTACATAGATTTCAATCGAAATTCGCAGCTCCTTTTTGGATTTTCGGGACTTTGCTTAAACACATGCTGCTATCAATATGTCACAATTTTTGAAATAATATTTCGTCTTTCATGTTATTTTCAATTATTCTATTATGCACGATTAGACGAACGAACCAGTAATTACACAGGTGTGCGATGATCTAGGGGCTGAAATATTTTATGCTATTTTTATCGTATCGAATGTCCTAATTCTGAAAATGAAACTTGTTTTGCTCTATCACGTACAGATTTTGCATAATGTGCATTTGAAACAGTTTTGCTACTTAGTGCTCAAAGCGTTTGGATGGAGGCCTATTGGACTGAACTATTTGTCAACACAACTACGACGTCTACCTTCAACAAAACTTTGTTCTGTTCCTTACTTGGTTATAAATAATTCTATCCTGCAACTTTGCCCTGCACTGGCCGTCCCTTTGACTTAGTATGCGACAGCGATTGACACTAACTTAGTAAGTGATCGAATGCCGTCATTCTATCGTGTCAGTGGTCCCCTTTTAAACGTGTATCGTGTGTGGTTGCAATTTTTCTTGTCAAAATCTCTCTGAGAGGTTGAGTGAACACTCGGAAATATTTTTTGTTTAATGGACGTTCTCCGATCAAGACGCAGAAAAGACATATTACTCCAATTATCTAGAGCTGGTTTTTGAACTTCTTTGAGGTTAAAGTCGGGGATCATGACAAAACGTGCGCTTCACATATCCTTAGTAAAACTGGGGGGGGGGGAATTTAAAAACCATGGTTCAATGGATGTCGTTCATCTATGCCCTTTGGTATTCCTTTGGCTTGCCCTCAAAAACGAAATTTTTACAAAACTTCTGATTTCATCTGAATAAAATATCAGAATTTAATTACAAAAATTAGACAGCCATCACGTGTCCAAATTTACCATCAGCAATGAGACCAGTCTCATATGAATTTGGAGATTCGATTCCAGTACCACTAACAGCATTACATGAGGGTATTACTAGTTCTTCCTCCCCTCTGAGTACAGAATATTATCAAATCGTCACGTAACAACAAAGAGGAGCAACTACTGTCATGTTACGTTGATGTTACTCCAGAGTTAGACAAAGTCTGTGGAAAGTTCCAGCTTGGGTGAGAAGAATATACTTAGTTCTAAGGATAAAAATGTAATAAATTACCAAGTAATTGACTCGCATTAACTGTTTTTGTCACCTTTGTATATCAAACTGAAACAATGTTGAAATTTTTTAATAAACTGGCCCTTTTTTAATAAAGTGTTCAAAAAAGTCCATTTTCATCAGAAATAAAAGTAAAGGAAGGCATTTTCGACGAACTGCATATTCTCCAACTTTTTACGGATACTAGCTTAGAAATAAAATACCTGGTGTAAAATCGTAACTATTCAGGGATGTTATCAACAATTTTTTGAGCAATGGTAAATATGGATGAACATGTGAACATATGTTAAAACGATGCTCAAAAATTCAAGTGTCTCTGATGTGATATGAGCTTCAAGTACATTTTCTCCATTCTCATCCTGAATACTTTCCGAAAAACGTAGAACAACAAAGTGAAGAATAAGGAAATCTATTTCATCATGATATAAAACAGAGTTAAATAAGGTATCAGGGTCGATGTTGATGTCCCACTACGTTTGGTGTTCAGTAAGGGATACCACTAGCCTGGACCATAAATGTCAATCAACACATCGTTCGTTTTTAACAAAACTGGGAAAGAAAATATATTTCCTGCAACTGAATTTTTCAACACTGAGATTTTCTTTTCTGTTTGTCACGAAAACCTCTGTGACATGCAACATTGGCTAGCAGATTTCAATTCAGAACATCAAAATTAGATTTAGATATGGGTTCAACCCTATGCCACAGAAAAATATCACTTCGCAGGCCTGTGTTATCAGTACTAAGTCAAATTAATCAGGGTAGTATGTATTAATTAACATTACGAAATCTAAAAAATTCAATTACTTAAATAATGTTGCCACCGATTTAAGCTGAAATATTAAACCACTGTGTGAGTAAAATTTCACATACCTATTTCCAATTAAATGTGATTTTATAATGCATAGTGAATAAGTAAAATAATTCAAAGTTCCAAAATGAAATTATCACAGATCCAGGATAATTTCCGGTCACCATGAAGTTTATAAGCTAATTCCTTCATTTTGATTATACGATCAACAATTCATTGGCGCCATAAAGTGAAGCGCAGGGAAAAGTATGTGGCACAACACAATTTATTAATATGAAGCTTGTTTATGGCCATACAAGCTGACAATTTCACTGCCTCAATCCACTCGGGAGGTTACACATTAGCATTTCTCCGGGGAGCGTTACACATCACTGAATTGGACACGATGAATTGATCTCTGTGACCTAGGCCCTGGGTCATATGAAACCATCACAGAGACAACGCTGCCGCCATGGAAGCGGCACAACACCCTTGTTCAGACTGCACAGACCGCATACACACAATATCTTTAGATTGAAGTCATATGTTTAGCCCGACCTTTGATTGTACTTATATACCACAGTTAAATATTTGCCTTTATTATTCACGACGAAGACTTACTAATTATTTAGCTGGCGTATTCCGAATACACGGACCTCTATACGCAGGCCAAGTCGCCTCCTCTTGTCCTCGCGGCAGCTGTTCTCTAGCTTCCCGCCTGCTTCCTCTCTCCCGCCCCTTTGACACCGGAGTATTCTGAAGATATCAGGGACCGGCCGGGAGTCATTGTTATTGTTTGTATTATTATTATTATTATTATTATTATTATTATTATTATTATTATAGAATGGATAGATACGTTATAATAAAGAAAGATCGCAAAAATTAAAATATTTAAAATTATTATAATTACTTTAAAGTAATTAAAATTGTTAAGGTTAATGTCAAAGATGACACAAATGCACAGACGCAAACCAATTGCATATGTGTTACGGAGAAGTTCGTTTGTGAGAGAGAGGTTATGGCCTGAGACTCTCGCAATTGGCAGGACGGGAAAAACTGCCATGTATTCCAAACATGTAGGAGCTCCTTTACACCAGCCAAGTCGCTTACAGTCGCCTCCTCTCATCCTCCCGGCAGCTGTTCTGGGCCAGCCTCCTGTCTTCCGTTCCCCCTCGACCTCGAAGTTTCTGAAGAAATTAGGAACCGACGAGTGCCATTGTTATTGATTTTATTATTATGATCATAGATTGACAAGATACAATAAGATAGAGCTCTCCCAAAAATACAAAGAATTAAATTATTATAATTCTTTTAAAGTAATTGAAATTGCCAACGCCAGTGTCAAAAATGACACAAAATGCACAGAAGCAAACCAATCATATGAGGAAAACGAAAAGCTTCGTTATATCAGAGAGATTTCTGCCAGAGACGTTCGTAATTGGCAGGGCGGGAAAAACAGCGACGTATTCCGAACGTGTAGGAGCCCCTTTACGCCGGCCAAGTCGCTTACGGCCGCCTCGTCCCGTCCTCGCGGCAGCTGTCCTGGGTCTGCCTCCTGCCGTCCGTCCCCCTTGACCTCGGTGAGACGTGGCGGAGGGCGGGGGGGGTGCGTGCACGCCGGCGCTAGCGACGCCGGTCGGAGTGGGGCGACGCGACGTCGGCGTCGGCATCGCCGTCACCGCGCTAATTCAAGCCCACTTTGTTGTCCGAATAAAGGGACGGCGGCGGCGGCGGCGCCCGCATGCTTCAGGGCCCGTCAAACACTTGGGCGGCGACGCGGCCCGACGGACAGGAGGCCGCCGCCGGCTGCGGACGGAGCAGTGGAGATCGCGACGGCGACGGAGACGGCGACGGCAAAGATAACGGGAATGACGACGGTGAAGGTGGGGATCGCGATGACGGTGTGGATCACGCTGACCGATAATCCAACTAAAGCTCTTACTTACTACAAAAGCAAACTATAGTTAAACAATGCAATAGCCTTAAACAAAACAATAATTAGACCCCTCATGTTCTGGATCAATGCCTCGCAAACAAACAAAAACAGAATTCCAGTGGTGTAAAACAAATTCCTCCGAATAGCAACAAATGCTCCTTGGTTCATATCAAACAGACAACTCCATAAAGAAATAAAGCTACCACCTATCTCCCATTACATAGCACACCTCTCTAAGAGCTTCTACTAAAATCTAAACTCAATATCTCAAGCCGCCCATTATAATCTAGCATCAATCAACTATTTCCCAACCCGTATTAAAATATATATTCCCATTAGAAGCATTCCTAAATACTTTTTCCACACAATAGCTAAAATAGTAGGTGCTCTGTGAGTCTCCTGCATCAAATTGTAGAATGTAGAGTAAATAATTTAGAATAATAATAGTTATGTCAACAAAATACATATGAAAGGGTAATAATACTGAACTATGGGAACAATAAATAAATAAATTTAAAAAAACGCTGACGGTTACGATGGCGATGGAGATGACAACGACTCTGAGGATGACAATTGCAGGGAGGAAGACTGTGACGACGATGACGACAAAGATGGAAATGCGGCGGGTGATGAAGACTATTATCGGTGACGACGGATAATGTGTTGATAGTCACCGAAAGGCAATTGCGGACGTAGGCACTAAATGAGAGATTTTTTTTAGTTTTAGGATCGTACAAGAAGAAACTTAACTTCAAACACGAATATGAAGGTAAACAAATTGTAAAGTAAGTTGAGCGAAATGAATGATTTATTTAGAAAATTTTATTCACACTAATACGAACTGTTGGCATCATGTACGGCGATGTATGCTGATTATGAAAATGATATAAATTTGTCAATAGTTTTAAACCTCCCTACCTACATACAAGATCAATAATATTGCATTTTAATGGCTTATTCCACTTAAAAATATATTTGTGATCAAGATAGTGTTTCAGGAAATGGGACGTCAAGAAAATCAAGGAATGAAGAATTGGAATGATAAAAGCACCGATGGAGCGAAACAAACAGGAATTTGGGAGGTAAAAAGTAAAGTTATTTTATTATTAATTTATCATGAAAACAGTAAATTCTGTACGTGACATGCAAAGTGAAGAGGACAATTCGCTCACTTTTCTGTGCTCTTTATGAGATGGTATGAAGACTATTAAGATTTCATTATTTGCAGATATGTTATTAAGGTTCTTTTGATGTTATATTTCTTGTGGTTTAAAGCAAATTGCTTGAATAGAAAATAGCGTAGCAATGTAAGAAAAATCGACTAACATAAGATTTATTTTAAAAAATCGTAAGCGAAATAACAAAATGGAATGGAAATTAATGAATAATTGTGAAAACGTATTTTAAGGAGGTCAAAGGATAATAATTTCGATTTTTTAATCCTACAAGCAATTATAATTATTTAATGCCGACAACACTATTAGCGAGACGTCAAGATGAAAAGAAAATAGAGAAAGGGAAAGAAACAGGTATAAATTCACTCACTGTTTAGCAGATATGATTTCCTAATATGATATTGTAACAAGTATCGCACGTTCCAATAAACGGTCAGGCGAATATCGAACAAGGACGACGAAGGCAATGAAGTGGCAGCGTAGTACACGAAGAGTAAGCGGATGACAAATATAGCCGTGTGTTTAGAGAGCTGTTCTGCAGAGGAGCTTTACCGGTGACAACGAGGTATTTTTATAGCAACAACATCCTTTGTGTCGCGTCTTTGACTCCGTATCAGGTTGACGGGAAGAGACGATTTCCTTGCTTCGGCACTTTACACGCAGTTCACTACGAAGAGCTAAAAACATCTTCACACCAAAAACTTTCTTCAGCTTTTAACACATATCGACGATGAACTAGAAAATTAAAACCTCTAAATCATTTTTCATTTAAGTGAAGACATATGTTTGAGTATTTATTTGGTCAAAAAACAGTAAAAACTTTATATGACCTATGCGGGAAGAGATTATCTGCGCATATTTTCTTGAGGCAGAGAATAAAAAAAATTTAAAAAAACATGTTTAGAACATAGTCTTTTTTATTCACTTTTATCAAGATATTTAAAGTCAGTCAGTATTATAAATGCTCAAATTCTGTCTTAGATCAAGAGATAAACTGCTTGGCGCTGGAAAAAGTCGTTCTCCCGCAAATTGACAAATTGTTAGATGTGCCACTTTTCTTGCTATCTCAGAGCACAAACACAGACCTATGTTCGCTTATCAATTTATTTCAAGATATTCTCATTATTTCTTCTCTGAATGAAAAGATATTTCTTTGATTCTAAGACGACTTTGACTTAAGAAGAAAGTACACCGGATGCAAAACCATCATCGTAGACTTCAATCAGGAATTACATCTACTTCAGTAATGTAAAGAAAATTACTTATCTCTGAAAAAAGAAGAGTACGTAAGTATCGAAAGAACTGAAATGTAGAATGTGAGAACTCCAAAATTAAACTATGTTCCACAATTGTCAGATGTCAGCGAAACATGACAATCTTTCGGAATTTTGTTTTTCTCAAAAATATAAGCAAGTTCTTTCATTTAATAATGTTCAATACTTTTAATGTTTTCCCCCCAAAGATGTCATATCCTCAGCTTCAGTAAAACTAATAATACTTTTCTGTATGTTGAAGAAAAAATAAGCGATTTCTCCGTTTCCTCTCATAATTAACCTGTCTGATACAGCTTTCTTTGATGGGTCAGATACTGCCCGCAAAACAGAAGTCATTAAATCCAATAATACACTCAAAGAATACTGAAAGAGGACTAGTCTTGAAATACCAGGAAGATTCACGACAAGCTCCTTCAACGACATTGCTGTTCGAAGCGTGACACGCAATCTTGCGCACACGCCCTACATACCCGCAAACAGAATCTGTAAATTCCATTTCGCGGCTCGCTACATAAAACACGTCCGTAATCATTCCGAGAATTCCCCGTCACCGTGGGCCCGTCCGCAATCTGTTCACCCGCCCACTCCCTCCGGCCCGGTCGCGCACCCGCCCCGCGATCGCACATCCGCCGAAAACGCCGGTGCCTGACGCGCTGACGTCACCGCGCGCACCTGCGCCAGCCGCCGTCCCGGGCGCGGCGGCGAGGGGGCGGGCGCCGCGCTCCCCAATCGAGTTAGTGCGCGCCTCGCCCGCCAGAGGGCAGGCGGCGCGCCCGCGCGCGGCCCTTGAGAGATAGGGCTGCGCCCACGGCCAACTTTCGACCCCTAACTTATCACTGCGTTAATGAATTTAATCGCTGTGGACATCAAAACAATGCTCCAGCCCGTGCCTCCGAGTGGATAGCGCGCCCGCCCGCGCACGCGCGTGAGCCAGCGTTGGAACAAGGGCCGTGACGCCGTATAATCGCGTCACTGCGCCCCGCCCCCGCACGCCCGCCGCCACCGCAGATCCCGCCTCCACCGCCACAGCCCACCCCCTCGCCCCACCTCCCGGTGGCGCTGAGCCGGGGAGCAGGTACGGTATACAGCCCCCGCGAGCGTATGTACATAGAAACTTCTAGAAATGTCAACACAAGTGAAGGTCTGCCGGATGGGCGGATGCGGTAACCCTATTACAACTACAGACAGGTACGAGATGGCGAGTCTGATAAGACAACGGCCCCGCCGCACTTGTGTCCACAACACTGATTGCCATCAAAAGAGTATAAAGCTAAAAGCTGCGAGGGTGTTGATTCTCGACGATCAGGAAGCGTGAACATCGATTATACGGACCTCATTTTATGGCGTAGTTATACCGTATAACTACCGCCACCGGTATTCAATTGTCGAGGGCAGATCCACAACGCTTCATAAACAGACTTCATAAAGTGTAGCTAAAAGTTATCATCCTGCAAAAAGTGTATTTTAACCGCAAGACTGAAAGGTGGGAGAAATAAAATCACTCTTCCAGAGTGTAATTGAACACATTATGGTAAGATGTTAACTCATAATTTTTCCAGTTTTAAGAAAAATCTATAAATTTCGCACGCTTTTCTGGCTGATAAAACTTTTAAACTCAGTAAACAGATGCTGACAGAAGTGGGAAAATGTTCCCCAATTGTTGATAATCGAATAAAAATTGAAATTAAAAGGATGTAAATGCAATTTTCATACTTTCGAGAAAAATGATTTTATATAAACGTTAAAACTATTGGCACATACCACTCTTGCCATTTATAATCACCTCGCAATACTATCGAGAAATGCGTCTGGACATTGGCTCTTATTTATTTTATAGGGCTTGATTCATTCATCATTATTCTGCTAAAATGTAAATTTAACAGAAATGACACTTTCATCCTTTTTTTATTTCAAGTCTTCAATTATATATTAATTTATTCTTCCCAAGACCTCAATTGTTGGGCATGGTTCTTTGCAAAATTCAGTACTATATTCAGTACTAATTCAGTACTAACGTCATATACAGTTTTTACTGTTTTTTGACAAATAAATAAATAAAATAAAAACTACTATCAAAAACCTATTTTTAGAGGAAAAGCAACATTTTATCATGACCGCTACAAGCAAAAATATTTAGGAATTTATTGTTTTAGACGATTTTTTATGAGATTTTACTCCAATTGAAAAATGTAGTTTCAGTCCTTCATTTCCAATCACGATTAAGTTAAAAAAGTAATAGAAGTTGTTTATATATTGTATCTTGAAAAGTAATCTTCTCATTGAGAATTCACTAGTATTTAATAATATTTGCATAAAATGCTACAAGTAGATACCCCACTTCATGCACAATATGAATTTATTTTAGTTTAAATATTGAAATTCTTGATAGAAACTTGGGTGCTTTGAAAACAAAGCCCAGAACTTCTCGAATTCACATCACAAGGGTTTCTTACAATCGAATCCTTAAAGAGTAGACGTGCGGATCTTTATTCCTAATTTTATCACGATAAAATCAATCTCAAAATACCAAATAATTTAAAAATTCTTACTTTTACGTATTTCATGAACTTCATTGCCACCTACGGCCTTACTCTGCAAAATAACTAATTACTATTCATTTAATGAAAATAGGGGCAATAGTGTTCCGTAATGTAACGGCTGAAAGCATTCAGAGAAACGATTCTAAAAATATTTTCTCAATTGTGAATTGTAATAATATATAGGTTTGGGAGTTACCTCATCTAGAAAACATCGTATGATTCTCGGCTTAATAACCAGAAATAATACACGAAGTTCCGTGTTTGTTAGCATGTGAGGTAGGTAAGGGCGTTATCGCAAAACAATCCGTACATCGCGAACAATTCTGGCATATGTTTTTATTTATTTAAGCATTTTAACAGACGTGCTCTCTTTAATGATACATGGGAACACACTAACTGTGTTGTGAATTTTAGTTGTAATGTAGAAAGTTTTTAATTTTTTATTCGCTGCATTTGAGTATACGCCTGAATTATTTCTCGCTAGAAATGTAGAGACAATTATATTACATAGTCCTGGTAGTGAATCACGATTTTGAATTTCCTGAAAGAAAAACAATGTTTTGACTCCGCCAGGAAACGAGTCTAATCTGATATTTCAAAGAGAAAGATCTTGTAATTTTTCACAGCCTGACACTTCCCAAGAAATTGGCCATTCTTAGAAAAGTTCCTACCTAAGTTGCCATGTGAGATCATATGGTCTTCAAGTGAGAGATTTTTACTTTACGGAGTAGAGAGAAAGTTGTGTGATGCTGCGCGAAAAACGGCGAATTTTCTGCAGAAAAAACTCTTCTTAAAGTGCCATCATAACGAAAAAGTGAATAAATCCAGTTTATAAATTTAGAAAAAAAATTCTCTATCACTTGGTGTAGAAAGAATTCATGTTTTGTGGGTCCTTGATACCGAAAAATCGAATGTCGGCAAAAAATCAAATGTCCATCCGTCAGTCCGTCTGTGAACAACGCTAGCGGCTATATCGTTCAGCTGATTTTCTTCAAAATTGATATTCCCCAATTGATCTGGCTAATGTCACGGCCCCTTGAATTTTAAACTGGTATTTCAATTTTGGGGGTACTTTACATGAAGGCCCTAGGTCATTTTAAAAATTAAATCATTAAAAAAATGGCTACATTTTTTTGAATAAATTTTGTTGTTTGATAGTGTGAATGACGTTCAAGATAATGGTACAGGTCTCATGTTCGTTGAAAACCCTGCTTTTTCGAAAATTGCAAAAGTTCAACATTTTTTCGGAGTGTTCCTACAACTAAAATTTTAATGATAGAGCTTTTTTCCTTAATGAAATCTGTTCGTTAAAGATAGATTTTGAAAAAAGGCCATGTACAATTTTTCGAAATTTGCATTATTTTCGCGTAATATTGCCTGAAAATACGGACGAGAGTGCAGTTTTCGCATCACTTGTTTCATAAGAGGCATAATTGTTATTGCAGATGTTATTATAAAATATCCGATTATTCTCCCATATATCCAATAATTATCCAATGTTCATAAAAATTTGGATAGTAAATTTACAAAAAAATTTTCAAAAAACAAGCCAGACATAAAAAATACTAATAAGCAGAAGTAGACAGATAATAAATTATAAACTCAGTATTGCTAAAAATCACAACTGGTTATCGATGGTTAGTAATTCGAAGAAAATTCAATGTATATTATCTGTGTAAAACAAGATGGGAATATAAATTATTATTACTTATTATTACTATAAACTTCCTTTTTTGACTAAAGGTCGCTTTTCAACTACTAAGGTCATAAGGCGACTACTGTAACATTGAGGATAACGGTAACGGTATACGGTCATACACACAAACATCCATGTCTCGGGTGGGATTCGATCCCGCGACACTTTAGGCATGAGGGCGCAACGGCTCTTTAGGCTTAGCGACCTTGGCTACCCAGGCAGGCTATTATTGTAATCAACAATGTTTATAGAACACTAAATGGTGTGGATGAACTACATTCAATTAATACAGATTACTCTGCACAAAAGAACATTAACTAACGTTGGCACTGATGAGTAAGATAAGAGAGGACACAGCGATACTGTGGTTTAGTATGGCGGGAATGCGCTTGGCAGTGAAGTTGTTAAAGAGATCTCCCAACTGTTACCCTGTTCTTGACAGCGACTTCCGAACCGTGAGGCATTGTACATTGCTTCCGATATGGTCGGAGGAGCCCCTTGCTTTACGCAGTTACAAACAACGATACATTTCAGAAAAAAAGAGAAAAAAATGTCCACGTCTCTCTGTGTGGTCTGAAAGGGCTACCACAAGAGAGAAGGCTTGTTCCGGGAAACCCGAATGTCTGGGACTCCGAAGGACAAAACAAATAAGGCAGGAAGCAGCCGGAGGGATAATTTTTACGAGCGTGAGTCAGGCCGGCGCCCCTCCAGGCGGAACCCCGGCACCATTGCAGGGGCGGCGAGAGCGGCGAGAGCGGCGAGGGCGGCGAGGGCGGCGAGGGCGGCGAGGGCGGCGAGGGCGGCGAGGGCGGCGAGGGCGGCGAGGGCGGCGAGGGCGGCGAGGGCGGCGAGGGCGGCGAGGGCGGCGAGGGCGGCGAGGGCGGCGAGGGCGGCGAGGGCGGCGAGGGCGGCGAGGGCGGCGAGGGCGGCGAGGGCGGCGAGGGCGGCGAGGGCGGCGAGGGCGGCGAGGGCGGCGAGGGCGGCGAGGGCGGCGAGGGCGGCGAGGGCGGCGAGGGCGGCGAGGGCGGCGAGGGCGGCGAGGGCGGCGAGGGCGGCGAGGGCGGCGAGGGCGGCGAGGGCGGCGAGGGCGGCGAGGGCGGCGAGGGCGGCGAGGGCGGCGAGGGCGGCGAGGGCGGCGAGGGCGGCGAGGGCGGCGAGGGCGGCGAGGGCGGCGAGGGCGGCGAGGGCGGCGAGGGCGGCGAGGGCGGCGAGGGCGGCGAGGGCGGCGAGGGCGGCGAGGGCGGCGAGGGCGGCGAGGGCGGCGAGGGCGGCGAGGGCGGCGAGGGCGGCGAGGGCGGCGAGGGCGGCGAGGGCGGCGAGGGCGGCGAGGGCGGCGAGGGCGGCGAGGGCGGCGTGGAGCGGAATGGGGCGCCGGAGGCGACGTGTAGCAACGTGGGGCAGCGAGAGCGATGTTGGGCGGTGTGGCAGGCGACGGGTAGGGAGGCAACGTGAGGCGGCGAGGGCAGTAATGGTGGGTGTAGTATCTTCAGCCAGCATATGTGGGAGAAATTCTGTGTGACGATACGGTAATATCGGAAAAGATAGCGAGGACTGTGAGAAACGTCATCTCGTGGCTTGCGGCATTTGGTTTCGATATGCTGAATGCGATTTGCACATATGATATTTATTTATTAGTAATGTAAGATCAGTAACAAATTGATAATACATTGACTCTCCCCGTACAATGTTACATAATATGTGAATAATAATTTGGATGATAACATTTGCTACAATTATCGTAAAAACAACTCAAATAATTTAAGATTAATTACAAGACAGTATAATGATAGTTGAGGTTTTTGAAAGATACTATACAATATTGTATCATTTTTAAAAGATTTTTTCCTCGATCTGAAAGTAAATTTGACGAAATCATACACATATGGAAATCACGCAATAAATGTATATTTCTTACAAAGAATTAGGGGGGTATCTGATACGACACCATATGGAGAGAGAATTTCGGCATAATACGCTACCAAATATTCAGGCTATGTATGTTTCGAAACAATAAGTTATTCTATAACCAACTTGTCACCGACATAACAATCGTGTTTTCAATTGTAGCCTCTGGTGGATCAAATAACATTTGTTTTGTAGCTACGTTAAGCGATCCAGTTAAGTTGTTGAGAGCGTAGGCTTCCGCGACCGGTCAGAAGCTGCTTGGCTGTCCGGAAGACGCCGCGTCCTAGATATTTCGCCCTGAGGAAGGTTACAGAATGGCGACCGAAACGTTGGACCTGTGCCTAGGATGTGGCGACATCCCGACAGCCAAGCAGCTACAGTTAAGTTGTTATCCCTGCTTCCTCATCGAAACACTATTACAGTTCTCTGACCAACATGATGGTGGGCTGTATCCCGCTCATGATTGCAATGAGTAATACGGGTACAAATGGCTGAATCACAGTGCGAAGTTGTTTCATTAAGGCGGACAAAAATTAATTGCAGCGATTATAGAACAAAAAACAACAAATACATCTTGCAGATAGAATAATTACTACACCTCACAAATTATTTTCTGTTTATATGTAAAATAAAAAAAACATGTGTTGGTCATTATGTCAATATGATTTAAAAGTAAAAATGGATTTCGAGAGAAGATACATTTTGTAAGACGTCCTCCGGAGAAGCAAAGGCTACTTATTTTTCGCGGCAAAATAAAATACAAATATTTTTGTGTTTAGTCTCCTTCGATGTGAATATTATATTCAAAACTATAAAATTACCAAAAAATAATTTACATTTGTGACTTTTATTGTTTGATTTTCTAAATAAACTTTATAGCAGCTTACGAGAGATGTTAAAATATGCTAAAGGACACAAAACAGCAACTTTATTCAATTGTTTGGAAATTACCTGCAGATTTATTGAAGGCATAATGTCCAAACAATCATGTATTGCTTATTATTAAAGTATCATTTCACTGTTCGAGACTAATACGAGTGAAAAAAAAGTTAACGGACTAAAAAATAAAAGTGGAGGTCACTGAAATTTAAATATACAGTGTAGCTTCCATACGTACAATCATTTGTTATGTTCTGAGCAGGATTCGTTCATACGTTATTTTATTTATATAAAAATTAACCTGTGAAGCATTTATAAACATATGTAACTACTTTTTATTCTCACGAACGCAAATAATATGGTAAGATACAAAAACTGCTTTTTATGGAAGGTCCTTTCTCATTCTGTCAATATCCTAGTGGTGCTCATTAGAACAAATACCTCACCAGTCGCATGATCGTGTACATTATAGTTCTTTCGCCCCTCTTCCCACCCAATAACACATACGATGATTAGTAAGAAAAAAAGAATGTTTGATTACAGTAAAGGGCGTACATCAACGACCGCCGAGATTTTGGGCCGTCACGTTTGGAAAATTTCGCACTGTGAGGCCGCGGGGCCTGAGGAGCCACGGGAGGGGTCGAGACTTGCCGAGAGGGCAGCGCGAGCGAGAGAGCCGCTGCAGGGCCCGGCAGCACGGCCAAGATAGCGAGTGCTGCAACGGCGGCGGAGGAGGCGGCCGCCGCCGCAGCCGTCGTCACTTGCCGCCGCCACCACCCGCTCCTCTCCTCTCCTCTCCACCCCCCTCGGCCGCTCGGCGCGTCCGGCCCTGCCAATAACCACTGCGGCTTAATAAGTTAATAGAGGCCAATAGAGCGGGCCCCCGACAGTCGGGGAGATAAGTGCGCCGGCCGGCAGGCCGCGCCACAAAGCGAGTCCGCGTCGCGGCACGGAGCGGCGGCGGCGGCGGCGGCGGGGGCGAGGCGGCGGGGGCAGGGCGGCGGCGGCGCGGGGGCGGCACAAGAGCGGAGGAGCCCGAGGAGCGGGGGAGTTCACGACGCGATACTGCGCGCGCGATTGCGGCCGTTCTGCCCGCCGCTCGCCCCTCGTCATCCACTCGTTCCCCTCCCGCCCCGCCCCGCCCCGCCAAGCGGTCAGCCCGCCCCGCGCTGGGCCCGCATCGCCGCGACGGGCACCGGGACCCAAGCCACCGCCGTTGGGCCGCTGGGCCGCTGGCCGTTGGCCGCTGGCCGCCCTTCGCCCACGGGAACGAAGAGGGTGGGCTGTGGGGCGGCATGAGCATATCGACCAGTCGACCGGTTACAGTTTGAACAGGGGAAGGAGGGGCCTTAGTAATACCACTCGTTTTATATAATGGTCAAGTACATACATTAAACATGCAGTACAATTATGCTAGAACACAGAGGTAAAAAAGTATTATGAAATTTGTCAAGGCAGTAGTGGTAGAGAATTACTTAGTGATATCGCGAACTTGTCATTTTTTTAACGTTTGGTGGAAATATTCGTAGCTTTAAGGTAAATGTGAAGTGTGTAAACAAAATGTAATCCCGGTTTTGCTGTGCTATCAATGTTGTATTTCTGAATTTTTCAATAGTGAATTTTGTTGATTATCTCCACCATGAAGAAATATTTAAGACTTGAAAATCTTGGGATAGGAAGAGATGAGCTACCCCAGCCACAGCAAGCCTTCTGATTTTCGTAGTTCATATCTCGATTTTGGTCGAAGTATGTCTCATCTTGTTACTGCCCCAAGCCCTTCAATTCATGTGGCGAGGTGATAGCTGCGATTTTGAAGCTTCAATAATAAACGGAATCAGAAATGGAATGCGTCATCAACAGATCGAAATGAAGCACCTATTGTAATACGTTTTGTTCTTTCAAAAGCTTTTGACGCCATTGACCATAACATTTTCCTTTTAAAATTACTTTCAAATTCATGATGTTGCCTTAGATTGGATATCCTCATATCATAAACATCGAACGCAAAAAGAGATGAAATACCATACTGTCACGAAAGAACATTTACTCATCTTTCCAGTTCTTTGCCAAATAAGAATGGTATCCCGAAGGATATGATTTTAGGCCCCACTCTCTATTTTTTATACTAAACGAAACGCTCTCGTCGATTAGAAAATCAAGAACAGTTCTGTTTTGTGATGGCTTCAATATTCTTTGCAAAAAAGAAATATGAAACAGAACAATTTCAGACGATTCAAATTGGTTTCATAACCACATTAATATTAAACAAAGAAAAATTGTTTCGATGCATTTTTGTATTTCAGAGAAGCAATCCGATTGAAAATTAACACGAAACAACAGGAACTAATGGTGCTACAGAATGACACAGACTTTCTCGTACTAGTAGTTTTCTAAATTCTTTGGTCTGGCGTAGCTTTTCTGTCTTGCCACATACTTTTGTCAGCAGCCGTCTAAATTACATTTTTTGACACTTTCTCAATTTTTCGGTTTCCTAATAGTAGAACCGAAATATTACTTTGGAAGTCTTTTGAAGAACTTTTACTCACAAATAAAATAGGGTTTACAAATTGCTGGAAATGTGCATATTGAATGGGGAGAGATATTTTAAAAAATGCATTTGTGTAAATTTTCAAAAATACAAAAGAATACAACAAAATGAATTTTATATCATCCTAAACAGTGTAATTAGCACTATTCGTACGAAACGTTCAAAGAAAAAAAGTGGAGCCGTTGAGTTGTTGAGTTTTCGAGAATCTTTATTTGACATTATTTCAAGCACATGTACTCATAAACATAATAGTATGAAGAAATCGCCGCTAATGTAAATATTAACGACGTGAGAGAAGTCAAAAAATTAGATTTTTGTAATTTTTCACAAAAACAAAGAGTAGAGCTTAATGACGTTAAGGAATCTAATAGAGTACATTTAGCACTATCCCTATGAAAAATTAAAAAAAAATTGGAGCTGTCTTTAAGAAAATCTTATTTTTGTAATTTTTGAATATTGCATATATCCACGAAATATTGCGCGAAAACAACTAAAATTTTCAAAAAAATGTACATGATCTTAATGGAAGAACTCGTTATGGACAACAAATTTCATTAGAAGAAAAAAATCTCTGCCCTCAATTTTGTAGGAAGACGCCAAAAAAATTATACTTTTGCAATTATCGAAAATTTAATTAACCGTGAAAATGAGACCTATGCCATCTTTATTAATGTATTTTCTCTAATCTTACAAGAAATTTAAAGAAAACATTTGGATCCGTTTTTGAGAAATTTTGAATATGTCCATGGGGCATCATGTAAAGTACCCGCAAATGTAAAAGGAAGCTTTTCAAAATCGCTCTGCGTCAAGTCGAGCCAGATTGATCGGGGAATATCCATTTTGGAAAAATATCCTACGTATAGTTTAGGCGCCAGTGGTGTTAACAAACGGACAGAGGGACGGACGGACGGTTTGAAGAAAACAACTTTTAGGTATCAGGGGACCCCAAAACTTGTCTTTCCATTGAAATCTCGAAATAGATTCTCCCCAGCATCACATAAGAAGGGAAAAGGGAAGATGACACCGGCAATGAACAATAAAGAAGCAGTAGTGAGGAGGGAAGACAACTTAGTTAAAATATATGCTATGAACAGTTGGGCTGGAAATTAAAGACGTAAGCTATGCTATGACGATGTTTCTGGCTTTTATTCTTTCGTACAACTGAATTGAATTTATAATTTGGTTGTTCATATGTCACATTTTATGAAGAATTGAATTCTTGAAGTTAACCAGAGATGTGCTAAACAGCTGTCTTGTATGGACTGAGGACCACAGCCGCCTCTAATAGCACTGAAGATGGCCGCAATGCGGCCGAAAAAGCTTTAATGCCACAATAAACAGTTACGATGGAGAGCCAACATCGCATATTGATTTCGATGATAGAAGCATCGTAAACACTACACCATTTCCTACCGTCAATTCATAAATTACAAAAGCCAAATAGTATGCAGGGCTAAAAGTGCATGGTCTAATTTTCTGAGATTGTATTTAGTTTCTTTAAATTTAAGATCGCATCAACATCTAGATCATTAGCAACCACTATTGGGTTGAACGTCATGGTAACTACAAAAGTGGCATGATATGGTGATGATAGGGGGTTAAAGGACGAACACAAATACAACCATGCCCGAGGCGGGACTCGAACCCGCGACCCTTCGGTCCGAGATCGCTACGACACTACTGCCACCGGAGATCGGCTGTATTTAGTTTTGTATACTATTATATGTTAATTATTAAAAAATAAGTGTTAACAATCTTGCCTGGATCACAAACAACAAGCAAACTCAACATACTATTTAGTAAAACGACATGAAAACCAAGAACAACGTATACAAAACGAGAATTTCGCAGTAGCACTAGTAGGCGACCGAGGCAAGGGCTGGTGGGCGTGTCCCGCAGTTAACCGCAAAGTGAGTTTAACTGCTCCCTTTGAATTGCGAGATGTAAGGATAACACAGGTTCCCTTTGCGGAACTCCACTTCAATTCATTACGGGTCTTCCACATGAATAGAGCTAGCGAGTGTGATCGCTGCGTCGTCTCGTACATGCCGTATCTAAACAGGAGGCCTACGCCATCGCGGCTGATGCGCCTGACTGTAATAAGGCAGAAATTCGGGTGATGATTTTCAAAGGAACGGTGCGGTGTACGCATTAGAGTATAAATAAGTACAACCGAAAGGAACGATGTTCAAGATAAAATCCCCTTGTCGATGAGCCTGCAAGGACAATACATGACGCGATGACTTCTAAATAGGCCAAACATAATTCATAGCAAAAAAGCCATGGACTGGTACAATGAATACAAACATATGCAGTAGATTTTATAGGAATACGAAGTGTGGTAAGTTATCTAAATAATATAGAATGATGTGCTTGGCAGGAAATGCTGTTTTATATACAGTAATATGTAATTATGGTTCTCAGGTGTGTGTTAAACATCACAAGCTAAACATCATTTATACTTGCGTATTTATATTCATTTAATATTTATGTTTCAAATTAAACAAGGTGTTCTCTCTCTTTTACTTGTCATTTACCTTATCTTAATTACTGATATAGTTTAATATTATGGTATCTGCAGTTTTGTTTGTTTTAGTTTTTTCAAGATCTACAAATATTACAAATAAGTTGAATTGTTAATGGCCTGCAAAACTGGTATAACATGAAAAAAGGATAAACGAGCATAAAGTTTTTACTGTCAGTTGAAACGAAGGTCTCACGCTTAATAATTACTGTATCATGAAATTATGATTACTAAAGACTTCATAAGAATTTTGTTAATATTAACATAAACTCTAATTTTATTACCATCACCACTCAAAATTCGTTTTTTATGATTAGGGCCAGTGCTGTCGTCTTGGAAAGATGATTGATTATTATATGAGTGTTATTGCTGAAGGTAAATTTAAATATTTTGTGTCCATTTCATACTATTTTTAAGTTTCTATTATACGAATTATATCATTTTGCAATTTCTGGTCACTGTAACATTTTCAACGCACGGGATTATCCAGACTAGTACACAGGAAAATTTTCAAAGTCGAGAAAATTCTCAAACAAACCAGTAAGAGGACCACAGACATTTCTATTATTATTTAAATTATTTATAATATTTGGGTTTAGGCGTTCATAGTTTTCTATTTGTAGCGATCTTCCTATGATTTTTGCTACATATCACGAAACATCCGTTCACAGGGGGCGACGAACAGTACTGCCGCGAGATTGAGCGCTCGAGGAAAAGTCAGCAGCGAACGGAACGCAAAGTCTCGTCGCCATGGTTTGCTATGCATCGCAAACCGAGACGTGAGGGTAGAAGTCTCTTCCGTCGCATTTGCGAAGCGGTATGAGACCGGTTATTATCGGAAACCAACAAAACGTTGGCATAAACAAAATCCGCGAACGGATCTCCCTCTCCGCCTCCGCGAGGGGAAGAGTGGAATCGCGGAACGAGTGCACGCATACAAACGCGGCGGATCGGGCGCCGGGAGCGCGGGTGGAGGGGGAAGGAGGGTGGCGGCACAGTGGGGGCCAAAGGGGTAACGGGGCGAAGCGGGGGCGAAGTAGGGGCGAAGCGGGGGCGAAGTGGGGGCGAAGCGGGGGGCGAAGCGGGGAACTCGGGGAGCGAGAGGGCGAAAGGAGAGAACGCGTGTAAAGGGAATCCCGACTGTTGATGACGGCGAGGAAGTAGAAGTGCCCGCAGCGAGTTAAAGACAGTGCACCTAAAACCGATTTAGCAACGAGGGTATGATATGGGCAAGTCAATACGGGGGAAGTGCGGCAACAGGGCAGAATACTCCGCAAAGGGCTAGAAAGGCAAGAGATTGAGAAAATTTAAGGAATAGGGGCGTGGGGGGCGCGTGGGGGGGCGTAGAGGGCATAGGGGGCGTAGGGGGGCGTGGGGGGGGCGTGGGGGGAGGGGGGCGTGGGGGCTGTAGGGGTCGTGGGGGGCGTGGGGGGCGTGGGGGAGTGTGGGGGGTCGTGGGGGGTCGTGGGGGGTCGTGAGGGGGCGTGGGGGGATGTGTCAGGGGGTGTCAGGGGGTGTGGGGGGTCCGGGAGGTATCGGAAGGAATTGGGGATGACCGTGGGTGTCGTGGGGTGTCGGGAGGATTCGGGGGGTGTCAGGGGTGTCGAGGAGAGTATCGAGAAGTGTCGGTAGTACCCGGACTGTTGGTTGAGTCGGGGGGCGTCGGAGGAGGAGGGAAGGCAAAGAGCATGCAGAGATCGGTGTGCGTGGTTTTCTCGCTGGCAGCGGGGAATCGCAGTAGCCATTAGAGGTGGCGCGGGCGCTGGCACTGGCGCGGGAGTGGGAGTGGGGTCGGCACAGGCGCGACTGCGGCGCACGTCCCCGCTCTCGAAACTCAATCCCGCGCGCGAGCACTTTTACAAGAGACCGCGCTCGCAGCCCTAATAGGAAGCGGTCGACGCGGGCGGGAGGGCAGGCAGGCAGGCAGGCAGGCAGGCAGGCAGGCAGGCGAGGCGTGAGGCCGCCACAGTGCGACGCGCCAGGCTTCAATGGGGAGCGCTGTTGGGAGCAGGGGGACGGAAGGAGAGGTCTCGCGAATTTTTGGAAAAAACCCAAAACACTAGCGGACGATGCGCAGCAGAAAAATATAAAAGTTTAAAGAAAATGAGACTTGAATGAAAATATGAAATATACCATTTGCAGTGGCGAAACCAGGGGGGAGGGACATGACGGCCATTCCCCTACCTCTTCCTAATCCCAAGTTTTTTATATTTCTAATCAATTTATTCAAAACAATTATCATTATTGATCGTATTACATTACAAAGAAGTATTCCAATTAAGCCAAACCGGTCGGCATGTCGTGAAGAAAAAACAAAGTTTTTAAAGTAATTTTAAAAATGTATTTATGGGTTGAATTTGCTGCTTCCGTGAAATACTTCCTGGGACCAACTCCTAACCATGGGACATATATTAATTACTAATCTTGGAAAAGTAATTGAATCATCAACAAGTTTTTATATGATCGCCCGAATCAGACCGAATGAGAAGAATTCTTAATGATACAGGTGTATAAACGATTAAGAGAGCAAGTATCTTGCATTTGGAGGCCATTGAGACAATGGTCGAAACGTTGAAGATGGATTGAAGGGATGGATGAATAGAGAAAATGGGCGAGATTCGGAGTAGATGGCAAGGAACACGATGGGATACAGAATACCAGGTGCATCAGGAGTGGTGATGGCAACGGGGTAATGAGACTAGGTAATTGGATGATAGAATAATGGGACGTTAGGTTTATGAGTGCGATGAGAGATTCGGACGAGGGCGATGAGGAAGATGAGAGTGACGAGGAGGACCGGGGCCAAGGGAGACGGGAGATAAGTGTGACGAATGCTAGTGACGAGTGTAACGAAGACGACCGGTGTGATGAAGATGACACGGTTGGCCTTGCTAACTGAATAACGGAATGGTAATGTTATAGGGATTGCATGGGGAAACAAGATACAGAGGTGAAGTGGACGAAGATAAAGAGGGAAAGACAACGCAGCGAAAAATTGGGACGACCGGGTCGTCGTAGTCGACGGGTATGAAATGGGCGCACGACGTTATCGGTCGACTGGGACAACCAAAAGGAGCGAGGCTATGGGTTGAGCAATACGAACAAACGGAAGCAACGGTTGTGATGGGTGCGACGAGAGTAACGAGACCGATGAGGGCAATAAGGGCGAGGGAAACAAAAGGGACGAGGGCGACAAATGAGTCGGAAAAGAGGGAGATGAGGGAAATGAGGGTGGCAAGGGAGGCAAAAGAGACGAGAGCTATATGCACGATGAAGGAGACGAGGATAAAATAGACGAATGAGAGCGAAGATGATGAGGTTAACGAGGAGGACTGATGTCACGAGAGTGACGAGAGACGCGAAGGGAACGAGGGCGACAATGAAGAGGAGGGAGACGTGGGAGACAAGTGATGCGTGTGACAAGAGCGAACGACGCGAGGCACGAGTAGAACGAGGACGACCGGGGTGACGAAGATGACGGGGCTCATCTTGCCGACAAAAGCGACCGGGGGCAAGCGCAACCGGAGCCAACGGAGCGACCGAGACGACCGCGACAACTGCGCGAAAGGAAGCGCACGCTGTGACGGTGCGGGCACGAGGAGAAGCGGCGTCGGCAGCGAGGGCGGGGCCGGTGTGGATGGGGGGCGCGCGGCACGTACAGCGTCCGCGGCCAGCGAAAACAATGGGGACGAGGAAGTGAAAGAGACGAATGCGACGTGTGTGATGAGGGAGACGAGGACTAAACAGACGGACGAGAGCGATGAGAGCGGCAAGA
Source organism: Acheta domesticus (assembly GCA_031308135.1). Classification (NCBI taxonomy): domain Eukaryota; kingdom Metazoa; phylum Arthropoda; class Insecta; order Orthoptera; family Gryllidae; genus Acheta; species Acheta domesticus. Next base: position 245,330,620 of record JAHLJT010008446.1, on the reverse strand, counting down.
AGGACCGGGAGGACGAGGGTGTCGGCGGGTGTCGGAGGGTGTCGGAGGGTGTCGGAGGGTGTCGGAGGGTGTCGGAGGGTGTCGGAGGGTGTCGAAGGGTGTCGGAGGGTGTCGGTTGGTGTCGGTGGGTGTCGGCATCGTTGGCATCGAGGGGGCATCGTGGGACATCGGAGGGCATGAGGGCGTTCGGTGGCGTCGGGATATCAGGGAATATGTGGCGATGGCGGGATGACCAGGGGGACGAGGGGGAGGAAGGGGATAAGGGAAACGCGTGACGAGTGCGACGAAGGCGAGTAACGCGAGACACGAGTATAACGAGGACGACCGGGGGTGACGAAGACGACGAGGCTGACGTTGCCGACAAAAGTGACCGGGGGCGACCGGCGCAACCGAGGCCAACGTAGCGACCGAGACGACCGCGACTGCTGCACGCTGTGACGGCGCGGGCGCATGGAGACGTCGCGTCGGCGGCGCGAGGGGGGGCGGGGCTCGGTTGGACGGGGCGCGCGGCACGTACGGCGACCGCGGCCGGCGAGCTCGTCGCCGCGGACGTGCCTCAACGGGCCGAATGACTGCGCCGCGCAGAATAATGCACGCGTGCGTCGCGCTCCGGGTGAGGACTGTGGCGGGAGGGACGCGTCCCGCCGCGACCCGTCCCGTCCCGTCCCGACCCGTCCCATCGTGCCGCGTCGCCACGTGACGTCGTCGGCGCTGTCGCGGTGCGACCGCTGCGCGCCGGCCAGTCAAGGGAACGGACGCGGCGCGCATAGGGAAACATGGTGCCACGCGCTTCGATACTGTTGCATTGGTTATTTAGACCCGAGCTAGCGCGAATCTCTAACCATTTCAGTCGGCGCGATTAAATTTTCTTCTTGCTTGGGAGGAGATGGTTAAAGAAACAAGCATTCCAGAAATTTGGCACTTTAGTTATATTATTATTATTATTAATAATAATAATAAGAATATTTTGTCTAATTTTATTAGATAACGGTGATAGCCAACGTAGCCGTCTGCGCTACTAATGTCGCCGTTTGACACATCTTGATACATCCAGCAATTTAAATTTTTAATTATTAAAATAACCCCTCGGGTGGCTTATGGGCAGCTTTCTCTAAGGCGGTTCCGGATTTGATTTCCAGCTGGAGGAAAAAAGAAGCTGTGGCTTTCTAAAACAAAATCTCGCAGTTTCTATATCTAAGAGACGAAAGAAAAAGCTCAGGCAAGTCAAATAAGCGAAGTACGGTGATAGTAATACGTCACGCAAATCATGTCTCCATAACCCCTGGGCGTGGATAATATAGCAGAAACCAGGACGGGGAATATTGTCAGCTGGGAAAAGTCAAATTACTCCGACCCTAAAATGCCAAATATATACATACATACAAATATTGTAATCACCGTTTGACCAAGAACTTCAATTTTCTTTGCAATTCGTGATGATACATACAATTTGTCAATCCAATAGGCCAAAGATGGGCAACTCATTTGTTGCCTACCATCGATTACTTTTCATATGCACTGTTTTTATGCGTTGCTAAAAATTGCAAACGCATTCTATATTTATCCCGCTAGAACTAGAAAATTACGGATAAGCTGTAAGTACTCCAGGTACTGCTGCAGATTCTATTGTGAAGTTGCGTACAGTAGTAGTTTCCGCGTGTTTTTAACATGTGCATTAAGATGTCATTGTTTTAAAAGTAATTAGGTTATATATAGAACATTGTAAGCTTCCAGAAAGGCTATGTTGTATAGTTTTGTAATATTAACGTTTATACGAGAAAAATTGACTACATTTTTGCTTTTGATGTTGAGACTACAACCTCCTTCTTATACCGATTTCATATATTTGGAGATATCAAGGCATTCGCTTTATCCTTCTGATGTGAATACAAAGTAAGCGATGTAAAATTTGAATCTTACTCATTACAACCTTCACCAATATTAGCCAAGAAAATAATTTGCAAATAGTGTAATTCAATCAAGAACACATTAATACGCTTTTCATATCATATCAAAAATTTCATCAAAGGATATTTTTATTCTAGAAGTGTAAATTGTGTAAAGCATGTCAATTATACAGATTTCTACAAAATTTAGGCAATAATCAACTGAAGCTGGGATAGAACGTAAAATATTCTTGACATCTGGAGAAGCGGTTTCTAGCAGATGGCCCCGAGAATTAGTATCATCTCCCAGAACCCGCTTCATTATTCATTCTTCGACCGCTTTCTCAGATGATGTATCGCAGTAATTACAAAACTATTTGCAATTTTTATACATTTCATTGCTAGTATAAACATGTTCGTCATGCATTAGATGCCTCAATTAAAACTGAACTTGTCATAGGCGGAGTTGTTTAGAAAGGTTTTTTATTTCTTTAGATCAACACTAGCATTATCCAAACATTAAAACATCTCTTATTTATTTTGCAAAAATAATTTCCGACACGTTGTCCCTGTGCAGGTCACTTGTGCTGGCCATTATCCTATTGCAGAGCGCGTCCCCCGTTGCATCATCCACCATCCTTGCACTGATTGCTTAACAGCATTTTCAAGGGCCGGCCCATTGTGTCGGCTCGCTCTTCGCAACCGCCCACGCGCCTGACGTTCCCCCACCGCCGGAGTGAATCAACTACGCCAGCTGTTGCTTTGGTAAATTCGTATCACACCATCGCAAGCTATAAGGCTTGCCTAAATGAAAGTGAGAAGCTAATTTTTTTCTGAAATGAGATATTGGTCGGAATACATCAACAGACAGAATGAAAGATTAATATCGGCTACACATACTCTGATGCAGCAAGTGTCCCAACGACACGTTAGAAGGTCATGGATGCCCTCACGGAAGAACGTCCATCAGCCGAAAACGTAAATATGGCTGCACTACTGTTTGTACAAAAAACTGGTTTCGTAATACTGATTTTGATCTGAATGTGTTCCGAAAGCTGAAACCCATAGCAGATTTAGCACAATGAGGGTGCAATATCTTTCCTCCGAAGAGTTCTTCATTGGGTCTTCCAAAGCATTCAAACCAGCAAGTAGGACAAGAAAAGAGTAAGATGTCCAGCCTCACCCACTACTAATTCCAAATACGTAGGACAAATCCGTGCCCTGATTCTGAATAACCGACGAGTGGCTATTGATGATGTAGCAAACCATACGCACGTTAGTGAGATTCTGCACGCGAAAACGCTGAGATGGATTATCGAAAGACAATTTTTTTTCTTATTTATTCTAACTTGGCCATTGGCCCTCTGCAGCCGCATAAGATATATACAATGGTAAAGAGATATATACATGAACAATATTATATTGGAGACAATATTTAGTTTTAAATATAATACAATTGCGTGCTTATAGGATTGGTCATGAGAAAAGACTCATCGGTTCTAGTCTATGGGGGTCGAAATATTTGTGCACTAGGCGACCGTTAAAGCGTGACACACGAAAGGATACTGCGCATGCGTAGTAGAGACATCTACGCGTACTATTGCTGTTCAGAAAACATCGGATAATCTAATGCGAGATACGCACCGTAATTTACCAGAAATTTGTTATGGCAGCATTAGTAATTTGTTACCTTGGTTTCCTTGGGTGTGTTTTCTTCATTAATGTGAGTGGATTTTTTGGAGTCGCGGCTGCCTTCCAAAAATCAAGAATATCGATGTTTTTGAGACGACTTTCAGTGCAGCCGTCTCCTTCCTCTGACGTCAGATTTGTGCACATTTTCCCTGCTCGAAGTCTAGTGCTTTAGACACATGATCATGCGCTTACGATTACGATTTTGCAAGAACACGGTGTCACGCATGATTTATCATATCCTGACACACCTTTACGTAGGAGGACCGAAGGCAAACTTAAAAAACTCCCTAAAGAGACCGAATGCTCTAATCAGTTTGTCGCGATAACACGTGCTACCACCGTAAAACCCATTTCAACAAAGCGCCCGACGGCATCAACATGACGAAATACCGGCTGATTTTTATGGCAATCGGTAGATGGGTTGCCTGGCGCAGACAGAATGTTTTAACAATATTCAGGAGCGTCAAAAAAAAGCAATGCTGGAAAGTCGATAGCTCTCTCATCGCTTTGTGTAAATTCATTCCTCACGAGAAGAATATCTCGTCTATCAAATATTGTTGCTGAACTAATATTATGTTTATTAAAGAATACGTAACCAATTATAGCGGTATCCTCAAACTTCATTTTCGTGGTTTGTCAAATATCTAATGATACATGTACAGCCACACGATCGTTTCAGTGTTTTCCATATTTTCAAGCGGTTGGGGGGTGGAACGTGTGCAGTGAGATCGATGATTCGTTGATATGGATTCCAAGATTCGAGTTCCGTGGGGGGGGGGGGGGGGGGCGAAATTCTCGACACGATAATTTTGGGTTGAAAGTATGCCATTGTTTGAATGTGAATTCTGGGAAACGGCCACCGTTTACGGATTTATAATGATGACCGGTTAAATTAACAATTCCGGTTGATCAGCAGACATTGTCTGTTTTATTGTTGCCATTCAGGGTAAAAGCAGAGGAAAACCACAATTTAATGAATAACGGTAATTAGTAGTGGAATCTTCAAGGAATGTTTGCATACGTTTTCTAACTGGAAAGTGACTTTTTTCGTAATTTTTAGGAAATAGATAGATAAATCATTTATATATCTTTTTGCATTTATTTTGTTCCGCCGTGTGGCCATTCAAGGGCATTAATACAATAGTATTTTCACATACCAGGGATAGACATCCTTGGCTTTTGGAGTTACACATCGCTGTTCCGTGTTATAATTTAGAATAAATATAGAATAGACTTTTATTTGATATTTACATGTTTTAATATTAGAGTTCTCTTTATCAATTAATTAAGGGAGCGAAATTTATACTTTTAAAATTTGAAGTTTATTTGATATGGGAACAGACCGTTTGTCTATCAATACATTATCATTGGTGCGTGATAGAATTTATTTGGCTGCTTATGATATATTAAGTATGTGATGAACATAATGTCGTCTTCCTACCGCGCTCTCGTTTGAGCCTGAGAACCAATATTTCCCGCTAGTGAGAATAAAAATTAAACAATATCAAAGCCGCCCAAGCACCCGCCAAGCATTTCAGTTCTGGAGTGGACAATCGTTTTCCACTTAGCTTAAGCATTGCCAAAAAGTACCGCTTGGCTCTATCGTGCCTTTTAGGTTTATTGTATACATCTCACGATGAGTACATTGTATTAATATTACGTCCGAAGGGCTGCGAATCGGTACTTTCAGTTATGCCCAATTTCCGGGCTCCAGTTGGAACGCACACCTTCGCTTACGTTCGTAGTCCACGCTCGCGGACTTTGTCATCCTTGGCCGACACCGCAGGCCAGCTGACCAACACTACCTGGGCAAGTTTTTTCCTTATAGAGATTGATTGGTGATTCAGGGCCCTGGTAACGAAACAGTAGATCAATCCAGTTAAATTTAGAACAAAATCCTCTAACACGTGGTGTAGCCACACCAGTTTTGTGGGCCCTTGATACCGAAAAATCCAATGACGGGTAAACGTTTGTCCGTCAGTGCGTCCATCAACAGCGATAGCGCCTAAGCCGCTCAGACAATTTTCTCCAAAATTGATATTCCCGATTGATCCGGCTGATGCCGAAGCCACTTAAATTGAATCCGATCTTTTAATTTTTGGGGTTACTTCACTGGGGCATTTTCCAAATTTTCAAAAAATCACTCCATCGCTTTTGATTAAATTTACTTGTTGGCTAGTGTAAACGGAGAATGGTGCAGGTCTCAAGTTCGTTGAAAACCTTGATTTTTCGAAAATTGCAAAAGTTCAACATTTTTTCGGCGTCTTCCTACACTAAAATATTAAAGATAGAGATTTTTCCCTTAATAAATCTGTTCCTTAAAGATAGAATTTGAAATAAGGTCATGCACAATTTTCAAAAGTTAAAGTACTTTTCGTCAAATTTTGCGTGAAAGTACGGGGCACAATGTACGTGCTGTTTTAGCAATGGGTTTTATTCGTATCAGCTTTATTCGAAGCAAATGTGATGGAAGAAAATAGTTTTTCAAAGCATGCATTGCAAATTATACTGGAAAGATATATAATGAAGTGTACAAGTATATCGTGATAAAACTTCAGCTCACAGATGTTCCAAAATATCTGAGATCAATTAAACAAACACACTGGCCTCAGCGTGCTCAAACTTAAATTTACGCAGTCATCGTTTGTAGGAAGTGATCAACAATTTTTAAGGTCCAATTCTGAATGGTTCGAGCACACAAAGAACAGAAGTTTCCTGCATATTCTAGTTCCGAAGAATTGTGTTTGGCCGCTTCTTCAATCTTACATGATGGCGGCAAACCAAGTTATTTAAATTTAGTGAATTGGCAGATTTAATTAAATGGCATCACAATAATCTTCAGTATGTGCAGTGCAAATTACCTATTGGTCTGTTGTCAGAAAAGATCTCACGAGTCTCGCAACAAAGATTTCAGACGATTTAGCCACCACTTGAATACGACGACAGATTGGATGAATATGTTTTTTATTTTGTTGTTCACTCGACAGGCTCATTGCTATTTCTTTCGAATAGTTTTAATTCCGGTAGATAAAACTCTAATATAGCAGTGAAATTCAAGAAAGTATAAAAGAATATGAAGATTATAAAAGATTGGAATTAAGTTAATCACAACTGTAGCAAGCAGTAAAGACTTTAAAAAGGTTGTTTGTAAAATATTGTTTTAAACGGTTGTCATATGTCACGAGTGTAATTAAAACAAGAAAGACGACGTGAACTTGAAAGAAGGCAATGTGTAAATATTTGAAAATAGTAGTTTATGCAATTAGTTTATAATGTTAATGTTTATAATTTTATTGCGTGAGTCATGTTTTGGTAATGAGCGACGTTATGAGCGAGTTTTCTAATTTGTACGAATACAATAAAGCAACATTATAACGAGTTGTATAGGCTATTTTTTGTATGACAGCATTATACATTTATAAGAGAAACAAACTTAATTTTGCGAAACAACTTTCCTGTGATGTCTAGTGTACTTGACATCCCTGCGAGTAAATGGTGGTCGGCTGCTCCGTTCACCTCAACCTTCCCCCGATTCTCTCGCAGCGATTGGCAGTATGTGTGATGACGCAATCATTTGGGCGGTGAAATGTAATACGTCATCATTCGTGCCGTAGAACGCCGGATTATGAACGATTTCTTGCAGCAGAAAAGCTCGTGTATAATGCTGGAATACAACAAAATATTTATTCTTAAATTCGCAATTTAATATTCATAAAATTTTTTAAAAACTATATTTTTCCACAAAAATTTGGTTAAAAACATTTTTCTTAGGTTCAGCGGTTTAGAAAACGGCTATAGAATATATTTTGTAAGTTTTCGAGTTTTCTGATTCTTGTCCGGTTATTCCGTGGATTGTGGGGCGCACTAATCGGTTATTTTCGTGGTATCTAGGCGCATGCTCGAGCAGTTCCGTAGTCGGCAGGCCACGTTCACGGGAGATACATCCTTCCCCATACCGTCTTCATTCCCAATAATGGGGTCGAAGGATGGGTTGATCTCCTATTCACATACGCCCCCTCCCCAACAGAATCAAGAAAATCTCCGACAGGCGTCGGTGATGCTGGAAGAGGCGACTAGCGTGTAGTCTCCCTCTGGGAGGTACTTGGAGAGGAGACAAAACGCAAGCAGATATGTATGTCGGCGCTGGATCTTACGTTTGAGCCGCTTCCAAGAATATAACATACACTACACTTACGGGGCTAGTGACAAAAGTTGTTGATGCGCCAGGAATCAAAAAATACTCGCTCACCCTTCCCTCACGACCACGTTTCTTCAACTCCGCTTCCATGTCCGCCCTCCCCTTTGTGTGCACGCTGATGCTGCTCGGGGCGTTGGTGCTCGTATTTCAACGGGCCCGCCCCGCCCCCGCCCTCGCCCTCGCCACCGCTACCGCCCCTCTCTGAAGTCCGTCAAAACCATCAACCCGCCAGCGCGCTTCCTTGACTGCGAAGCACAGAGTTCAAAGCGTCATGCGTCGGGCTTCCCCGAGTCATGCCGGCAGCGGCGGCGGGGTGAGGCAATGGGGGCAAAGGAGTGGAGGGGGACGGCGGAGACGGGAGCGCGGTTGAAGCCAAAGGCAGGGGGAACGGCGGGGGGAGGGGCGGGTACGTGAGGGCGAAGGGCAACAAAGGCCCAGGGCGCGGCGGCCTGAGGTGAGTGGTGGCGAGGGAGGTGGTGGCGGAGGCGGCGATGGAGGCAGTGGCGGAGGCGGCGATGGAGGCAGTGGCGGAGGCGGTAGTGGCGGCGGTGGCAATGGTGGCGGCGATGGCGGCAGCGGTGGGGGTGTCGGTGGAGGCGTTGGCGGTGGAGGCGGTGGCGGTGGAGACAGTGGCGGTGGAGACGGTAGCGGTGGAGACGGCGGTGGCGGTGGAGGCGGTGGCGGTGGAGGCGGTGGCGGTGGCAGTGGAGGCGGTGGCAGTGGAGGCGGTGGCGGTGCTGGCGGTGGCGGGGCTCGCGGTGGCGACGGCGGTGGCAGCGTTGGTGATAGCGACGGTGTTGATAGCTGTGGCAGCAATGGTGGTTGATGCCGACGGTGACTCGTGGCGGCGATGGCGGTGGCAGTGGTGGCGGCGGTGGCGGCGGCGGTGGCTGTGGCGGCGGCGGTGGCGGCGGCGGTGGCGGCGGGGGCAGCGGGGGCGGCGGGGGCAGCGGGGGCGGCGGGGGCGGCAGGGACGGCGGTGGCGGCGGAGGCTGCGGGGGCGGCGGTGGCGGCGGGGGCTGCGGGGGCGGCGGCGGGGGGGGGCAATAGTTGTTGATGCCGACGGTGACTGTGGTGTTGGTGGCGGTAGTGGTAGCGGCTGTTGGGCCATACACGATGCGGGGTGCAGTGAGGGAGCACGTAGCCTGCGGCGCTGGGAGATCGGGGTCTCGTAAGCCAAACGTCCACGGGCGAGGGTCGGGAATGCTGCTGGGACACGTCAGCTGGGAGCAAGTGGAGGTGGGTATCAAGAGAGGAACCAAAGCGGGGACGGAGCTGTTTGCGAAGACAGTGCTTGTGCAGTGCCATTGCTGTCTTCAGTACTGGCACTTTTGTGTACCAGTCCGTGCGCTAAAGAACAGTACAGAAGTAAAAATGTATCACCATTACTTCTGTTCTGGATGTCTTCATTACTTTAAATTTTGATGTATTGTCGCCTCGCTTTTTTCCCTAAAATAATTTCATTTCTAGCCCGCACTAATTTGAAGCTTCTTATAGAACTTCATCGTTCATGTTGTTGCTGTAGTTGAGAAGCGCTTGTATACTTCAATTTTCCTATTTAGTACTAGTATATGAATCGTCTTTAGTTTGGAGTGTTCACTAACTCTCTTTCCTTTCACTGATGTAAATCTTACAAATATAGTCGTTTTATAATTGGAATGAAAACTTTATGGCATCACACATTTATTAGAAGTGGCACAATATAGAAGAACCCAGAAGTTAGGTAATGTCCATAGTTGAATGGAAACCTATGAAATCGGAAGACCACAAATAATTCAACCAACTTCAATCGCCGAAAAAGCTCTACATGTTTCTATGTTTGATAGTTGAATGATTTATTCGTGTAACGATTGTACTTCCGGAAAACTGTTTGCCTTACGTTATTATGTTGTTCACTCATTCGAAAACATACCAGAGGCCTATTTACATTTTTAGAGGTATTTGAACATTTTCTTTCAATGCTGTAAAATAATTAACAATGTAAGAGACCACAATTATTTTAGTTTGCATTTTTCACACAGAAGCTTTTGGACATCTGGAGGAAGTGTATGTAAACCCTCTTCAGGCAGGCACCAGAAAACCGGCGACGACTTTCTGTGGGTTGTTTGTATGTGTTTTATAAGAGTGTTTATGCTAGTGTTAATAGATTCTGGTGAATCCATTGTTTGTGAGATTTGTGTTTGTTTGTGTAGTGATGTAAGTGTGTTGCGAAACTCGTCTCAGTTGGTTGGTTGTGGAAGCCATTGCCTAGGGCCACAGAAAGCATGAATGCTACCAGCAGCGAAGGTAAAGGGTATATGGTCAGAAAGGGAGAAAGGAATGGGTTTTGGGAGTGTCATCACTACGGGAATGGATTTGGAAGTTTTGCCATCACTACGGGCGGCGGCTTTAAACCTGTGGTCACGGGGTAAAAGTTCTTAAGTCAATTTTTGACAAAACTGGGTTATGTACTGAAACTATAAGTTAGGTATCTATATTTTATTTTAGTAAACGACCGAATTCAATTCTTGCCTCCTTAACGACAAAAAAGCGTTTAGAAATATAGCTTGGCGTGGGAAACATAGGCGACTCAATAGTCTAACCCTTGTTTTCCCCAAAGTAAGATTTTTAACTTAAGAACTTTACCCCGTCACCACAGAAATATTGAGGCGGAGGATGAATGTCGAGCAGCGGCCGAGCGCCCACCACTGGCGAGCGCCCGGCGGCGGTCGAGCGCCCGGCGACGCTCCGTTGTTCTGCACATAACTGCGAAGCGGAAGGCGGTTGGTCAAATGTCCGTTAACCAGGGATCTCCTCCCGATAAGGTGAGGTCACACCTTCCACCATGTGTCGGCTCTGAGTCCCGAGATATCCGAGCCGTTTTCGACCGATTGCAGTGCTCTGTAGTGCGGTTTTGTACATTTGCCCCTCAAGGCCCGTCTTCACGATGGAATATGTCACGGTATTTCGCGTCTTTCTCAGTTTAGCCGCTAGATATCGAATGATCGCGACCGTATCAAGCAGCGATCATGCGACATCTAGCGGCACGACTGAGAAAGACGCGAAATGCCGTGTGAGATTCCATCGTGGCCTTAGGTGCTTGAGGGCAAAGTTCTAGAAATCTCTGTATAGTAATAAGAGATAACTTAATACTCTTCTAGAAAACAAAAATAGTAACTTGGGTACTAAACAATTATTTTCCTTTTTCATTTATGTATTTCAAATTTTGTAATATTAACCGACTGATACCATGAAAATCCTGATACTATGAAAATTAACTTTCCTGAGAAACAAAATGATTAAATATTTTTCATTGTTTATCATAAGCAAAGTAACACCAATTAACGAGCTTCCGTACTATCTTGAGGAATGTGTGTAAAATGAATTAGCAAAGGAATTTGGAGTTTACAACCAAACAACAACAGTCTCGCTCCCTGGGAGAGAGAGTGAGAGAGAGAGGGAAGGAGAAGAGAGAGAAGAAAGAGAGCGAGAGGCAGATAGAATTAAGGAAAAGTGTGGAAGGTTGTATCTTTCTATTTTATTTTATTATAACTCAAATAAATATACCGTCTACCAACATTGTAGTATATTATTATTTAAATTTGCAGAGAATATTAGTGGCCTGAAAGAGCCAGAATGCTGCTGAACAAAACCACACAAAATGGTTTTACAAAAATTAGCACACACACTGCTCAAGAACAAATAAAATATTCTCGTTCAGCATAGCGATAAATTAAATGTTTTAACAAAACATTCTCACGAATATTGCAATAATGTAGTATATTACATACTTTACACAGTACGTTTCTTTACCTACGAGAAATACAAAAACAGTTGCTCTTCCATAAAGCAACGCGAAAATAACAAATATTTAATGGCGGGCGGCCTGTTAATTGGAAAGTTGCTCTCGCAAGCAGTGTCGTAAACAATGAGGCAGACTTCAGTCGGCACGGCAGTATGAGAAAAGGCGGAATAATACAATCAAATATTTCCATTTATCTCTCAAAATCTACACTGGTTTATTGTTTTGGATTTCTTGGCCCGTTTTGGAGTTCTTGGATATCTAACAAAACAAGAAACAAGACTGATATGGGCGGAGGCAGTATAGTTTTCTTTCAAACTTCGTGCATATTGGAAACTAGTAATACAGATTCAATTTTAAAATGAAATAAAGAGAATTATAATATAAATACATGCATCAATTTTACTAATAAATAAGAACCAAATGTGTAATATCAGAAAATCAAATAAATACAATTTTAGACAAAATCAAAACTCTTCTACAATATTTCGATTTCCTTCACTTTTGCTCATTTCTTCAATTTTTAGTTTGCATCAATTTTAATGAACATTTTTAATATACATGTTGCCATCCCGTCCCGGCAGTTGCTGACATAAATTTGGGTATGTCCATGTATGTAAGTATTTAAGGGTGTAAGGGCATGTACATCCTGATGCAAAACACATGCTTGTCCTGATATTATTACTAAAAATTGTCTTTCTAAACTGCCTTCCAAATGTCTTTCGAATTTTATTAGTTGATGGTATTTGTTTTCTTTACTAAAAACGATGTATTTCTAGAACCGTCCTGGAAACATTTGTAAGCAAGTTCCTTATTGCTGTGCTAAAAATATTAATTCAATTAAATTTACGGTATTTTACTTATATTTGTATATTTTTACGCTTTTACCATCTAAAAGGTAACGTACAGAAATGGGAACATGCTGATAAAAAAAGAAAATCGAAATTCTCGCTTTATATTTAAAACTAATATGTATACTTTGTAGAAACTAGACACTTTCTGCAATATATTTAGTTTTTATGTTCATAAAATTAAAAATGTTTTCTGACATATTTGAATCATAAAGAATGGACAAATATTAAAAACAGGGTAATTTCGAACTGTTCAACATTCTTATTAAATGCATAATTTCACGATGAAAATTATATTGTACTGAAATAGTGTAACCCAATATGTAAATGTGACCTAGGAGAAATAATTCAA
>JAHLJT010008446.1:245213014-245314936 GCA_031308135.1 Acheta domesticus | reverse complement strand
GGGAAGCAAACTATATCACATCAGAATATTATAGTAATCTTCACATTTTTTTCACATACTTCTATGTGGGATTTTGTACGAAATTAATAATTATTTCATTTCGAAAGTCAACAATTTAGCACGTATGTAAGAAAAAACTCAATGGTATTCATTTAACCGTTCTCCGATTTTATATTCTCAAAATTTCTTAACATCCTTCAACACTACACATTTTTATTGGATCGAACTAGACGTCCATTGCTCTTCACATAATGTACAGAATGACACGTCACGTAACTTCATCACCTCCTGTAACTTTGAATGGTTGAAGTTATTGCAATGCAGTTTTCACGGATGTGCATAAGGGAATGTGGCTAATTGATATTGAATTCATTTCCATTTTATCGCTTGTGTATTACGAGATATTTGAGGTAACTTTGTTTTTCAAATGGAACTATACATAATATTTGAGTCTACCATAACGAAGGTAAAAAGACGAATCCCATGATAATAATGATAAAAATATTGTGATATGTTAGATAAGAATTGTTTTGTGTAATTTTGATTTTTTTGCGACTAGTGTTTAACGGATATTTTGAATGTAACAGTCCGCCACACAAGGTCACGTAGCATTCCACCAGCAAACGCGCGCTCGAAGAAGGAAAGGGATCTTAGTATTTGAAGATACGAAATATATTCCAAATATTCACAAAAGTGTTGCAGTTTTTTCCCTGAACTCTGCTGCCCACACTTCCGCATTTTCAGATATTTTGTATTATTTGAGGATTGAAAATACGATTTGTCATAAGTAGTATGAATTGAAATACGATTAGTTCCCCAGACATGACACCACTAATTCTTTTTCTTTGGGATTTCCTTAAAAACCATCTGTACCCAGAGGCTCCAAATACATCATACGATTTGCGTAGACTCATTGTAGCTGCATGTACTGAAGATATAAAAACACTGCTTGCAGTTAAGAAATCTTTTCAAAAGCGCCTGTAGATGTGTTTTTTGTGGATGGTGGATATTTTCAACACACTCTAAAGTAATTAGTCTAGTAATGTGCCTTTATTGAGTATTTTTGGAGTAATGTTAGTATTTTGGTAGTAATTTGAGAATAAAATGAGAGTTTTTGACATGTGATTTTAAATTAAACGGACTATATTTCGTGTAGCAGCCCTCGCGTCATTTCCTTTGGGTAAGTGACCTTAAGCATCGCAGCGCCGAGATTCTTAAAGGGAGGAGAGACATCGATCATTGGAATTAACGATATAAAGAAATTGGTAGTGTACGGGAGATTCTAACAAAGATCATTTTCAAGCTTAACAAGAATCGAAATCAATGTCTAATGGCTGTATAGAAAAGCCAGTATTTTAAAACACTATAAATACAAGCATAGGAATTGAGAAGTTGAAGATTTTCATAGGTAATACCACGAGTGCTTTGGAAATTGTCGTTAAATCTCCGACTCGCGAAGCGAGGAGGGAATTTATCTGAGAATCTTCAAAGCTCGAGTGATATTTAATAGGACTATTCCACGAATGAAATTATGCCCATCAATGTTCAAAAATGCTCCCAATATTGAAAGCTGTGTTAAAATCAAAGAGGTAATGTTACAGTACATACGAAGTTTATTGAACATTGACATAGCGATCGATGTACATGGCCTCCTAAAAGAGATAAGTCACAGTTTATGATTGGCCAGTAGAGAGAAGCGGTAAGAAAAATCGGATAGAAAAGCGATACACTTTTGAGATACATCGTACTTATTGGCGCATTTTGTATGCATAGTTAAACAGATTCGTTTTTAATTTCACGAGTGGAATAGTCATAAGACTATCTCCAGAATGTCAGATTATGAAAAGGTAGAAATTTTGTTATTATTGCCGTTAGTCCACTTTTCGTTGTAAATTTAGAAAATAAAATAAGACGTAGATAACTATAGAAAACAGAACAAATATATGTACATTATTTACTTTATTAAATTATTTACTAAATTGTGTCCTCCATCAACTGCAATGCTCCTCTTCAATCATTTGTGTGAGGGCTAATGAGATACTGCAGCCATTTTTGACGATCGTGTACATCGGTGCTTTGGAATTTCAACCAGAAGAGAAATTTAATTCTGATGATTCAGTGGAAATAAATCTTTCATTCTCATAGTTAATACTGATGTTTGTTCCTGTGTCAGTCCTGATAAGACCGTGGATTGCTGTAATTACGCCTCTATCCCGCATTGTCACACCGCTCAATCTCCCCTCTCTCCGTAATCGTCTGGGCGCCGCCAAGGTCAACTTCCCCAAAGGTGACATTTGCAAAGGCAGCTAGTTTAGGAAATATTATCCGTTTGATTTAAAATCACAGTTTAGAAACTCTAATTTTACACCCAAATTAATATCCAAATACTAACATATGATGCACTATTTATTCCTCTTTTTATGATCTATTCATTGCTAATGAGAATTACATATAGTTCCATTCAAAAAATCAAAGATGATTCAATTTCTTGAACATTAAAAATATTTCAAACAATATTGCACGGCATATTACTTGCCCCATGCTTCACATTGTTGAACGAAAAGTAGACTTCCATATCGTGTACCGTTTAGATGTAATGGAGGTGGTCCATAGTTTGTGGGACTCCTGTTTATCTTTGCTAAGTGTCAGAAATACGTTTGAATGGCGAATACGTTTCTTGTTTTCGTTCTGTGTTGTGTTATAAAATAATTCAGTTATTTATTGTATTTAGCAATAATGTGAAATAAATTAACAAGTCTTTATAAGTTAACAATTGTCGCTTACGGATGGACAGCGCTTTTAACACACAAGAACATTAGTCTGTTAAACCCTCTAACCTGAAATTAGAAAGTTCATGCTTTTATATCACTCTTAAATAAATAGGATTACAAAATCAAGATTCTTTTTATTCAATTTTTTAAATTTTACTCTCAATTGAGAATTTGAAATCAAACAGATGTATTATTTCATTTTACTGGATCAATTCTTTGCCTTAAAGAGAAAATGGAAATTATTATAGCTAAATTTGTGACAATAAATGTCAACTAACTTCTCTCAAAGACTGTCATGGGCCAGGTATCCAGTGACGTACCGCGAAAATTTTTTTCAACGATTACTTTTAAATCTCGCGTCAATTTCTCTGAACACTTATAAGCTTGTTACCTTGCCTACGACCTTCACATGCCTGCTACAGAAGCATGCAGTAGGTTAAGCCTAGATGTGTACAGATAGCAAGCCACGGGATGCCGTGCACCCACTACCCGAACATTTTCTAATGGGCTCTGTTGTCGTACGTGATACACCATTTTATTTAAATTAATTTCAATCCCTTCTTTTCCCCTTCGTGAAATGAGAAATAGGGATTAAGAAAAATCAATTAAATGACATTATGAACATTTGTCAGTAACAACCACTATTATTTTTAAGAATAAGTAACATTTTAAAAACTATAATAAATATAGAATTATTAATAACAATATTTTTCTAAAAAGTTTGAATTTTGTAAAACCTAGTGAATTAGTTATACAACGTCTGGGAAGAAGCTATTTGCTCATCAGGTCTGGCAACCCTGTAAATAGTTCATCATAAAACCGTTTACATTTGTTAATAACGTAAGTTATAATTTAACACTCTTTGTAGGTAAGATTTTATTTACTAGTAACTGTATTTTATAAGCATACAAAATTTAATTTGAAAGTGGGTCAGAAATGTAGTTGGTCCCCTTTGCTGTTTTACAGTGACCACGCATGTCTTGACGTTAAGAGTAGAGAGCACACGACACAAAGACAATGAGACCATTCAGACTCCCGCTAGCGGTAAGAGTGTCAGAGGAACAGTAAGAAGACACTTGGAGAAAAACATACGACCTGCCTTTCAGCGCTACTTGGCCCACTGTGCAGTGTGACTCTCTCGGGCGGGGCGGGCGACCAGACGTCGGGCAGGCTTCCTGCTGCTCCCCGGAGCGACGCAATTGCACATAATTCGATTGAGCGGGCTGCTTACGTTGCTGATGATGCGCTCGGCGTTAGACATTCTACGTCTCAAGCGCGGGGCGAAAAAGGTGACCTTGACCTCGCAGACCATCTGGACGAAGGTCGTCGGTTCCCTAACTGTCATGTCAAAGCCAAATGGCAAATGCGCCAATTGCATTTGGAAAACAATTCACGCGTCTCTTTTCAGCGGTCAATTGCTACCATTATACATTAATACCTTGTGGGGTAGTATTTCTTTGCTCATCGATACGATACAATAGCGATTGAGTATGGAGACTTTCTAGGGTCAATTTCGGGTCTGCCTTTTATCTTCCTTCCATAGTTGACGAGATTCCATAGGAAACGAACAATCCGTTCGTTGATAAATATTATTTTTCGAAAAAAAAGGTATATATCACTTTAAGACAGTATTGTCAAAGCCGATGCCACGAGCGGGAGTCCGTGGCACGAGTGCCACGACGAAATCGCTTCTCCACGCAGTTCATAACCCCGCCGCAAGAGAACGCCACCATTACTGTAAAACAGCGAGATTACACTGAAAAAAAGGATTGCTTGCCGCACATTAAAATTCGGTTCTCCCAACCAAATTTAATAGTAAAATATGGCCCAGCTATTTGTGTGGTTGACGCAACCTCGGCGCCATGTGTGAACCTCCGTGGTGCTCTCAACCACCGCTGGGTCTTGTGATTCCCATGCCGACGTAGGATCTTGAACCACAAATGTTTGCAGTGCGTGGTTGACTGTCTCGGAACTTCGGTGGGTGGTTGAACAAACCAAAATTTAGTGCTAGTTCCTAGATAAATGTTTACACCAAAATGGAAAATTTTGCATCAACCCTTGTTTGCATGTATGCTTACCTTCTTTTGTACTCGTACCTGTAGCATTAAATTGTTGGTTATGTAGTTAAGAAATTATAAAATTTTTCAGAATTGCATAAATTTGTGCGTATGCAAGACACTTCAAAACCACAAGTAGAGACAATGTCAAAATTCAAATTTTCAATTAAATTCAGTGTAAATTAATTGTATAAATGAATTAAATTTTGTATAATTTTGTAAAATGATGTAACAATGTCTGGAATCAAATTTTATATAAACATGATTCTAAAAATTGTTACATTTTAAAATTCAACTGAAAAAGAAGTAAGAAGTCAATTTGAAGAATTTTTTTAACAAAGATTTTTGCAAACTTGACACTAAAAGTACTTGCTGAATAGAATTAAGATATATAAAAATTAATTCTGAAATAATTTCATTCATAATATTTTGCCAAATATTTTCACTCTTAACATTTAATAGCAACAAGTAAACACTCTTAAGATCCCTAACCAACACAAAAAAAATTAAGCAAAACTCAATACAGTATTTGTAAAATCAATTAACCAACTCAAAAATATAGAGTATTTCTTAGTTCATTTCTTCAGTCCTTTGTTTCAACAAGTCATTTGCAACTTGTGGCACACAACCATCACTTAATAAAAGTTTAAATTTCTTACATTCCATGAAACTAATTTATTAGTTTTAACCGTCACATAATCTCTTTTAAGACCAAGTTGCAAATGACTCCATTGAAACAAGGGTCAGAATAAATTAACACACAAACTCAATCACATTAAATTGATAACAGTTTTGCAGGCATGAAAATCACAAACAGGAATATGAACAATTGTGAAAGCAATTGAAATAGATATATTTGGGAAATTGATATGAGAAAAACACTTGATGGATACTTATAAATGCTTCCTTATATTTTAAATAATTATTTACATTATCTTTTTATACATTTAAAATGAACATTTCACAGCAACAAGTTTTAGATAGTAAGTGCCCTAGGCGCCACAAAAAATAAAACTTTACAATGAAGCCAAATACTGAAAAGTAAGATACTAGTTTTGCATCTGAGAACAATGCAAGTTTTCTTATGTAGTAAAAACCACACAAGAACATTTTGGAAACAGCCCATAGCCTTGTATAACACAAAAATTGCATGCAGCGCTTACTCCTTTAGAATAAGAAATATGATAAAGAGATGAAAATCCATTTTATTTACGCACATTATTAATGTTATTTTATTGAACTTCTAATTAGTACTTGCAGGCCTCTCAGTGTTTAATGAGGTTCAAATTAGTCTAATCAAATATGTTTCGTTGTCCAAAAATAGTGAGTCAGGAAACAATGTAAACATTGTTTATGAAGAAATAATAATTACAAGAGGAAATAGCTTTTATAAATGCATTAATCATGACCATTTTTAGCAACAATCTCAAACTATAATAAGTGTTCCCAAATCACAAAGTTTTATTAACAAAAGCACAGTGTAATTAAATTTTCACATGAGAGGGCTAGTTCCAATTTCCAAGTCTTCTTTCTAATAAAAATTTAGTTATTGCATAGTAGATCAATGTTGGACATTAGAATTGCATGTTCCCTGAAACTAGACAAAAATATTTATGATTTTTTCACAATAGAAATTGAAGACAAAATAAAATGCCAGCAGTTTTTAAAAATTGATTGTTCCAAATTGTATATAATACTTTTTATAGAAACAAAATTCTCACCTCTCAGTATGAAGTTAGCATTGTTACATGAGATACCAATTATTACAAAATTACATTACAAAGTTTGCCAATATAAACATTGTTAATCCCTAGTAATTCTGAAAGTGACAGTATTCCGAATGTATAAAATAAGAACAATCAAAATTGTTCTGTAAATTAAAACTCAAATCCATAGAGTAAAACCATTAAAGAAAGAAAGTTTCATATTTTCTTAGACCAAGGTCAAAATCCAACTATGCAATTCTAAATTTTGTTTTCTGAAGTGAGAATAATTGTGTATTTACATACTCATCTAAATAATCATGTACACTAGTAACAAATCGTCAATAAAGATTGAATTAAAAAATTAAATTAATAATTCAATATTTGTTAAAAAAAGTGAGAATAATGAGGGAACATGATGGCAGTATGAAAATAGTTTTAAAAAGTGTTTCGCTAAGGGATCTGTACTAGCAAATAATTAAAATATGTAAATAAAACTTAATTGAAAGGAACAGAAATAGTGTATGCATCCCCTGTCTGCACACTCCTAACATAAAAACTCAAATTCTACAATGTAGAGTCCATGAAATTTGCATGTCTCTGACAATTGAAACTTTACAATAAAAAAATAAAAACCACACACATTGAGAAAAATTTACTTAATACATCTTCCAATTGTTTTTTTTTTATATTTTGATGTAAGTTTTCAAATTAAATTGGGTATAACGTTAATTTTTTTTTAACTTTAGTGATTTTTATGTTCTTCCTTAATTTAACAAATATTGTAAACACTAATTTGGCTTCTTCTTCGGAAACTAATTTTGTAGTTTGTTACACTTGATGAGGGAAATAGAATCTCAAATGTAAACCCTTCATTGAACAAAATAAAAAATAAATTTGGATTTTTTAAAATGTGGTTGTCCTACATGAAAAAGGGACTGAAAAATATTAGAAAATATAATTTCAATAGTGACAACCAAATCAAAACTTTTCTTTCAACTTTTCAAAAGTTTTCAGTCCTCAAGAAGCGCTATCACACAGTACTGCCTCATATTTTGAAAAACATTTTTTGACATCATGTGTTGGGCACACATTTGTATTTTAACAAGTTTATCCTAACTACATAAACACAACTAATAGTCCCAAAATTCTGGAATACACAAAATATGCATTACATAAAATATGCATACATATGCATTTTACATTGCATTACATTCAAGTTTCTGAGAGAGATTGGCATAAAAAAATGTGCAATTGCATGAGCATTCATAGCTTTACAAATAACAAGTATGTACAGAATGTAGAGATACAATTCTAAACCTGAGATATTCTAAGCCTGTTTGTTGTCATTTTGTTTAAAAATTGACTAATTTTGTCTAGGAATGTAAGGTTTGAGAAATTATGCTTTTTAACATGGATTTGTTCAACACTTTTGCTGGTTTTTTTTCATTAGCACAATGATACAATGACTTTCAACAATATTCTTAAAATTCTTATACTGAAATTGAAAATAAGTTAATTAATTATTTTGGGCATCAGGTTATACACCTGAAGTATTTAAATTATTAATAATTTAAAAATGATGGGGAACGGATGTGACTAAATGTAATTGAATAATTTTTGCCTTGCCACGTGGAACAAGTTTTAGATGTAATTATAAGATCATCACAATTGGTATGTCGCAGCCTGTGTTCAAATTTTAAAATATATACCTTACTGATATTCAATGAGAAATGAAGCGATTATCAAATATCTGATATTACTGATTTGATGCAAGTATGAAAAGAGCAAAAATAAATCCCACAACATTTGAAAACTAGAAATGAACCCTTCCTATAAAGAAGGACTTGAGTAATTGATTCTTTTAATATACTATTGTACACTGAAACCACTTCCCTCTATTCACAGAGGACGCTATTAATTTATATTTAAAGATGAAAATAAACAAATAAAATTAAAATCAATAAGTTAATTGATTAAATTTTGATACAAAGAGATGATATGAATTAATGAATTTTTTAAAGAGACAATTACCAACAATGCATGCAATCTTCAGAATCACAAGAATACTTTTAACAAATGCTGGACCCCAAAAACAATTCATTCAGTTTACTGACATACCTGCCATCTCGTATAAAAAATCCTTGTATCTGACATCTCTGCCATCCTTGACACTACAGGTAGCATCTGAGATAGTGGATATGTAATTTTTACAATTGTCATTTGTTAAATTATAATTCCCATGGTTTCAAATGGTACTTGATTTGTCACGTATGCCAACACATTAAAAAGTACACATGATGTGTGTCTGAAATCAGTTAAGCAGTATTGTTTCTTTACTGACAATTTGCGGGAGGGGGGGGGGAGGTTTCATCCATCCATTCGATTTAACTTGCAAAATCTCCATATTTTCTTGAATCCCAATTTTTATTTATTATTAAGCAGTGTGTAGAACAAAAAGGGGTCTTACGGTAAATGTAAACAGCCTGACTGTAAATATAACTATAAAATAACTGCACAGTGAAATATGCAAACCAAACTGGCATTTCAAATTCTCAAAAGTGGTAAATACATATGTAACATACTCACATACATACATACTGTATATATGTAACATACTGTATATCATGTAATATACAGAGGCTTGTAGTCAAGCTTCACTTTGTATAATCTTTAAGATTCATAGATACCATTTGAAACCAACAATAAAAAAGCATGGACATGGGCAGAATATTAGTTTAGATTTTACTTACATATATTTGAATCCTGAAAGATATCATTTTCTCATTTGACAAATATAAATTTAAGCAATAAAATAATACGGAACTCATCTGATTACTCAAAACACTACATTAATTTATTAAAGGAAACAGAGAAGGGACAATGGAATTTAATATCTCTGAAGAACATTAGATTGCTTGCAGTTCCACAATTTTCTTCAGTTATAAAATAAAATGGTAGCAATTTTCTTAATTAAATTGCTGAACCATAGCAAACATAAATATTTGATGAACTACAAATGCATCAAAACATTCCAGTAAATGACAGTGCAAATAAATCAGTTGTCAACTTTTTCACTTATGTACACTACATTTCAATGTGAATGCTGGTATGTAACACAGCACGGAACAAAAGAACACTGCAAGAATTCAAAAGTACAGCACTACAGGATGTCACCAAAAGCTGACATCAAATAGGGTCTATTGAGGTTTTCATGTCTGTGATGTCCAATTCAAATCACATGCATCTTAACTTGATTGTTTAAAAACTGCCTTTATTTTACTCATCCTTCAAGAAACACACATTCAATGACATCAAGTTGCACATCATTTTGCAGTGCCCATTGTGTAAACGTTCTGCATGTGTAGTTTTCTGGTCTTAATCAACAACTTCTCTGACACATTTCAACACTTTTTATAAACATATATACTGCGTATTTTCATCAACAACGAAATACCATGATCAACATAACCAAGTTTCAACAGAATTTTAGAAATTCGAAAATTTTCTTCTTATAAAGATTCGGCACAATTGCTAACTATTCTCACAACAGAATACACTCATTTTCCAAATTAAGTACTGGATTCCCCTCCACATACACACACACACATCTTCGTGTACCGCCAAACGATAAACCTGCAATGAATCATAAATTATACGTTAAAAATACTTGTTACTCGATTAGAGTAATGTGGCCGTAACCTCACATGAAAAATGTTTTACTTACCATTGAGTGACAATGAGCATTCTCTTGGAATCGATTCAGCAGATATTCATCTTAATATTTCGTCTTTTAGAAACTTAAGTGAACACTCTCTTCAGAGTCCTTATTAATCACACTCTGAAACTGTCCGTATTTCCAGCTGTCAAATTCATCCTCAGGCCGCGCTGGTCTCCCGCCAAAGGTTGGTCAACTCAACCATGTCCGAAGCGTTGAGGAGGCGTTGAGAACCCCGTGGTTGCGGGAACCAATTAGAACGTTATATGAAGTCAACTGATGGTTATAAGAATCGCGTATTTCCCAACCTTCGTCGGTTGGTTAGCTTGACAATCAACTACCAGCACGTCATCTATGGCGATTATTGCCACAATGTATAAATCGATCGTCACAACTGGAAGACACTTAACCATGGGTTTGTGGTTGAGAGTCAATGGCCCTTTTTTTTCAGTGTACTAATAGTTTCCTCTCCCGACGCTAGTGGCGCAGAGAAAATCGTGGCATGGCACGGTGCCACGAGGCGTGCCACTGCCACCAGTAGGAGACCTTGACACCACTACTTTAAGATGTTTGAAGCTATTGTCAAATGTTTTCTAACAAAAGGCATAAAATAATATATCTAATTGCCAACACGTCTGTTATCCGGAATCCTGCCACAAGTGACGCTAGAAAAGTGCGGGAACTGTGCAACTTGAATATTCATAATTCGTGAATTATCTTAAAATCTTTCCAAACACACTTTTGGAGTGTGACAATTTAAATATTTTTAATCAACGAGAAACACAAAGTCAATCTTTTTTCAAAGAGATTACGTATAGAAGCTACTTCGGAACGACCATTCCCACATTATTTTCATTAGAAAATTTACAATTAGTTTATCTTTTTGACAGATGTAATATTGAGAAAACTTCTGTAAACATATGACATTATTTCTTCCTATCATGTATTAATGTTTTGTTTGACAGAACTATGCAGATTGCAGGGATATCGCCATGACTGCAACGTCTTTATTTTTTAACTAATTTTCAAACTTCTTTTTCAACCTGATAGCTAAATTTGTGATCCCTCTTGGAGAATAATTCTGATGGTTGCTGTTCAGGAAGCAACAGAACAACGCCTATCCGTACATTATAAGAGGCGTTGCATTGATTTTTATTTATTTACTTATCCAATTACTTCTTTTGTTTATAACGTTGAAAACAGTTTAAACTGTGTGTGATGTAGGGGGAAGAAGTACAATCTTGGGACGTTTTCTTGAGCCCCAGTATCTCGACTCACTCTTTTACGATATTATGATGAATTATGAATAAAGATAACAATGTGTGTTTAGGCCAATTTTAATTACAAGAAGTATTCGCTCCAGTGTAATAAAAACTATTTTCCACGCCACAGATTTTAGTTCTAATTGTACCCCAAGTGAAGAAATCGACTTACAACCGCAAGAACGTGGAGAACGATTGATGGAACTGTTCACGAAATAATTATATTCCCACAAAATTCCCCTTTCCCGAGGTCAGAAAACTTGCGCAGATCGAGAAGCTACATTGCTTGCAGAGCCATTGATGGAAAGTGCACTGTAATTAACATAAATAACATTGAAACATGAAAGCTGCCTACATGAAAGTTGCCTTTCTATTCTAGTGTTGCCAATAGCCACCGGAATTCTTCTCCGAAGGGGTTTGTCTAACTATTCACGAGTTGTAACAATGGAATGGGAATTATGTCGAAAAATGAATAGTGCATTTCTTGACAAACACGTTCAGGTATCAGGTACAGCATAATTTAAAAATTGCTTAGCAAATAACTAAGGTGGCATTGCTTTTGAATCACCCTCAAAACTAGACCGCGGCTGGTTGTAATCCGTCCTGCAACATTCGAAAGAACTGTGCAACGCGAATTCGATTATACTCGAATTACAAGTAAGAAATAATAATTATTAATGCACCAATGGCGTTATAAGGGTTCTAATGATCGACCAGCCACAAAAAGCCCGACGGCCTTTCGCGCGAAGACTTTTTGTCGCTTGAGATCATTGGAACTAGTTAACACCCGTGATACATAAAAGATTTTTACGTTTACCCAACTTTAATGATTCAGATTTACTTATTTACTAATTAACTAGATGTCAACTTGAGTCGATTTTGTCATTTCATATTTCCCTTCCATAATTCCCACCATAAGAGAATGTGTTGTATTCAACTGTTTTCATATTTCCCTCGTAACCACGATCCTCTCGATCCAGGTAAGTTATGCAGCGTATATCAAGCTCCGTATCGACGGCAATAACAAGCAATAACGTATCAGTAAAAAATAAAAACTTTCAGTTATTCGAACGTATGAAAACTAAGTAGTAAGAAATGTTTTCATGACAAGTGAGAGGGTAATCCAGAGAAATCCATAACTTTGAACGGACGTGTAGTCATATAACCTGAATAAAAATAAACTTTTTGGGGCACAAAAATTCAAGCTGTTCTTGAAGCAAAGGTACCGCTTTACTTGACACGAATGGTGTATTGAGCATGATTAAATACGCGCTACACCATGTTGAAATCGTGTTTGAGAAATTAATTCAGAGTTGTTATACCATGCAGGGACCGAATTTACGTTGGACATATAGATGTGATGAGACATAAATTACGTTTATTGGTGACAGCTTCAAATGATATAATTATTCCTGTGGTCAATTCCGTACAAACCAATATTTTATTTTTGTAAATTATAGTTATTGTTCCTCTGGAAATACGAGTCATAACCATAAAATATGCATCGACTGAGAGAGATTGTATATAAACATGATTGCATCTAAGAAAATTATATTATTACTACCAGTAGTAGCTTAGAAGAAGTTGAAACTTGCTGAATGACACTGCGCAAGGCAGTTGGTAAATTCCAAAAACTATGGACATAAAAAGTTGATAACTAAGTATGTCAGCTGTATTGAATGAGAAAAGACTCGCTGAGTCTTTAAGAACATTTAATGACATAGTAGTTACTTCCTAGATGATAAGCGGATGAACATATGGATTTCAGGTAGTATCTACAAGTATATCGCATTGAATATTGGATTTCACTAATACGGAATACCACATAACGAGAAAGCTTAAGTCGGGTTTGTGCAACAAAGATCAATGGGATTTAGACGTAATGCGCTCGAGTTGTGTCCTGCTGCTTCCTTTTACCAAGTTGAAAGGTTATATAACGTTATATCCTCGTAATTTAACAAACAGAAGATAATGTCGCACAAGCTTCAGCAGCAGATTCGTTACACCAATTGCAACAGTAAATAAACTTGTTCTTTGCTTTACTCGAAAATTCTTCCACAACAATGCTAGAGTAAGAAATAAAAAAAATAACATTCTCACAACAACACATAAACACTTTCAAAACACATCTTACAAAAAACAAAGCAAGTTCAATGAAACAAATGGTTTCCATACTTTTCAATACTTCTAGTATTTTCGCTGATAGAAACCACATTTAATAAAATAGAAACGTTCAAGTGAAATGTAATATAACTATTTTTGCGAAAGTTTTCATTGTTTCATCAATAGAAATTTGATAGTCGTCGATGTATGTGGCTGTGTATTTAATGTTCCTAATACTGGCAATGAAACGAAATTTTGAAAACTTATAGTGCGGCA
Organism: Acheta domesticus; assembly: GCA_031308135.1. Lineage (NCBI taxonomy): Eukaryota > Metazoa > Arthropoda > Insecta > Orthoptera > Gryllidae > Acheta > Acheta domesticus. The sequence continues at coordinate 245,301,046 of JAHLJT010008446.1, read as the reverse complement.
CGTTTTGAAAATTTTACTTTTATTTTTATTCTATTCTCATAATACCCTCGTATAACATACGAAAAAATTTGTCATTTGAATTTTTAGTCACAGTAACACATCATAATTAAGTAGGAATTGCGTTTCTTTTCATTACCACGTTTCCTGAATCTACGTAATTTGCATTTGAATGAATTTCGTTCTTCGAAATGTTTGCTCAGAAGTCAAAATATCATTACAAATGGTATATTTGATATTATATCGAGTGGCAGGAAAAATAAGAGGACAAACCTGAAAAAATGCAGTTACCCTTTTTGTTGGTATGTCAGAGGACAATTTGCAAGAAAAATCTAGTTCCAACACTGTCGTATTAGAGTGATCTACAATATTTCAGCCTTATTCATGCGGAACCACGTTTTCGATTATTCAAAAAAAGAGGGATGGTACAGAGTAGGGTAGCTGTGCTACCTTCGTCGGTCTTGTACCGATGTTTCATATGAATATAACATGTTTATTTTCACAAAATAGACCTTTTCCCAAAGTTCTTGAAATGAATTACTTCGTAAATTTGAAAGGATATATTGTATGAAAATATACCTAAATAATTTGAATTGTAGTGATATAAATGCATTTCATATGAATATATCCTTTAATAATTTACGCAGATAATAATATTTCCCATGCGTTAATGGGGAAACTTTTATCTCACTAAACGTTTCATCATGTGTAAGAGGTTCACTCCGAGAAGTACAAAAATCCGAGAAGCGCTGCTGTCCAGAAGCATTGGTCGGTATGAGAACCACATGTTTCCAAACGACGCGATCGCGAGTAAAGGAACGAGCGGCACGCCTACCTTGCGACAGGAAGATGCAGTTGTTGGCGGAGGGCGTGTTGGCGCCCAGATACTCCGGGTCGCCCACGCCCTCTGCTGCCGCGGCGGCGGCGGCGGCCGCGGCGTCGGCGGCGGCAGCCGCGGCGGCGGCGCTCAGCGCGTACCCCACGGGGCCGCCTCCTCCGGTCCCGCCGCCACCGCCGCCGCCGCCGCCGGCCGACGAGGCGGTGGCCGAGCGGGAGCGCAGCGTGGCGTGGGCGGAGCCCAGGCCGGCCGCCAGCCCGGCCGCCCCCAGCGCCGCGCTCAGCCCCGACAGCGGGTGGTGCAGGGACGGCCCGCGCGGGGGCACCTCGGGCGGCGCCGGCTCCGGCGGGGAGTCGTCCGCCAGGTCTGCAAAGCGCTCAGCGTCAGCCGGAGCCCGTCCCCGCCCGCCCCGCCCCGTCCCCGCCCCCGCCCATTCACCCTCATCCCGCCCCGGCCATCCCCCAGCGCACACTTGCATCTCCACAGCCCCGTCGCCCACGGCAGCGCCGCCTCGCTTCTTTCTCCTGTTCGGATGCCAGTTGGGATTCTTACTTCACTGTAAAGTCGTTAATTTATTGCAGTTAATCTCGTTTTTCTTCAGGGCTTTTGTCCAGCCGACTATAGGTTATCCTTTACGTCTCGATGGGACGCATATTCGCCCTCTTACCAGACACCAAAACAATTGCGGATTCCACTGATCTGGGGTCAGCAGAACTCGAGGCCCTCCGCGACAACACATAAATGAGAAAAAAGTGACAAACAACCACGCCCAAGGCGGGACTCGAAACCACGACCCTTCGGACAGAAAGCGCTGAGGTCGGCACTCTTTGCCATCTCGGCCATACACAGTCTTAGCGATCTCGGCCTTCCACATCGGCTAATCTCATGTTATCTAACGTAAACATTAATGCAACGTTTTCGTGAGGGAAAGTAGAAAATTACATCGTAAACGCCACAGATTTGGGTGGGAACCACGACCTTATTTAGTGTCACTGCCTCATTTTCTTCAAATGAAATATGCATTTCATTGATATAAAAAATGGATTGATTCATTGTGCAGTTTTATTCACACGAAGAATAATACATTGATATAATCCAGCACATAATTACTCCTACTGACCATTCCTCCAACTCAAGGTACCCATTGTGTATATTTCTTGCCAATTTTATAACTATTATTGTTTTTCAATTTATTAGAGTGAAATAATTAATTCCATACCTAATTTTCGTAAAATATTTCTTTTCTTCACTTTTGAAGACAACCCATAACTTAAGGCGAAAAAAAATTAATTCGAACTCTCAACTTTAGAGTGCTTACTAACGCGACATTTATAAAAATGAATATGTTTGTCTATTTTTTAACATTAATCTCTGCCCATAGTTAAGGGCAAATACGGTTTAAGGAAGGTCAAATTTGATTTGTGACACGGGCTACATATCAAGTGATAAAAAGCCTAAGCTACTCTTGGAAAACAAGATAGAATCATCACTCCACTGTATGATCATGACCTCTGACAGAACCGCAAACGACTATTTCGTTGACCAAACACCGGTTATTCCCACAGCCCGCTAATTTCAAATTACGCGGTTGAACGGATAAGTGCGTCTGATGACATGAGTCTTGTCCCATCAAATGAAGGTAATTCCGATTACATTGACTGTCGAACTGAAGTAATCACGAGAACCTCATCATGGCCGTATCGTGGCCGTAGACTACCGCAACCCATGAGGACGTGACGTGATGCGTTATTTAATTCAAAATGAGTAAAATACTTATTATATTTATAGATGAGATACTGAGGCCTTGTTAGCACAACGCATAAATCAAGTCAGTTTACCCAATAAGAATATAAGAGAGATTGAAACTAATGTAATTATCTCTTCTTTTACGGTTGAAGAAGAGTAATTAACAACGACTCTACAAGTAGTATATACGATCTTATATGCACTTGCAAGTTTATTCATAGAATTCATTGTATACAATTGAATACTGAAAATACCAAAATACTATACGATAGATATATAAGTATCGATCACAGAGGAAATGATTTAAGTAACATGCTTTTCAAGCGCTCTGTAGTGGAAATGCGGTTATCCTCGAGACAAATTACGAAATGTTTCGACAAGGGACAGACCACAACTGAACATTAAAAATGGTATAACTCGTACAGCGCTTTGAGGTGATTTCAAATATTATAATTAAAATAAAAATATTTGTCTTGTATATATCTCATGGAGAGCTTTGGAGACTAACAATTCAATGAAAACTTGAGTTTCAATAGGTGTTGTCTTGCCCAAACGTACACAATGGGCATTATTTTAATGAAGTCGTTTCTACCAAAACGTATGTGAATAATAACACTGAATAATGTTGTCGTATATGATAAGAATATTTCCCATGGTAATAAATGTGTAATTGCGGATCTATACGACAAAATAGTATATATGTAAAAGTCTCACAAACTCCTAACTTTCCTACCAGTAGAAAAAAAGCGAAAACGGCACTCCGCTTACACACACACACATCCAACGAGATGGAAGACCAGGATCAACCTCACCTCCATCTCCCACATCCCCTGCCCTCCCCCAGTCCCGCCCCATCGCCCCGCGCGGCGCAGCCAACGAGCGCAGGCAACGCGTACAAGCAACAGCATCAGCAACATCAGCAGCATCAGAAACATCAACAGCCGCAGCAGCTACCACGGCAGTAGCGGTAGCAGCAACAGCAGCAGCAGCAGCAGCGACAGCATCGGCAGTAGCAGTAACACTACGCCGCCGCCGGCGCCCTTCATGCGGCCGCGGGGCCGGCGGCGGCGGCCACTACGCGCCACTCGGGCCTTGTCTACACGCCTACGCGCGGCCGGTGCGTGCTTACGTACCTGCCCACACGCCGGGCCACGCCAGACCTGCCACAAGCGAACACATCACACACCCACGCGCCACTACTCCGCCCACGGCGCTACCCTACTTTGCTCTGCTTGTAGCAGCCCCTGCCTATTACTTCAACCTTGTCCATTTATTTTCAATTTGAAAAAAAATAGTAATTCATTGTACAAGACGATAAAGAGATACTTTACGTTCGAAGGAAAGGTAATTATTCCTCCCGTCCGATGAAGGAGTGAGTAAGGGATCTTTTTCGAGTGGATAATGTATATTTTTGTAGTGTGCAATATTTTTTTAAATTTTAATTGTTTTCGTCATATAAAAAATGTGTCATATTAGGGTAGTACGAGTAGGTTTCTTGCCCTGCCAACCAGTGTCCACGAGAGTGGTTAAAATTTGTCCCCATGACATGGTTTATCCCCATAACCAGGTTTCCCCAAACTTAATCATGGACTACTTTGCAATGGTCAAATTAAAATAAATCCATTATTAAGATAAAAATGGAGTGAACAATTATCATATTTATATCTAGTTCGTGCCAGCAATGGTTTTATATCTCGTACGTGTTTTGCTTCGTTGGAATTGACACAACATGCACAGATGTGATATTTGTGACGCGTTGTTTCGTGCAAAAATATGCATCTTCGTTCATGCGACACTTTTGACAGCGTAGACGAGACAAAATACATTAACATAACATAATTTGATAAGAAGTGAGTAGCGAGGCATGTCATCTTTAAGGTGTTGTCAACACAATTGTTTTTATTGAAATTATTGACCCCTAACGAAGTTCAAATCGATCCCAGGATGTCGATATCGACCAGTTTGGAAAAAGCTGTAGGCGATAAAGAGGTATTGTAGCAACACATTATTAATAATTAAAATGCATTATTGACCTTCTAAATACAAGGAAACACAATTTACGAGGCTAAGGAGGAAAGAAAACTAATTGTACTGTGGAATTGCCTCAGTGGGAAGCAACAAATCATCTCAACATTGCTCTTTAAATCAGCAAGGATGAGAATACGGCCGAGATGTAAATTGAGGAGCTCATTTCCAATGTGTTGTCTCCATTCGTTTGTTTCCAATTTTTCTTATCAATGTACGATCTATCGGACATCGTATTCATAAGGCGCTTCTCTATCATGCTGCCAAATATTGTGTAAAAAACGGCGTATCTTCTGTATTAAACGATTTCCAAAAACCATTAAATCCTGTCTCTAACTACAATGCTGAATGTGAATAATTCCATTCCAGAAAAAGTTGTTTCATGAAGATATATCACTGGAAATAAGCTCTTGAAATATAAATCCAAAGGCATTTCAAATGCGTTTCAGAAGTGTTACGTAACAAGTAGTATACAGCTGGGCCAATGGAAGCATTTGATGAATAAGAAGCACTCCATTTTTGAGAATTATTGTAATATTGAATTCCATACCTGGGAATTACGTGTTTTAATTTTAAATGTTAACCGAGTAATATATTTGACTTTAATTTGATTTTAATTTAATTTTTTAATTTATAATCAGGTGCACATAATAAATTTTAAGCCATTTAATCGCTTATCTACCTTTTAGTTTTACACGTGTTATATCCAGCGTTTGTATCTCTACGCGTTTCACTCTCGTAAGCATCATATTTCAGACAACAATATTACCATATACAAAATTTGGAATTGTGTACCGATGTTTGTCTGGGTTTACAAAGAGCTATTCTGAAAATATATCGTATATTGTATACCGAATCCGTATACACTATGTACCGAAGAATCAATACTTATGAGTAATTTAAAATGAATCGTATCCATCAGTATTGCATACATTTAATTAAAGTTATTCACACTACAGTTGAAGTTTTTATTAATCAGGACATTTTATTTTCCTTTACTACCTCTTTCCCTTGGAATATCATGATCCACCGGCCCATGTACACAACAAAGTTGTACAATACAGGATGAATCTTAAACATATGTATACGCAGATGGAATTTTTATGATTGTTGTTCCATATGGTCTTTATGATTGTTGTTCTGTCAACGGAAAAAAACATCTTAGCATATATCTTGAATAATGATTGAAATGAGACGAGAATTTTGCTACCATTATTTTATGTTAAAGCGACTCTTAAAAAACTAAATCATCTCACACTTGACACGCACCAGCATTGTAGAGAACTCTTCTTCAGTTCTCCATAACAACTAAAAATTTATTTGCAACTGTGTGTTAACATACCTTTAAAAATTATTTTCCAAAATTTTCGTTATGTCGTTAGTTGCATAATACGTGTTCATGGTACTTCCATATGCCCCCGATATTTATGAAGGAAACTCATCACACGCATATTAATGCCACTGTTATGCACAACTTCGAGACAAAATTATTCGTACTCCGTCCTAATTGTATTTGTAAAGTTTCCTTGACTCCAAATCATTTGACTTAATTGTAGTAGTTTATTTTATTCAAAACGATCAAGAAGCATTGTAATAGTTAATGTGTTGCTGGAGGACCTCTTTGTTCCCATGAGATTAATATTTTAACTACTCTCGTAGATGCTCCGGGCAGTGGTGCAGGAAACTATATAATGGCGCTACCTACTCGTACATAACTGAACACGACAGTCTCATGGGCGCTCCCAGCGGCGGCACAGGAAACTAATTAACCTAGCAACATAACATGGCATTTTTTAATTTTGTATTTTAGGAAAATAATAGAATGAAATAATCAAATATCAAAAGTGATAATGTATATAAAAGAGGAAACTGATCTGGGGACAAATTAAGTTAGTATTATAGGGGTAACGTAAATGTAAACCAATGAATAGAAACCACGTTATTGTTACAATATAAAATTTCTGAAGGTATGGCTCACCTGAAGAGAAATGTAGAGCTACCCCTGCGCAAGCACAAGGTCCTTCCTCTTTAGAGATCAAATGGATTTATATCAATCAAATTTTACAAATGAGGATCAAGATGCTTTGTATATCGATTTACATACGATTGTTATTAATTAAATTAATTATGATTTAACGGTATATAAAACGTTTACATCAATAAACAGTTAATTGAATTACAGCTGCATATCAAAGCGCAAAGGCAGTTCTAACACACTGACATATTTGCGTTCATAAACCACTAAAAATGAAGAAAATAACCAGTATAAAATTTAATACCAGTATAAAATGAAGAAAAAATCACAAAAATATAAATTGTTAAGTCACGCCATCAATTTAAGGAGATTTTTGCTCTTGTACGAACTCATATATATTACTCCTATTGCAAACGTATTTGGGAATGACGGAAAATATTGCATAGTGATGGAACATGGTTATAAAAAATTTTACCATCAAGATATTTGTAAAAAGACAAAATTATTATGAACATAACATATTCAAATAATATTGAGAAAAAAACGAGTAGCGGGATAATAAATATAGCGTCTAAAGAAAAGAGTCATTTGATTTGAAAAATTATTGAACATCTCAAGAGGAATAAAAGAGTAAGTTTCGTTAAAAGGGGGGTAATTGAAGTCTATTTCTTGTAAAGGTGTAGATAATTACACTTGTGCTATATTGTTTCATATTTCTGTTCGATTTATTGACATAACGCAAACAAATAGAAGATGGAAAAGTCACAATTAACGGTCGGCATCCGTTTAGGACTTTAACAGTCTGCAATCCGTTAAGAACAATAACGAAGAGTTGTAGACAAATATGACGTACTCCAACTCCAAGAAACGTTATTTTTCATTTATAACATTTTTCTCATAACAAGGTGACATTACGAAAAGTACTGAACGAAACAAGAGCTGTATCGCAAATAACGGACTTGGTTTACAAACCTCAACCGCGTCCATTATTCATTATTTATCAGTCTAACGATGTTAATAGCAACTATTGCAATATTTTCATGCCAAACGGTTACCCCAAACGAGCTGACGTCAAAGAAAGTGCGCAAGAAGCCTTTTTACTTCCGTCACATGTTAGGTGAATCATCTGCACACAGCTTTATACAAATAGTGGACAAGAAGATCCAGATTTCCATGAGAGAGAACCACTTTTACGCTCGTTAAATCATCAGAGATTTCCCGGCCCCTAGTGTCCCTTCAGCGCTTTGTATTGCGGTCTCGTAGCAGCCTATATTCCCCGGGATGTTCCGCACTAGCGACCTCCCCTTTCCACGACGGATGGAGGGGGGAACGAGGGGGAAGGAAGGAGGGAAAGAGAGTAATGTGCTCCGCGACGGCTGGCGAGACGCAGCATTTGACTGGATTATTATTTTCGCTGAAAAGGAAGACGCACGCGGAGGAACTTGAAACAAAGAGAACTCTTCTGAAGTTCGTAAGAAAACGAGACAACATGCTTATAATTAGAATCGGGGTCACGAAGGGAAATGTCAAATATCACAAAGAAGAAGAATGTAGAATATTGTGAAATAAGGTTTTAAATTTTCTAACATAATGTAGCTCATTTAATAATATATTTCTATTTATTTAATTCCAAGAGGCGTAAAAATGTCTGATTGATTAAAGAGGAAAAAATCTTCACATAGAAACATTTTACCGCTGGGTAAAAAACCGATATTTTTAATTTCATAATCAGGAGATGCTGTTCTCGCTCATAGCACATGAAAATATTTTAACTTCGTTCATGTTGACTTTTTTTACAAGTATCATTTGGAACGTTAAGTAACAAATTATATCAACAATTGATTGTGAAAATCCTGACTAAGAAAAGTCTTGAAAATTGATACTGAAGTTTGAATTAAAAATATAATGAAATATGACAGTTCTGCCTTCTTGCATGTCATACTTTTCAACGAATCGAGTGGCATACTAATTTCTACGCGCACCAAAGAGAGAGAGGAAGAGGGATAGGGAGAGAGAGGGAGAGGGAGAGGGAGAGAGAGGGAGAGAGAGGGAGAGGGAGAGGGAGAGAGGGAGAGAGAGGGAGAGGGAGAGAGAGGGAGAGGGAGAGAGGGAGAGAGAGGGAGAGAGAGGGAGAGAGAGGGAGAGGGAGAGAGAGGGAGAGAGAGGGAGAGGGAGAGGGAGAGGGAGAGAGGGAGAGAGCGGGAGAGAGAGGGAGAGAGAGGGAAAGAGATGAGATAAGAGAGAGAAGTGAGCAGGGAGACGCGAGAAAGAGGGGGTATGCTACCTCTTTGCCCTCCTTTTTCCCGGACAGGTAATGTCAGGGGTGATTTGCCTTCGCATTTCACTGTATGAAGTATGATATTAAAGGGTGAATGTTGAAGACAAATAAACAATTTAATTTATCATCAGAAAACGGTGTAATTGAATGTGACGTACGGTTAAGAAGTATATTCTACGATGTTTTGTTGAGCTCCAAATCTTGAGCCTACTCTTCCTCTACACATTGATGAATTATAAAAATACCAGCTAGCGTGATTGGCAACATTTGAAAACTAGTCACTTTCACTTCCGACTAACAGAAAAAGTATTTGCATCGGCAAACAAACAACAGTACTTATTTTACACAGTTGAATTTACAGTACTGCTGATAAACCCGACTGCCTCTTCCCGCAACAAGTAAAAGGGATCTCAACAAAACGTGTGCAGATAGTGAAGTTACATTTATGTCCAGAAATGAAGCAATGGACATTGAGCATTTAATCAATGGATCAAGGGAAACTGGGCAAAGAAATTCTAACAAGAAGGGTTCATTGATTCAGTAGCTGAAGTCCAATACTTCCCACAGACATATTTTGTCACTTAGATTTGAAAGGCTCGGGAGTAAAAGATGGCAACCTTCAAAGTTAGAGTTTTAATGATATTAACATTTTTGTACGCTTCCATCATTTGTCCATTCGCTGTAATTTTCACATAGTCCAAATATGGCTCGTAGTTGTCACCCAGCTCTTGTCATCTTTATGTATCCCATTTAAAACCCGTACAGCAAAAATGTTTTCCTTCTTATATCTCGCAATCGTTCGCACGTGTGTTACCATGTTTTTATTCCAGAACCTTTCAATTATACAATACAAATGGTAACCAAGGCATTTTTATCATTACCAAAATAAATACCTTTTTCATTTGTGATTTTGGATGGGATGCTTAGACGCGAGACAAGGTGTGATACGAGAAGACTACTTTATCGCATGGTTAACTGCACAATCCAAATACTCATGTCCTGCATGAAACTAGTAGCCGCAACGTTTGGTTCTGCGTACTCATATTTGTAGTACACTACATCTGCGCTTCCCAGACCAGCTTTTCAACAACAGTTGATCTCAAAATAAGATTAAAAACTCCAACCATTTATACGCCTGGCGATTTAGCTCATTAGTCAGCGTGCTCGCTTTCCGTGACGCGAACCCGGTTTCGATTCCCGGTCGCGCAAAATTATAGTGCGCGCTTTCCTTGCAATGTCCCAGTACAACACATTATGTTGCTGTGTGGCGATGAAAAATATCACTTCTCAAGTTGAGATGACAAGAATAAGACGTGAAGATGCCTTCGTGCTAACCACACGTACCCTCTTAACCCATTGCCGCGAGGCCGGGACATTGCTGGTAGGCCATGGCCGCTACACGTACAAGTACAAACAAAAAACCATTTATATATCCAGATTGAACCTAAACTATATTTAGAGCAAAAGGTCTGAGATACACCCTATATCAATTTCCGCCGAATACTAATATTTCCGAACACCTTTTCGCAAATTGCCAATCCGCCGTTTCGCTTTCACTCGCGCGCGTTGCCCCCCGTAAACGGCGGCGATCTAATCGCACCTCGCCTGCGCGTTAGCTGCTGCGTCAAGGGCGGCTGCACGTTCGTCGGAAGAATAAGTGCTGCTTAACGACATTCCCTCCCGAGTCGTAACTTCGGCTTTTCCCCCGCGCCGCCCGCCCCCCGTGCCACTCCCGGTGATTGCCCGCGTCCCGAGCGACGCCGCCTTCGATCCCCGACGTCGACGACGCCGACGCCGCGCCGGTCCCCGCCGTCGCCCGAGAAGCACGTTTACTCGTTTGCCCCGTAACGGCCCGACGCGACACGCCGGCTCCATATCTCCCCACGCACCTTCGTGTGTGGCGCGCATGTACCCCCACCCCTCGGCTCTATGTCCTAAGCGTAACGACGCCCCCCCCCAAACACACACATACACTTGAAATTAGAATTTCTCTCCTGGGAGCGTTTTTTCTTGGGGGAGGGAAGCACATTGAGTGCAACAACCGGCGGGAGACGGCGAATCTGCTGATGGGGATTGAGAAGCCAAGGACGACACGAGAGATGTCGGACATTTTTGTGGTGGAGACTAGACTTTTATGACCCCTTCGTGCTCCGCCAGGCCCTTTATGCCGGCAATTTCGTGGTTTTACTCCTAGGATATTTTTTCTTTAATAGTTGCCCGGCCATTCGACGTGTCTGAAGCCGTAAGTCACTAGGCAATTATGACTTATTGAGTGATGGATGATGTAATGTGATATGACGACGTTTGTCACGGCATTGCACATCACAATCGCAAGGAGGAAAGCACCAATGTCTTACGAGTGCTTTCAAGACACAATCTTTTCTTCTGAGCACAAGCGTGTCCACAGCAGCTATCTAAGCTACATAGACCAGCTCCTAGAATGTATTATTGTACTATCAATAGTCTAGAAACATACTTTCTATTTACTACAAAAACATTACAATCTACTTTAGAATTATTTTCTATGTAACTTAAGCATGTGATTATAAAGTGAAAAGTTAATTTTTTGCTGCGCTATACTGGCCAAAGTATTTCTACGAAGCTATACCATATATTATAGAGAGCACGTTGGGACTGGAACGTGAGAGGAAGGGGGAAGTAGCGTGGGTGAAGCTCGGCGGAGAGTGTCGGTCTGGGGACGTGGGTATTAGTGGAGATGGGACGGACAGTGTGATAAATATAGCCGAGCAACTCCGGATTACATCAGCGTGTTTATCTTAATTTACTACGCCAGTTTGCAATTTAAACTGTGAGTGATATTTGAACAGCACTGCATAGGGGTAAGCTCTTTCCCAACAGTAACACACAACAGTTAGCCTCACAATAAGATATAGAAAAAGGTTAAAAATGTATGCCCACGAATGCATGTTACATTTTAATATTTCTTTATTTTTCACACCGCAAGGTTGTCTTCTCGATACGTTTATTTTAGATTGCTACTTTATTACACTGTGATCAATAAAAAAGGAATGTATGATAAAGGGATATAAAGGAAAAAACGGAAAGTGTAATCTTTACAGTCAACCAAAGATGATTGAAAACTATTTCTGCATACCAACTTTCAGTCGAATACAAATCTTTGGAAGGTATTATTTTTCAAATATTTATAGAAATTCTATGTTTAGCAATTCAAATTCATTCGCATTCGGTTTGAATACGTAGGACTAGAATTATGAGTAACTACATTAATGAAAACGACACTTATGGTGAAAATATGAATACGAATAATATACCATACTTGATCCTATCCTACGTTTATTAATAGTAATTTGATTCTTCATTAACAAACATTTTGACAAAGATCTAACACATCACATATAAAATCTTTATCACATTTTGAAAACATGAAAACGTCTTTTTTTCATTCTAATGTTTGAACCTGTGTCGTTAAGATCTTCTTCAGGCTAGTCATTTTTTACCTACAAAGAAGACAAAACCTATAGCTAAAAAGCTCCTGACTGCGCACTTATTCGAAAACATTCATCAAATGAATCATATTAAAAGTTCAGTGTGAGGAGTTCAGTTAAGGATTTTTAAGTAAGCAGATAGGAGGATTTTCCTCGACATTATTATTTCCATGGTAAAGGCATAAAAAATCTGAAAAATATCTGAACTATGCGCATCAAAACGTTAGAATAAAAAATAACATTTTTTGCATTTTTTAGAAACGCAAAGAAATGTTTGTGACTAACGTGTGAGATCATTATCCACCAAAAATTGTCGTTAATTGAAAAGAAAATTAATAATATTTCGATTAAAAAATAATTTGACGACCAGGGACTATCTATTAGTGACGCGTATTCTAAACGTAGAGGAAAGTAATTAAATTACATTTTTAGAGGGTATCACGTATTCAAAACATTACCATGCGCTTCTACAACCAAACGGTTTCATTTTCTATTATTTTTCAACACAAATAAATATTAAAGTTTCGTTAAATTTTTTAGAAAATGACATAGATCCCATTAACCCAATTTTTTGTCTTTACCTTTTTCAAATTTAATAAAGAGATGTTATTCGTATAAACACGTTCGTGAAATCGTTAACATGATATAAATGTTTGAAATAAACACTCATGATATTTTTTCATATCCTGAAATTAATGTGGAAAAAAGCAGCCAATTCGTTTATATTCACTAATAACTGAAAAATAAACATTTTTCTTCCTGTCTGGATTTAACAATTATTTTGTACCGTGGCCAATACATTCCGTATTTAGTTTTTTTAGATTGGTTTAATGAGGACAGGTCCCCTAACAAATAATGCTCATAAAAGGAAATTATTTCTTCTCTAAGGAATTTTTTTTCAAAAATTAGCTGTAAATAATCTTAGATTAAAAATATAATATTTCCATGAATTTTTTAAAATTACTAAAATTATTTTAATCCACATGATGATAAAACTACCATAGTCATTTGATAAATCATGATTTCTAGGTTATTTCTACCAATATAATACAAATGTTCTAGTTGAGAATATCCATTGAGAACCCTGTTTGACACTCCATGAAATTACACCCAAATCAGATCTGTGTGCATTGATGGACAACTGGCAGCACATCTACAACTTTCTATGTTAAACTACGAGCTCCAAAATGGATATAAGTAAAATAGAATATTTGACATGTATGGAAACAGGTATTCGAAGCGGAAGTACTCGCGAGTGTCCTGCGTGGCTAAGAGAAGCAGAGTATGAAAGAATGCTAAGGGGTGATATATTTCGTGTTTCCGGATGCGCCAATTATTTTGTTAAATAGTCATGCGAGTGTAGTGGATGTTGTGCCCACACGTTTGCAGTGTTCATGTCCCCGTTGGAACGTGAGATCCAGCGCCGACACAAACGTCGACTTCCGCAGGTTTTATTTACCTATCTCCCCATCGTGGCATCGCCGAGCCGGGATAAATCTTAGGCTCCCGATTGATCTTCCAATATATGTGGTTCTGTAGTGAGTGTGTGTGTGTGTGTGTGTGTGTGTGTGTAGCGAGTGTGTGTGTAGCGCGTAGCGAGAGGAGGGGGCAAAGCCGATGAAGCAAAAGCGCGGTCCGTGATCTGTTTGTTAGGGTACTGCTTCGGCATTCGCAGAAATCACGGAAAATCACAGATCACAGACTTCTCCTTCAGACAGTGGTTGAATTTAGTTTAATTATGTAGCTAGCGTCGAAATCCATCACTATTTCGACTGGAACTTAGAACATCCCGGTCAGAGAGGCTGCAACGGCAACGGCTGTTGTCACAGGGCTATCTCAGCCGCTTGCTTTATTGTAGTGTTTGCACGTCGGCTTCAAATGTGGGCGCGTCGCGTATCTGATCCGCTGCGAGGTAGACGAGCTGCGAGTAAATTAATCATCCACAGTCACAATATTCAAAGCTCTCATCGTCGGTAATGCTGTCAGGAAACCTTGGGGTGATACTTTGAAGGGGGTTTACTGCTAGTAATGTAAGTTGATCCCTTTTACATATAATAAATACAAGAATTTACGTATAACAAAAGCAAGAATTATACTTATGCTTTTGCATTGCTAAATTTTCCCTACTCACGTGATCCAGAACCAGGAGCCAAACCAGGCTCCTAGCATTGCGGAGCACAATCCAGTGATCGTTATTAGTTACTTATAAAGGAATTCTAAACCTGCCGTTCTATTGGCTAATAAAATACACATGCCACGACTTGAATCGCCCTCGTAGGACATAAAAAAGAAGTGTTTTCGCTCTCGTAGCTCATTTTATATTGCTTGTATTCATTCTTGAATGCATTTAAATCTCTATATTCGTGAATATCTGAAGACATTTGTCTTTATTATTATTATTATTATTATTATTATTATTATTATTATTATAAATGAAAAAATCCTCTATTCAGCAGGAATTTGTTCTTTTCAAGGTTGTCAGAGAAACACACACTGTTCGGCTTCCTTCATTGCCAAGTAATAAATTAATAAAAATAACCATAAATATGGGGGGTAGTGAATTATCTCAAGCGTTTTGGTAATTCAGTAAATGTTGTTAGTTATCACGTCTTACATTAATTATTTGTCCCCTGAGTTATTTTTATTTTTACACTAACTAAACTTCAAATTATGCTGAAGCATTAAATAAAAATTACATCGCCAGATCAATTAATGTTATAACAAAATTCAAAACAATAAATACACAGGTTGGTTTCTTTTCAGAAATAATTTCGGAATGCAAGTAAAAGTTTGTTTTCGTTATCTTTTGCGTCATCCGCGAACAAAATAATAGTAAAAAAATAAGAATATCCTCACACCTATTTCTAAACGCATATTTTCGGCTCGACGAAGTCTTTCGTATTCCCAGTGTGCACGGGACTGTCCACGCATTCCCAGACGTCTGGCAACTCTGCTCACACTCGAGCTGACCCACCCCGCCCGCGTCATCCCGTCTCGCCCTGCCCGTCCCGCGCGCCTCGCCGCGGCTAAACGCATTACCGTCACCCGCGTCGCGCGTGCGGACATGGCGACGCCTCGCCACCGCCCCCGACCGCCCGCCCGCACGACCGTGAGCACGCCCGCTCGCCCGCTTGCCCGCCCGCCCACAAGTCCGCCCGCTCGCCCACCCGCCCGCTCCCCCGCCCACACACCCGCGCGCCCCCGCCCCCCTCTCACTCACTAGCCCGCTCGCCCGCTCTCCCAACCGCCCGCTCGCCAACCCGCTCCCCCCATCCCCTCTCCCGCCCGCCAACTTTCCCGTGGCGTGCGTTTTACTGCTAATCCTGTTTTACTTAATTGCTTGCTACGCGAGGAGCGCTCCTTGCAGCGGAGTTCGGAGCTTTCGTTGTGTGGTCCTAATTGAATTCAATTAGGAAACTCCCAACATAACGGGAGTTAGGGTAACTAATGTCCCGTTAAACTACCAATGTTTTAGCTTAAAGTTTATTATAGGTACAGTCGAGGGTTAGCGGCAATTGGGCTGGGCTGACTTCTCTCGCGTTCTCCCTCTCTCTCTGCCGCGTGCCGGACGTGCGAACGGGTTAAGTGGGCGGGAATGCGCGAACATTTCGCCCGCAAGCGAAAAAGCGGCGAGGGAGGAGCTGGCGGCCGAGGCTCCGTTGCTGGGATCCCGTTACAATTGCTGACATATATTATGTCACATCCCCCTCTTTTTAACAAATAAAGTTCCTGGATTTTCAGAATCACTATTGGAGACTCCAGCAAAAGAATTAACTACCCGTAAGTAAAGGTTTATCATTCCACGTTCAGATAGTACGTTTGAAAAGTATTGCCCCTCAAAGGGCAAATAGATGTAAACCTGAACGTTCCGAGCAGCCACACATTCTGTACCTACTAATATCCAAAAGCTCATTACCGTTTCGCCTTATTAGTTCACAGAGTTTTATTACAAAGAGTGATTTAATCGGTAAATAAAAGTTTACAGTTAAAATTTTAAAACTATTTACTCTAATACTGTATTAGGTCAAACACGGAATTTAAACTTATTAAGACTCCTAGAGAGTAAACCCATATTTACTATCTAGACGCAAACTACGACTTCTCGGCACCCGTTTTGACGATCATTGGGTCATCTTCACTATGTGCAATTCACTAACTATATGAATGCCACTTTAATTACAGGTTCAAACAACGATCGTGGAAAGAAAGTGACACATTTATTTTGAAAATAAAAAAATATTTTAGTTTCTTAAAACTAACAATAAAATTAGTGATAACATTCAAATAACACAACAAAAGCAATGTTCCAGGAATTACGATTTTAATTCTTTTTACTATCTCCCCTTTCTACATTTGAGCCGTTGAGAGCAAAAGTGGTTAAGTAAAAAAGAAATTCATTCCGAAAAATGATGTGTAAACGGAAAACGGCGTAAAGCTATAATCCTTACAAATAAATGACCTAAAGTGTTTTGAACGTGTTAAGGAGATATTCCTCTCTCTTACTACAAATATTTTGCACTGAAACATTGCTTATTAATTAAGTATTTAACTATTTTGTTGACTTCCACCATTTTTGCACACACCGTTTCTGAAAGCTACGCCTTACATTGTAATAATTGTATATGCACAATTTTCGTCTGCGATAGTGTAATAAAGAAACAGAACATTGTCACGATTTTCACTCAAGTAAGATCAATTTTGAAGTCGCGATTTTGATCTGTGCACGTATCACTAAAAGCGATTAGATGTCTTTATAGACAAGCTTATTCTGTGATGGGGTCAGATAAACAAGATGCCATTTCTTGGGGGCCCCTGGAAGCTGTTGTTTCGTCCCACTTGTTACTTACACAACAATTGCATGCATCGGTATGAGCAACTTGTTGGCTACTTCTGCATTGTGCTGGCGTCCAGCTAAGAAATATTGAAGTTTGTATCACACCATTTTAGTCCGTGATGGAACAATGTTCAAACAATCTACCACGGCATCTAACTCAAATCTTCGAAAATTTTACTTACACCACTTTTGCTCTCACCGGCTCATTTTTAATAAAGATAATATAATGTGACGAATGTAATGTAAGAATGAATCGTGCGGCGAAAATCGGCGAATTTTTTGACAGAAAAACACTATTATTGTTGAGCTCTGGTAACGACAGATGAATAAATATTGTTCCTTTTTATGTAACCATTTACTGTCTCTAACACATTGAATCCACGAAATTGATTGACGCAAAACATCCGTGTGATCGTCTGCCCGTCCGTCCGCCCCTCCGTCCGTCCGTCCCTCCGTACGTCCCTCCCTCCGTCCGTCCCTCCCTCCTTCCGTCCCTCCGTCCGTCCGTCCGTCCCTCCCTCCGTCCGTCCCTCCCTCCGTCCCTCCCTCCCTCCGTCCGTCCCTCTCTTCGTCCGTCTGTCCCTCCATCCGTTCCTCCGTCCGTCCCTCCGTCCGTCCCTCCGTCCGTCCCTCCGTCCGTCCCTCCGTCCGTCCCTCCGTCCGTCCCTCCGTCCGTCCCTCCGTCCGTCCCTCCGTCCGTCCCTCCGTCCGTCCCTCCGTCCGAATCCCATTTTTATCTCCCAGAGTTGTTAGCCCTGGGGGTATGGAAAATGAAATGATGATGATAATGATAGTGAGGGGTGAAAGGACGGCATACACATATAGACATACAGAAATACATCCATGTCCGAGGCAGGACTCGAACCTGCGACTCTGCGGTCCGAGATCGCCACGACATTACTGTTTTAGCGATCTCTGCCACGGCCGATGGTATCTTTACTTTATTAATATTTTGGGCAAAGAATTCTGTACGATCGAGCTAAATATTAATCTTTTTTGAGATATAGTTATTACTACTCAAATATGATCAGTGGAAGAATTTTGAGCTTTAGGTGTTGTATGTATAAATATCCAAATTTGACGAAATTGCACATCGTCCATTAACCAGTTTCTTTTCACAAAAATGCAGTGTGTTGTACATATATTGATTATCTGAAATGACAAGAATTCTGTTATTTGAAGTTAAAGGATTTTACAATTTTGATATTTTTCGGGGGCTTTTTCCAGCTTCAGGGGATGCCGATTTTTCGACTATCCACGCCGGGAACCCACTATATCCCTCTTGGGAACACATACTAACCTTTCACACTAGACACTGACACACTTGCGGACTCCTCGATTTGTGGTCAGCAGACTCACAAGGCCTTTCGCGACTACACACATACATGAAAGACAAGGGTCAAACAACCATGCCTATAGTGGCACTCGAACCCGCGACCCTGCCGACCGAGGCGCAGAGTCGGCACACGCTCTAGCCACACTCAACTATGGAGGCCAGCTACGATTTCGTTATTTTTAAATTAGTATAATGCATTAATTTTGTAAAATGATTGAAAATTTGGAACCTTTCTTTGAAGTTGTATCTGAAAGCATTACTCTCCTTTTTTTAGAGTCCATTTTTCATTTTATTAAATAATTTAGAAATATTAACTGCAATAATGGATAAAATAAACGTTTACTGATTCTGGATTCATTTGGGAATATTTTCTGATCCTATTTTTTGCTCTTTTACTGACGCTCTTTTTATGGAACATTCCCTAAGAAGGTCCCTTGTTTTGCCTTGGAACAGTATGTGTAGATTAACTCTAGTTACATTTACAAACGATTACAGTTCTTTGTAAGTCACACGTACATACAAAGTACATTAAACTAATCTATATGAAAAGGCGTCTTTACTTTCTAGATAATTCAGGGAAAGCGCTGAAACTTGACGGTTAGAAATTAAAATTTCTATGCAATATAATGCATTGTGCTTGCTTTCGCTTTTAACCCGAAAGAACACAAGGAAAGTATGAACTGGCCGTAATGAGAAAAACTTCTCAGATGTTCATCCTTCCACATCCTACAAAGTTCGAAAGGATCAATATAAATGTGATGATGATTACAAAATCGATTCTGCAGGGGTGAAGTCATTATAGTATATTGAAACCCATTTAACTGTTTGATATTAAAGACTCCATTTGGCCAATGGACTTCACTTTGTCTCAGAATGGTAGCTCCCACAATTTGTCTGCTTGCTTGTTAAGCGGTTCAATGGTAAAGGTGTTCAAAACGTCATATTGTCCTTTGATAACAGCAGTCATTCGAATTTCAAAACAAATTATAATTTTTAGAAAGGAAAATAGTGTTAATTAGTGGCAAAAATTGTGAAAATTTCCAATGCAATTGAAACAAATTATTATGGGTAAATTTCTGTAAACAAATAAAGCACGTGTGTTAAGAGTTTTTAAGTTATGAAGGACTTCTTAGGTAGTAACTGCATCTATAAAGGCTTATTTTATTTATTAAATTTGTATATTTAATAAATAAAATAGTTTATAATTTTAGTTCATTCTTTACTACTTCATTACTTACGTCTTCATGTATTTACCTATTTATACGCTTATTTATTTATTTATAACTGTCCATGTACTACATTTATATTTTGGAGACAAAACAATCGAACATGTCATCTTTTAAACGCCACGAAACTAAAACTCTTATACAAACAAGAGTGGACCTAAAATGCACACCTATTGTTATAATTTCTTCATATTAAACAGTATTCAAAACAGTACTAACAATAGTAATAAATTTTGAAGTGAACGCAATATCAGGCCAGCATTTCAAATCACTGCAATTGCATTAGTCGAGAATATGTCTAAAAAAACCTTACACTATGATCTTAAGTGCATAATCGTGAACAAAAGGGAACAATTATTTGTCAAATTCGAGTCTGTACAGTGGGGGGGGGGGAACATATTATTTAACAACAATGAGTCTCGAATTTTACTATTACACAATCAAATCATCACAAGTAAATGAGTAGTTAGAATGACATAATTTCAATTCATTTAAGAAATATATGAATAGATACTTGTAAATCTGCTTGTCAGCTTCCGTCATTGCTCACTATTCACAAAGTAACATCAAGCTGAGAAAAAATTAACAAAATTTCTCGAAAATCATGAACAAGAAAGAAAGACTCCGGTCATTGCTGATAAAACATAATTTTACATAAATGCTGTATTCAGGAGACCCAGAAGAGATTTCTGTTAATCTAGGCATAATAAACAGCAACTGTTCTCATTTTTATGAGAGGTCTTAAGACTATTAGTAGTCGACAGTTTCTTTCGAGTTAACACGCGCACTTCAAGAGCAGTTCTTGGTAATCCCATAAGCCTTCCAGCAATTCAGTACGTTACATAAGGTTTGGCTATAAAAGCAGTATTAACTTGAATTTGGTATGAGAAACTTGGTCTTTAATTAGACACCATAATCTTGAAATAAAGAAATCGTAAAAATCATGAGTGAGCCGAAAAATATGTTGACAGAAATACCGTACTTTAATTTTACACACTACAAACAATCTAATTAATTTTGTTAATTTTGTAGTTTGAGAAGAGTGTTTTGCACATTTTTATACTAACCATTATATCAAAATATATAATTTTCAACAGACGTAAAACTTATTCCA
The DNA here is from genome assembly GCA_031308135.1 of Acheta domesticus. Taxonomy (NCBI): domain Eukaryota; kingdom Metazoa; phylum Arthropoda; class Insecta; order Orthoptera; family Gryllidae; genus Acheta; species Acheta domesticus. The sequence goes on along the minus strand of JAHLJT010008446.1, from coordinate 245,280,210 downwards.
ATTCCTTTCTTTCTGTCAGAAATTTATAAATATTTCTACAAAACGAAAATAGCTTTATTTTTCTACAGCAATGTAACTGATTATTGTAATAATTTTCTGACCTTATTAATAACTTATTTTTATTTCATCATCACTACCAATTAGTTTATTGAATTAGTTCTTTCCAATGTTACGTCTAAAATTGGAAAGTGGGCGTGTACAAAGTGACGCATCTCCCAGAAACATTAGTTTTCACGAAGAGAGAGTATTCCTGTTCAAAATTATAATTCAAGATAGGATTCAATGGTTTTCGATGTGATATAGATATGAGGAGAAACTAATCAAAATGCATATTATCCACTAGTGGAAAAAATTGATTTTAATATAAAAATGTGTAGCTTTTAATACTATCTATACGCTCCTGCTTTCAGATTTCTTCAAAACGTATTTAAATACAATAAATTAAATGCATTTTTGAAGAAATTTGAAAGTAGGAGCTTATAGAGTGTATTAAAAAATACACGATTTCATTTCAAACTCAATTTTTTCCACCAGTAGGCAATATGCGTTTTGATTATTCGCTCCTCATATTTAAATTCTGAACATAATATTTGGCAGGATAATTGAGCAAAATGTAAAGAATACAGTGATACGAAAAAGTGGAAACCAAACGGAAATAGAGGTACACCTCTTTGGAAATAACCTCTTCAATAACGTCTTCGCACAATATCACCTACCGATACGGACGGGTTCTTTCGAATTCCAGTGACGTTCTTTCTAATTATAGATTTTCTTCACGTATAAATAAAAAATACTAGATATTTAAACGAATGTTTTAAATCGCATCTAATTCATGTTTTATAAGAATTATAACAAGTGTTTAGAATGTGATGCTTGGGTAAGTATACTTGGGGAAGTTGTTGTGTACTTAAATTGAGTTTCATTGTTAGTGAAATGTGTGAATTATGTTGCAGGTAATTTCGGAAAGAAAAAATATTAATAAAAACAAAATCATATAACTGAGCGATAGCTACCCTAGAATTTCTATTTCATATGAATTGATTTTCGATTGAACTGTAATGACAACGTATGAGAGCAGAGGAACCTCTGCGATACCTCCACTGTGAAATTCTGAATTGGCTTATTATGAAAATTATTTGAGCTCGTGGTTTCCGAAAGAAATGTACGAGCTGTTGATAAGCTGTTCCTGGAAACAAGTATTATCGCAAAAGTATCGTGGGCAATGTGACAGATGAGCGGTTCTCCCATTGAGGAATTAACGTAAAAGCGAGCGGGATCACGCACCTGCATAATGTGGGATATTAATTTCTGGGAAGTGAAATATAGCCTTATCAATGCAATGAGCGATGCAATTTAAACACAACAGATCGAAAAAATTGTTTCGAGGAATCATATCGGCACTCAGAATGAGAAATGATTAATGCAAGTGAAATAACAAAGTCTGTATTGCAAACGTTTCCGCACTTCCTTTACAGAATTTAGAATATTTTAACGAATGTGGTCAAGTATCTCGATTTCAAACGGTTCTTTGATCACTTTTTCAACATTCTAGAGAGCAGATGCTGAGATGTAGTCTTATTTGGTCACTGACAAAAGTATCTAAGAACAGATTCTAATGTATCAACATAATACAAAAATCAGATTCGTATTTGCATGAAGCATTCTCAAAAAACCATGATCGTGCTTATTGCTATCTCTCGAATGAAAAAAGAATGTGAATATTTATATACTTCAATGTCCGGGTTTACCTCCGTAGAATCTGTTGGACATTATAATCAGTCTATTGACGTACTAAAATGTAGTTAAAAGATGAATATAAAACTGGGAGTTAAATTTTAACTTACATCCATATCAAAGTATACGGGTAGAGCATATAGCTTTGTGGATATAATAAAATTGTTACACTTACATAAAGCTTCATTAAATTTTATGGAGTTGAACATTAAACACAATCTTTCATTTTCATTTACACAAGAGCAAACGCGCCATTCAAAGTATTCCATCCCGTGGGTTGATATACAATTGAGAAAATCCCTTTTATTTCTGATGTAAATGTAGATTAGATTTCGAGTCCATTTCATAATAATTTAATGAATAACTACCTATACGTTAACCAGTAGCACTTATCGAGTTTCTTAGGTGCATTGAAAATGTGTGGGAATTAGCCAATGAACTTGTCTGCGAATGAAAAAAAAACTTTAAAAATCCTTGATGTGAGAATGAAGTATTTTCTGTTCTATACAATTCTGAACGGTTTTTAGTCGTCAATTCATTCAGAAGAAAGTTCTCAGTACGAAAGTAATAATCCGTTTGCATTAAAAAAATAAGCGGGCGAAAGTTGTATGGGTAACGATAGTTGCGGAAGAGAAGCCAAGAAGCTTTGAGCCGAGCTGCTCCGCCTGTGCGTGAGGCGGCGTGGGACGTGACGACAGGTCGGCCTACGGCACAGGCGGAGAAATCAGATTACTTGACGTGTGGTTCTTGCGCGTCATGGGACCGTGGCTCCAAGGTAGAATAGTAGCGTGATAGCGTGGCGACCGACGTGACGACCTGCTGCCGGGGCGGCAGCTGGCTTTGCAGCCTGGATAGCGTGACGGAACGGTGCAGTGCTGTGGCGGGGCGGCGGTAGCGTGACAGTAAGACAGCTGAGCAAGGAGGGCAAGGCGTGGAACAGCGGCGGAGAATGTAAGAAGGGAAGGTAAGTGGAGAGGGTAAGCGGGGAGGGTAAGCGGGGAGGGTAAGCGGGGAGGGTAAGCGGGGAGGGTAAGCGGGGAGGGTAAGCGGGGAGGGTAAGCGGGGAGAGTAAGCGGGAAGAGTAAGCGGAGAGGGTAAGCGGGGAGGGTAAGCGGGGAGGGTAAGCGGGGAGGGTAAGCGGGGAGGGTAAGCGGGGAGGGTAAGCGGGGAGGGTAAGCGGGGAGGGTAAGCGGGGAGGGTAAGCGGGGAGGGTAAGCGGGGAGGGTAAGCGGAGAGGGTAAGCGGGGAGGGTAAGCGGGGAGGGTAAGTGCGAAGGTTAAGCGGAGAGTTTAAGCGAGCGTAAGCGGCAAGGGGAAGGGGAAGTGGCGGCGGATTACGGTGGAGTGGGGTATCGTCACGAGGTGCTGTGACGAAGTGGGGGGGGTGCAGTGGCGGGGTGTCGTGGCGGGGTGCAGTGGCGGGATGCAGTGTCAGGATGTCGTGACGCGAAATAACGGCGTGGTGGAGACGATAAAGCGAAGCGGCGAGTTGAATGAAGTTGCGGCGAGTTGGCGAGTTGGAAAGAAGTTTGACATGGTGTTGGCGGGATGGTGCAGAGATGGGAGAAATAGTTGCAAGAACGTCTAGCAATGTCAGTGCAGCCACATTATAGAGGGGTGTGGCAGCGTGAAGGAGCGCTATTGTAGCAGCGGGGTGACGTAAGACAGTGTTGTCAAGGTCGATGGCCACGAGCGGGAGTCCGTGGCACGATTGCCACGACGAAATCATTCCGCGGTTCATTAGGTTCTCCACGCAGTTGATTACCCCGCCACCAGAGACAACGCCATCTCTATTGTAAAATGGCGGGGTTACTAATAAATTTCCTTTCCCGACGCTAGTTGCGCAGAGAAGCTCGTGGCATGCTACGGTGCTACGACGCGTGCCACTGCCACCAGTAGAAGACCTTGACACCACTGGCATAGGAGTTTCAAGATGAAATTGAGGGATGTGGGGTGGGAATCGCATCCTTCAGCGAGCTGTTGTGACTTGCGTTGTTGGAGAACGAGTGTAAGACTGCAGAGAAGCAAGAGCGGGGTGTAGTGATTTGGAGCATTGTGGAGGGGCGCATGATGTAATGGATTGTGCCGGAGAGTGGCTTGATGTGACGGAAAGTGGCATGGCGGAGAGTTGTGAGGAGGAGCTTGCCGTGATACAGGAGAGCGAGGCGTGACGTGGCTGAATATGGCGTGGTGGGGCAAAGCATTACGTGGCAAAGCTGTGCGTAGAGCAGCGGTGTTGGTGGAGGTTGCGTGGTGAAGCAGTGAGTGGCGGGTCGAGGCGTGGTGTGGTGGAGGGTGCTCGCTGGGGGGGGTGCGTGGTGGAGGGGTGCGTGGTGGAGGGGTGCGTGGTGAGGGGTGCGTCGGTGGAGGGGTACGTAGGAACGTTACATGGTGGAGAGGTATGTGGTGGTGCGATGCGTTAGCGAAGCGTGACGTGGCGGGCGGAGCGTGGTGAATCGGGCGCAGCGGAGCGAGGTGTGGCGGAGCCTAGCGAGGCGGAGGGCGGCAAAGCGGTCGCGGCGGAGCGGGGAATAGAGGTGCGTGGCGTGACAAGGCGTGGCGTGGCGTGGCGTGGCGCGGTGGGCAGCGAGGGCCCCGACGGCGGCGGCTGGCGCAGGCGGCAAGCGGCGGGCGTCGCGGCGCCGTGGTGGCGCCCTTATTAGCGCGGCGCGCCCATCAATCTCCCGAGGGGCGGCCGCCGCGTCCATTGATGGATGGCGCGTCACGCGCGGGACGAATTACAAGCGAGACACACGTCTTGGAGGAGGCGGCGCGGGCGGCGCGGGCCGGCGCATCGATCTAGCGGCCGGGCCTTCAGCCACTCCTTTTGCCCTTCCCTCGGAATCCCTCCCTTCCGATCGTTTGCTTCTGTAACCTCGGTTCAGTTGCAATTTCAAAACGTTAATATTTTCTATTGCAGTTACAGAAATGAGATTCACAAATACTTCTTGGCGTTTCTCCGCAGTATCAGATATGTCATATTAATGCATTTCAATGTTTTTTTAACAGTAACTGTAAGTATTCGGGAAATTACTTACATGTGTACAAAGTCATATCAGTCAAATAAGTCAAATAAAACAATTGTATACGCATTATAATAAATGTTCAAATGCTCCAGTAAGTTCCCCAATACATATTAAGACTTTCAAAAAACATGGGATCATGTTGAAAATTTTTAACTATACTTACAACAGTCGAATAAAAAAATGTGTAAAAATCAATCATCTTCAACAGGAACAGAGTGAGATAGAGAAAACAGTGACAGAGAGACACGGAGACACAATGAGAATGCAGACCCGAAGACAGAGGGACATGGGCAGAGATGGAGACAGAGAGTGACAGGGACAGAGACGCAGAGACACATAGAGGCAGATAGAGATAAAGTCCGACAGAGGCAGGAAGAGACATAGATTGAGAAAGAGAGGGATGGAGAGAGAGGGACAGAGACGGTGAAAAGAGACGGAGAGAGAGGAAGGGAGAGGGAAGGAGGAGAAAGGTCGATGGAAGGCAGGACGTCTGTCGGGCTCCGCAAGTGTTAGTATAAATATATCAATTTAATGTACAGAAAATTAAATTACAACCGGCCTGCGTAGGGAATACTGTTGCGAGTCTGGGATTAAAGCTTAGTAGGCCGTAGGTACTACGTTCGAATTCCGAAGTCGGGCGTATTTCCATGTTAATAGCTGGGTAGATTGTGAGCACTGCCCTGATGACAATTCTACAGGCACGTTGTCCTGTTGCTGCAAGAGCTGTAAGGCCTCCGAAGAAAAATATTACATTGTAATAAGCTCTGGGGAAGTTCACAGAAAGAAACCGTGGAATAAACACCGACCAATTGTCAAAATGTGAAATGTGAAATGGTCACATGGATCAGTCTAGGTTCGGTTAATTTAAATCGTCCATACAACTCAGGTCAGTCATATAGAAACACCCAATTCAAAAAGTCAGATTTCTAAAAGTTTCTGAACACGAGTTATTTGAAAACAATCATTCCTTATTGTTAGATGAATAAGGGGCAGTCTTTAAATTCTTACCGTAATGAATCCCAACGTTAGATATAAAGATTACACCAGATTGGTTATTAAAAACAGTGGTGTCTCGTACCTCGCTAGCATGGTTGTACAACGCCCAGACAATCCTCAAAAACTTCTGTCAGAAATACGTCTTTTCGTTGTAATGACATTCAATGATAGAAATATTGCTGCAAATTGAAACAATGTATGAAATTGTTTTGAAATCAAAGAGCGCCCATCAAATGATGGTATTTGCTTCTTCTCATGAAATGTAACATTCTTGAACAATCAACTTTACCAGACGCTAATGTAGAAAACACAGTTAGTTGTGTATTTCGTATAGAGTATTTTTGTGGAGAAAGGTACGCACATTTAATTTTGTATCCTTCTTAATATATTGCATTCGATATTTTAATTATGACATGATGTAATGAAATTACAAATTATATTGTATTGTATTGCATTGCATTGCAAACGCTGACGTGGCTTTGACATAATAGCACTTCTCGTTTCCAACCTCAGGCCAGTAATTAGATTATTATTTATTATTTATTGTTTATTATCATCATCATTATCGGAATGATTATTGCTACGCCGCAAAACGGAGCACTGTAGCGACCGCGCCGCCCTTCCAATTCGGACGTCAGGGCCAATTAACCTTTGAAAATATTTTAAAACATTCGAAAACTTATCGTTTCAAACTTGGTATTGCAAAAGTAAGTAGTGATATGAAATGCAGTATTGCTTGTTGTAGTGAAACATAACATAGCATTAGGGTGCATTGCGGTCAGTTTTCATTGGATAGGCAGTAATAACAGAAGGGGACTGACCTTTATGCTTAAAATAAAACGGTTGTCAACGTCCGTTTTCCGACATGTGTACGTCAATACATTTTCATTACTGTGCTTGGAGTTAACGGTTTATTACATGTGTGAAGAGTGTTTCTGCCCAAAGCTTAATATACTGTAAACGATAATGAGTGTTAACATTAACAACTAAAGCTATAATAATATATAATTTATAATATAACTATTATTATTTATTATTATTCACCATATCAAAACAACTCTGGTGTTTACTTTATGAGTTCAGTTCTGGCATATCTCACCCAATGCTAGCATTAAAATTTAATTCTTTGCGAACAAAATTACATGTCTCCAAAATATGAAATATTTGTTGAATCTAAATTATAATGTTTGCGTTTATGCCCTCCTTTTTTCAGTGATATCCTTCAATTTTCGTTGACCCAACCAGCTGCGGTTGTGACTGTGAAGAAACTGAACTGACACTGTTTTTTTTTAATTCGACTGGAACAAGTTCATTTTGACATTTTCTGATTCTGTTTCTAGTACTGGGATCAGTCGGGTAAACATCCATGTGTAAATCAGTTTTCGTTTACGTCGTTCACCATGAAGCTCGGACAGTTAATAGCAAGAAATTTATCTTTGTGAATTGCAATACTATCGTGTGGCCAGTTTGTAAGATTGTAGTAATAGACATGTGTAAAATGGACATAATAATAATGATAATAATAATAATAATAATAATAATAATAATAATAATAATAATAAGAAGAAGAAGAAGAAGAAGAAGAACGGTTATTACTAATGACCCACACCGAAATCTCGTTTTGTGAGATGTCTTTTTGCTGGTTGGGAAGGAGTAAGCCTGGAGTTGATGTTATTTCTCCGTAATATTATCAAATCAATGTTAGGTCTGTCTGACGTTACAAATATTCTTTTGTTACTCGTAAAAAGCTCCATTTTTGTGGTTTTAATTGATCACAACTACGTTAATTGGTACTTTCATATCATTATTCAACAATATATATAGTTAGAGGTTAAAGATTGTATTCTCCGAGTTAATTATAGTGACTTCTGACGTTCAATCATTTGGGACGCGTTTCTCCAATCGGAGTTTCAACACCAAAAAATCATTTTTTAACGAAGCTTCCGATTTGAAAAACCGTGTTCTGATGATCGAACGCAAAAGTCAGAACAATAACAATTAAAGAAGTCACTACAATTAAATCGGAGTTTAGATATAAAAATCAACGCATAATTTTTACTTCACCTTACCCGTCACACCCAGTTTCTACTGCTTTTAGAAGAATATAAAATTTTGTGGGAGTAAGAACACAAAGGTGTCATTTCGTGGCATCATATGGTTAAAATAAACGAAGTTACTCTGACAAGTTACACGCCAGGCCTCTTTCATAAGATTGAGAAATCTATAATGATTTCAACAATTTCAGTGCACCCTGTCAGAGCTTAACAGTAACGAATACAATTAAATCTTCTCAGAAAGCCACGATTTTATTGAGAAAATGGTTGATTTCAGTTTTCTCGTGTCAATGCAGTAGTACATACATGAAAAATGAACGTACGCATTTCTAGTGCACACAAAACTAACGGGAGTTCCCATTACGATTCGTTCAGTAGAATTTTACTTCAAATATTTATTTAATTTACGACTATCTATATTGCTTTTATTAGTTTTGAATTATATTTAATTAAAGATAATTTATGACAAAAACTTATCCTATGGTTACTATTGAAAATAAACTTTAACATCAAATTTGTAACCAGTATACCCTCTATTATTACGTCAGTTTACCCAAGATAAGAAATATTAAATAACTTCTAAGTATTAGTGACCGTGAATACTCTTTAGATTCTAGACGTGAAAATGCCATTTTATTAAAAAAACAATCCATTACGTAGTAATTTTAATTTTTGAGCTCAAATTCAAAGGGTAACATTTTTTAAATATTACAAACTGTGTTTAGGGTGTGATAAAATTGGTTTTCCTTTGCGTTCGTCAAATTTAACGCCTAGAAAATACACAAAGTTCTTCTCCATCATTAGTCACAGTTTTAACTTATTCTCTTTGGTTAAATAAATAAAAACAATTCAAAAAAGTATCTACGTTTTAGGAAAAACTATTAAAAAACAAACAATAATATTTAGGTAGAAATAGTTTTAAAACATGATCTTAAGTATTAATATTTTTCTGAATAAGAAATGTTATTAATTTCTTTTATTTCACTTTATTTCTCATTTTTCTAGGCAAAAAAATTGAAAAACAGCTCTAAACTTTTCAAAGCAGGTTGTGTTTTGGACGTGGTATTTCAGCTATGCAATTTAATAATAAATGGAATGTGTTTTGGAGTTGATAACTGCTGAACAGTTAAGTACGGGTGCGGAAGGAATTTTCTGTCAAATACATGTTCGATGAGTGGTAAGTAATCTGTTGTGTAATTAGTTAAAAAAAATGTTTTTGATATTACTCGCCATTCCCATTCAGTTTACTATTATAATGTTATACATTATACTCATGATACTGAAATAAAAAATTACCATAAAATAATCTCCCAGGATCTGAATAATCACCTTATCTGGAAAGAGTGCATTATAAAAGCGAAATACTTGTATGTATGCTATTGAGAAAAACCAGAAAGCAAGTAATTATTTCACAGACATGAAAGTTTTATTTCAAGAAGATAGAGCACTCAAGAATAATATGAATGGTGTGATGGAGAATGGTGTGAACTATTCAGATCGGTAAAATTATAAAAATCGAACTCAGCAAAAAGAGATACATTGTGGAAATATAAATGACACCGTTGAGTTCAACAACAAATTTTTATTGAATTTTATGCAGTTTCTTTGTACTTGCACATTAGTTTATTACAAAGAAAATGCAACTTTATTATTGTAATATCATTTGAGGAGGACGTTTTTGTAAATTAACATACAGTTTTACCAATAACACAAACTGATCATGCCGTACCAAAGTAGCAGTTTTGAAAGTATTAAATTTGATTTTAATATATTTTTAAAACTATTTTTGAGGTTAACTTCATTGTTTTTTAATTTCATAAACTGTGATGACATGAACACCGAAGGAAGAGGAGAATTACCATAATATGAAGGTATTATATCAGTACAATTATTATTTTTCCTGTCCTTCTCTATCAACATATATAAGTATGAAACGTGATTTAAATATTACGTTATAATTGCCTCTGGCAATGTCTGTGTAGTAGAACTTCAAATTATACGATAATATACAGGCTGATTATTCCACAATTTTGAAAAGATTTTCTGCAGAGTTCATATAAAAGTTTCAAAATGCATTTTAATTGTGCAAGGGTGCTACAAAGTTCTCATATGTTTTTCCGCGGATTTTGTTATGATGTCGACATTTTTTATGTCGAAACTTCCCTGGCAAAGCAGCAGTTCCGTGATATCGTTAGTTGGACTTTGTAAAAGTTGAATATTTTCAAAGACGGATCATTAACGGACATTCTTGAGAGCTCTAACAACTGAAGTGCTCAGTGAGTGATAATCATCAGCCACGCCCAATCAGTTTTGAGATACAGATTATTTAATGTTTGGCAAACAAATTAAATTTAATGAATCGTCAAACAATCAATCTGTCATATGAATAGAAAATGTTCACGAATGGAAATAACTTACTTAGATTTGGGTACCAATATGGCCGATTTGGGTACCAATATGGGTACCGATATGGGTACCAATATAGGTACCGATATAGGTACTAATCATGGTATGGCCGATTTGAAAAACTCGGACTTGCGGTTTGTGACTATTTCTCACTGGCTCACTGAATTCCCCACCGCACAGACTGTAACATTCCACATTTCCAGAAGCAGTGGCTCAAGTCGTGGCGTGTCTCCGCAGTGCATCCTCTCCCTGTCAAGCGGACGTATGCAGGGACGTACGGGTTTCGCGAGTGGCGCCAGCTTACCGTTATCCAGATGCAGTCGGCGCGGGTCCTTGGGCACGTCGTCGGGGTACGGCACCAGGTCGGAGTCGTTGTCGGAGGCGGACGACACGGAGGAGGCGGTGGCCGACGACGACATGGCCGAGGCGGCGCTGGCCTGCGCCTGGGCGGCCTGCTGCGCGGCGAGGCGGCGGCTGGCGGCGCCCGCGGCGCGCCCGCGGCTGCTCAGCGTGCCGGCGGCGGAGGCGCCCGCGGCGGCGGCGGCGGCGGCCGCGGCGGCGGCGGCGAACGCGGCCTGGTCGCGGGCGGCCTGCTTGGCGGCGGCCGCGGCGGCGTCTCCGCGCGACAGCGACGCCTTCTTCGACCCGCCCGAGAAGTGACTGCCGCCGCCGCCGGACCCGCCCCCCGCCGCCCGCGTGGTGATGGTGGTGGTGGTGGTGATGGCGCGAGGGCGGCGCGTGCGACGGCGGGAAGCGCGGGCTGGCGGCGACGGGCGTCGACCCGCCCGACCCCAGGTTGGTGGACTCCATGGGGTAGGGCGACGCCTGGCGGTGGCCCGCCGAAGGGTTGGGGCTCTGCGGGGCGCCGCTCAGCGGGTGGTGGAACATGGTGGGCGACGCGCACGTGGGCGGCGGCGTGGGGAACGGCGTCGTCGGGTTGTCGGTGGTGGTGGCTTCCTCGGTGTCGGAGCCCGTGCGGTACGAGTTCACGCCCGACAGCGAGGAGCGCTCTGCACCTGCAACACCGCACAAACGCCACCGCTCATTAACTCCGCTCTCGCGTGGAGCCTTTTAGCCTGCCGGCTCAGTCCAACCAAGCGGTAAGACACTATGTTTTCATGTAATGATAGCTTGTTTTATAACCACTTCATTTATCGATTAAAGCACCCATGTCATTGATGAGATGTAATGGCTCGAAACTGAGGGAAAATAATGAAGAGGACTGGGTATAAGAGCAAAGCTGCGGTGCGTGAGAAACGAGAGTGAAGATAAAACACCGAGATATTAATAAAAGTGCGTAATAAGGCAAGAAAACGTGAAAAAATATTGCAAAAGACGTGAGCGCGAAAGAAGAACACTAAAATGTTAAGCGATTAAAGAGAAAAAAGAGGAGAAAGGAAAGAGGAAACAAAGAAGAGAGACGAAAAGGAAAAAGGTGAAGATGAAAAGCGACAACGAAGAATAGAAGTAAGAGAAACAGAAACATCAAAGTAATAAGTGAGAGAGAAAACGGAGCAAACGGAAATGAGGGGAAAATGGCCGAGAAACAGAAGTTGAAGAGAAACATAAACGAGGACAAACCACAGAAAAAGTGGAACTGAAAAATATACGAAAGGGAGGAGGGGAATGAAGCAGGGGGTAAGAAAGCAAGAGGAGAAAGAAGAGGGAACAGAGAAAAGAGGAGAGAGGGGAAACAGAAGAAAGAGAAGAGAGGAGCGAATTAAAGAAAGAAGAGAGGAGAGAACAGAGGAAAGAGGAGAGCAGAAGAAAATAGGGAGAGTTGCGGAAAGGAGAGAGAGGAGAAACAAAAGGAGAGGTAGAAACGAGGAGAGAGAAAAAAGACGAGAGAGAAAAGAGGAGAGAGATAAAGAGAAGAGAGAGAAAAAAGGAGAGAGAGAAAAGAGAGAGGTAAGAGGAGAGAGGGGAAAGAGGAGAGAGGAAAGAGGGGAGAGAGGAAAGGGACAGAGAGGAGAGAACAGAGGAAAGGAAGGAAAGAACAGAGGAAAGAGGACAGCGAGGAGCCCCAGGAAGAGCGCGAGGAAGGGAGGGAGCCGAACGCTCATCCAAACAACAGGGAAGCGCGCGGAGCCGCTGGACGCAGGCGGGTGGAGGGGGAGGGGATGCCCCATCAGCTTCCCGCGCGGGGGCGTCCCGGAGTCCGCTTACAGTAAATCTCATTTTAATAAAACCAATACGATACGTAATATCAGCTGCCAATGCGCGGCCCGAAGCGCTGCGGCAAATCCCGACCGGCGTATTAAAAATACAAAAGGAAGTCGGCCGATTTGGCGTTGCCGGCGCGGGGAGGGAAGCGGTTCGGGGCGGGGAGCGCTTGCGGAGGCGGGGCCCTCTCCCTGGTCCCCTGTGTGCAGGCGGAGGCGGGGAGGACGGAAGAGGCCGACAGACCCCGGTTGTGGCTGACCCTGCTGCAGCAGTCCCGGAGTTGGTCGCCGGAGGCAACAAGATTTGTTTTCGGAGGCCACGGTTAGTTACATCGCGTAGAGGGAGAGACATAAGGCACAAAGCCTATGAACGGGGTTTGGCTGCCAGAGACTGGGGGTTGTTCAGCGTCTCTAGAGTAACTTGCTTTTTTTCGAAAGTTTACAAGAGTCCTGCTTTGACAGTAGGGAATTGTCCTTATCTCTACACGAGATGAAGAAGCACTTCAACAAGTTAGAATGAACATGAATAATAAAACAGAGAAATGTGTGTGCTTTCACTGTAGAATTCCAAAGATGAACGAATACTTTTTGAAATTCAGATCAGTAAATGAGCTGATGTGATTAGTCAAGTTCTACCAAATTATTTTTTCCTCTTGATTCTTTTCAAAACTTCAATGTAGTTATGCGAAATTTTAATCGCGTTTTAAACCAGATTTTGTTCAAAGTATTCGACAAAATTCAATTCATGAGAATCACACAACATAAGTCAGCGCAAGAACAACCTTTACCCTCATTTTGAAATTCAATCATTAATTAAATTTTTTTTGACCCTGACAACTGAAAATATTTGTCACTGTCATTTCCAGCTATATTTTCTTATACACTCTTCTTCCTCTTCACATTTAACATAGCGTTTGAATGTTTTTGAAGGGAAACAAACTAAAACGATGTTTTCAGGTTCGAAACTACTTATAAGTTCACCAATTATCCATTTCGTATCACATTTTTTATTTATAAATGACTCATAATAGGAAATATATAAAAACAGCTGCGACGCCAAGAGGAAGTTTTGTTCGGGCAAAACAAATACCCCTGAGAATCAGACTTGAGTCAGCATACGAGAGGCTCGCTTCATGCATACTATACATACACAAATATTGTAAGCTCCCTCCCCCTCTGCACGACATGAGCTGTGTTATTGCGCATTTTCAGATTTGGCACCTCATGGACGTCAAACGCTACCAACTGTTTTTTGACTCCAGTTTTTGCCTCCAGGGACCGACACAACAACGGCAAAGTCATATTTATCCATTACGTGTATCAGTCCCTGGCTGATCGAATGTGAGATCCGATTAAACGGGAATTGTTGGAGGATTTAATTTTCCCATGCATCAAGCCAGGTTTTTTCTACGTGTCACAAACAGGACATTGCGCACAGAGCATTTTCCTATAATAATAAATAGAAGTGAAAATTGGATAATTACACTTAATTAACAATTCTGATTTTTTATTGTTAACAATGAAGAGTTCTTTTTTGTATTTATATCAACTTCCATATTCACCGTGCTTAGCTTGTACAATTCCGCAGAAATACGGAAAAATATTTTTTAATAAAAATTTAGCCAGACTACTAAAATGTCCAATAAAATTAGGTTCTTTGTCCACAAGTAGTCTGTTGTAAAATGTCTACAATATTTTGTTTAAAATAAACAATATGGGATGATAAGTTGTCATGCACTAAATAGATAACGCATATAAAAAAGTTGATGAGTTTGAAGTCTCGCAAGATGCCCGGAAGCATCTTGGAGATGTCTGGAACTTTATATAGCTCAGAGATGGCAGGTATACACTATTTTGAAACCACAGACCTAGTTCTTAATGGAAACGAGTTTTTAATGAAAACGTAATTGACATAGTTGAAATTTAGACCACATGCATAATTTACTCAACAATTTACAAACTTATATATTGTATTGGACTCGAAATACCTATTAGATCATCTGAATATATATCAGATTTGTGTATTTGGAACTTCGAATTTTAAAACTTCTTAGTTATTGAGCCTTCTGTTTCGTAGACTTCCAGTCGCGTTAGACGTACAGCGCAATAAACCCTCCTGGTACATTGGTCCCACTTCGTATTAGACCTTGTACCCGTGAACCTAACGACCCGAAACCGTCGCACGCGTCCTCCACCGCAGTGGACGCTCCGTCCGTAGGGCGCTGGGGCCGGCACACCCACGCGCGGTCGTCCTCCGCGCCCCACATCCGTCAATGCCCCTGGAGACAGGCGTTCGGGCTGCGGTCGAGGAGGAGCCCCGGTCAGCGAGACCGCACTATTGACTTACGATGCTTGGATCTATTTGCTCGCGCCTCGTTAATGGACCGTGCGGGGGAAGGGGGGCGATCAATTAGTTTACACCTTTGCATCCGATGGAGGTCTGGTTGAATTGAGGGATGTTACGAGCGGGGAGGCTTCTAAGTAAATGTTGTTCCTTAAAGTATCATTTTAATGTAAAGATATTTCACGGATTGGTGATAAGTGCTCCGTCAGGGCCACGGTGATTAACACACAATAAGCTTTCTTCCACATTTGTACTTTCCTAGTACAAAACTAATTGTCCTTTAAAGTGATTATTGTTTCTTCTGGTTTCTCACGCGAAGGGCAATCAAGGATAAAAGTTATTTTATCCTTGAAATGTAAGAAATTTTGTGATAAATTTATTTCTTTTTGTATAAGTTATACGCTTCGAAGACTATTTGTCCTCATCATCAGGTGTGCTTATACCTTTAGTCAAATTCTACATAATAAACAAATGGTTTTCATTAAAATATTTAAGAGATCAATTTTATTTGCCTCCTCTGCAACACGACTGTGATTATATTAAAGCGTAAAAGAATATATTACTCCACGACTAAATGTATGAATAATAATAATTTTGGGAGGAAAAATCTACTGTAATGGCTAGGAGAGTCAATTTCAACATATTATCTGAGCGGTAAAACAACATTTATCATCGATTACATGTACATTTATCAAGCTAACTCGAAAACACCGTGTAGAACTAAATCATCATTCTAACATGTTATGTGCGTATTTTTAAGCCATTTACAATGCTTACAGCCCTGCAAGTGCGCGCCAGGGTCTGTGAGATTCTACGCAATAAGAGCTGCTTGCGTGCAATGGGAGATGCAAGCCATGGTGGTCTCTATGTATTTCCAGCTTCAAAACTAATGTGTAAACAGACAAAAGTTTGAGAACCTGTAGCTAGACACAGATTTCGCTGCATTCCACAAGACGATTTTGAGCTATGCTATTCTCTTAAAAATTCAACATGCAGAATACTCTACACTACTTGTAGTAAGTCCATTATAATAAATTGTCGCCTATTCTAATATTTTTAATATAAATATTCCATTTCACAAATATGTACACATTGTTTCAGCTCTGATATGTACAATACACGGTACTGTATTAACAGGGTTATATTGGCCCTGGTATACAGAGCATGGAACAAAAATGTAGGCATACTGGGAGATACAAGTACATATAAATAGAGCCGTGAGCCTGTCTAAACTTTTAAATTGTTGAAAAAATATTTGAGACATTTGTTTTGTCCATCCCAAGCGACGAAATGTCATGTAACCTCAGGGCCAATGTGTCCTTCTCACTAGACACTGAAAAGAGCACGGATAAAATGAAAATGTCTAAGAAAACTAAAATCTGCCCAATCTAAGAATGAACCTGAAGCAAACAAAGCACGAGTTTAATATACCGTCTAGTTGATCGGTTGGTTCTGCGGGTGTGTACTTTTAACAGTTGAAAATAGTTATTTTCAACATTACAAATTACCCTCATTATATGAATGTTTAAAAGTTCAACAAAGTGGTAAGAGCGAAACGATTGTGTAATATTTAATACGGCAATTTTGAACCCTGCAAACGGCCACTGCTATTTATTCATTGCGCCCTATCGGTCGAAGGCATAGGCGTCAAGTGCTCGGGTTAAAGAAATCTTTACTGGTAGTCCGGCGGTTGATCCATACCAATGCTGCGTTCCTTAGGCATTGGGAACAGTCGATAACAGTGATGAGGTTGTTGTACCCTTATCGGACGACGCTGCGATGGAATGATTATTATGAAACGGGATACGCGCGTCTACGCTCAAAATCGACGCTGTGTTCATATCGCAGCGAGTAGATGTTGCGCAGATTACTAGTCTGACACTTGGCACCCGTGCCACAATGTAGCAATTGGCTACTGACACACGTGAGCTTGCGCGATTCGCGGAAGGATATTACGCTGCTTTATTTATAAGGATCTTCCTTAGCATGGTAAAGATTAAAGCGAGTGAGGTCATTAGTGCCGTAACTCTAGTAAATACGAGTTATTCGTACTATAGTATCCCAAGAAGTTGCTGTGTTTCTATCCAATGGAATGTCAAATTGATTAGGGATTCCGGGCGCGTCAACTTCTATGGTCATTAGTTCCGAAAATGTAGTGCATGTTCTTCATTGTTGGAGGTTGCGATAATCTCCTCCACTGTACGGTGAGATCCTTCTCCGACCTACACGTCGATTTGTGGGAATTTCCTCAACCAGGTATCTCCCACCAGCAGGGCACCGCCACAGCCGGGACACGTTCTACGCTCCGACTGGTCTCCTATCGTATGTGATAATGTAGTGCATGTGTGTGTGTGTGTGTGTGTGTGTGTGTGTGTGTAAGCAAGGGGTGAGGATGGTACAAGCAAGAAGAAGGCAAGGTCGAGCACGGTCCGTGGCCCATTTGTTACGGTACTGCTTCGACATTCGCCTGGTGTTGATTCCAGAAACCACGAAAAACTACCGGTCAGAGCAGCTGGCCGCTAGAATTCTCTTCCAGACAGCGACTGAACTCTACCGAGCTGTTTAGTTAGTGTCGAAAATCCTGCCATCGTCGGGACTCGAACCCTAGGACCTCCCGGGCAGAGGCACTGCAGTGACATCAGTGATGCCCTGAGCCATCTACACCGGTTCCCTGGAATGTGAGATTTGGTGGCGACCTATGCGCCGTTTTCGGTTTTCCCTCTTCAAGTGTCTCTCCAGCGGAGCAAGGGGAAAGTTTCAAGCGTCCCACTCACGTGCGTGGTTTTGTAGGGCGTAGGGCATGTAAAGTATGTGTGTGTGTGTGTGTGTGTTTGCGCGCGCGCGCGCGTGTGCGTATGTGCGTGTTTGGAAGGGGAAAGTTGGAAAGAAAAATTGAGGAAGGACAGATCGCGCGAGTTCCATGTCCCTTCTTGTAGCGCATGGATCCGGCATTCGCCTGGTATTGATACAAGAAACCACGGAACTGACCGATCTTACAATTGTTCAAACCGCCGACCGCAAGAATTCTCCTCTAGACGGTAGTTAAATGCGACATAGCTATGAAAGTATTGTCAAAAATTGTCCACCGTCGGGTGTCGAAAGGCCCTCCCGGTCAGCGATGAATAAAGATGAGAAGAAGCGACTCCTATTAAGACGCAGAAGCCGGCTTTGCAATAGTGACTGAGGATATAACGGAGGCCCCGACCTCTCCGCCGACAGATCTGAAGTTGAGGGCGTGGCTGTGGCTGTGGCGGCGGAGACGGCCAGTCAAAGAGACCGCAAGTGTTGACCTCCGTTGCTCCGCTGCTTGGTTCTATATGCCTTGGGTTTCATCAGTGAATTAATGGACATGAGCGGAATAAGCAATTGCAGGTACCTATACAGACAGAAAGATAGAAAATTTGTATCTTTAGTTCACGCAGTCCTGATTATGTCTATTTTTTTGAAACTTCAATAGAGTAATTATTCGCGCTTTACTAGTTAGTATTGTTTTGATATTTTACCTACAATAAATAAATCATTAGTATAAAGTCGCAGATACAGTACATCACATGTCTCAACTTCACATACATCATTAGGAATCTTTTAACTGTAATATAAATATATCAACTTCACAGATATTATTAAAGAAAACTTATTATTTCGGTGCTATCACATGCTTAGGGATTTTTGAGACACATTATGAAAGAAACGTCATTTTAACTTTCATTCTAACCTATCATGTTTATACCTAGTTTCTTTTATAATATCCTTTAAGGAAGTGAAGGGACCTGTAAGTTACTTCGGAAGTCGATACTAAATTACGAGTGAAAATTTCGTTGAACGTGTTCATCAGACATATAACATAGCGAGCGCTACTTGTTGGATTTCGGTCGATGAATAGAGGGAAGAAAAATGTTTCCGGCATAAATTAATCCCCAGTATGTAACTCAGCAAATGTAAGAGTCCTTCTACAATCCTCCGACCCGTAATCAAATCTCAGGTTCTCTCGAACACGCGAGGCGAATAAAATTTCTGGGACCGCGATCGTCGATCTCACCGGCAATATGGGAGTAATTTTGAAATGCAAGGGAAGCCCAGTGAGACTCAAATTCATGTTTGATACTCTGATTAGTATTTGAGAAAGCTCTCCTACATGTTCGATCAACGGATACATTTCCAGAACCCTCATCACGATTAACAATATATTTTATGATTTTGTTTCCTAAGCCTTCGTGAGAGTTGCACAAATATCAGACAAATAGATATCAACAGGCGTCCTCAAACAGACAGACAAGTCAACTGGAATTGCCGTTGTCTTTTGTGAATAATTTTTCGTTTTGCAATTTCTCCACATTGTATTCTGAAGATAATTGATGTCCATTATGTTCATGATGTCCATTATATTATTATTCAGCAATGTGAAGCAACGATACACTGAGTAGCTCTATACAAATATATACATCACTATATACTTTTTTATCAATATCCGACCCACTTTCGTATCTAAAGCTTGTCAGGGATGATAATTCCGATGTTGCAAGCGAAGATAATTGTGTTTGTGAGAACAATAACGGTAACTAAAGAGATCAAGAGCAATGACTAACTGTGACGGCAATGAAGGCCGTGAGATTGGTGAGGACGTTGAGAGTGGTATAGACATCGAGGGCGAGTGCGACGTCGAGAATGGTGATGATTAGGACCCGGATATTTATGACCTAAAAATGTTCGAAATATGAAAGCATTTATGAGTTCAAACAATATGAAACAAATGACCACAAATATGACAAACATTTTTTGGTTTCATTTTCGAAACCTTCAAAATCTTTCCGCTCTTTAAATAACTATTATATTAAAAATATACTTTTATAATCTAGCACATTCACACTTCACACACCCTTTGGCGCCCCGTGATGACAATTCTATTTGATAAAATTATTAAATAAATTTATAGAAACGGTTGACCGTGGCACAGAACCTAACGAAACTTAACTAACACTTCCTTTGCATCTGGTGGTTTCTACACTTTCTTTTCCTCCGTCTATACAGCTTACCCTCCTAATTCACAAACATATATTTATGGGAAAGACAATTCTATACAACAACAAAATTGTAAGAAATTAGATAACAATTAGAATATATGAGACGACTGCAAGTAAGTGAAAATGATAAAATATGACAAAAAATACGAAAATTCATGAAAACATATGACCATAAGATGAAAAATTAACGAAAAGTGAAAAAAGGGTAAAAAATTCAAAATATGACTTTACATGGCACATGAAAATTGCTTATTTATTGTAGATAAAATAACACTTATCTTACATTTTCCATGGAAATAACGCAAATAAAAAATATATGACAAGTCATAAACATCCGGGCCCTGGTGATGACGATGACGATGGGAAGGACGTTGTGAGTTTTGAGGACGAAGAGAACAGAGAGGTCAGATAGAGCGACCAAGTTTATGAAGAAGTTGAAGGCGTTAACACGTGAGGGTGATGCGGGCTGTATAGGTGATGAAGGCGTGGCCGATGAAGGCAATGAGGGCGGTGAGGGCGACGATAGAGACGGGAGCGTTGAGATCGACGAGGGCAGTGGCGGCGGTGAGGACGCAGAGAGCGGAGAGAGCGGTGAACGCCACCAGGAGCCCCGGAGACAGAGGTCATGTCTGCGGAGGTGGGCGGGCGGAGTCGGGGGCGCCGTCAGCGAGACCGCACGTATTGACCTACACTGCTTGGCTCTATTTGCTCCGGGTCTCATCGATGAAGCGCTCAGGTGGGCGGAGGCGGGAGGGGGTGGGGGAGGTGTGGAGGGCGGGGCAGTGGGCGGACGGCGCCGCGGGAACAGCGCGCTCCCTGTCAGTCACGCGAGAGATGTTTGCTTCGGACAATTCGATGCCCTCCCTGTCCCTCCCCTTATCCTTCCTCCCCCCCGCGCCAACCTCCTGACTCCGCGCTCCGACGCCGCGCCCCGACATTAATATGCAACAGTTAAAGGCCTTGGAGTATTACTCCGTTGACAGGGATGTCCATTACCCAAACGATCGAGGTTTTGCCGGAAGCAGAGATTTCAGAAAACGGAGAAATGGAAAATTTAACGTCAGCGTTCTGTCATCCATTTCTCGCGTTCCCAAACAAGAGAAGATATTTACGTATTTTCTTCCTGCAAGAGAGATTCGCGTATTATTGATATTTGTATGCTTTGTCAATAAAAGTCATTGCAGTGACAGTAAAAACACGATTTCTACTGCAGTGAATATTATACAAATACTACGGTGCTGAATGATTTGGTGAATAAATGTAAATCAATTCTATAGAACAGGAATTGTTTATTTCCGTACATAGAATGAATATACCACTACACTTCGTTTTGTTTCGTTGATAGAGGCAATAAACAACCATTAATATATTTAATAGAAAATGACTTGTGAATTAAACGACATTCTTTTAGCTTCCAAAACTTATCTTCTCTCATCTTAAGCAAACATTTCGTAAAACATTGTAGACATTTGAAAAGTTAGTTATAGTTGAAGATGTACCTCTTAAAATAAAGGGTAGTTCGTACATATATGAAGCATATTGTCAAATTACGTTAAGTTTTTCTGTTTATTAACGAATTCATTTAGAAAACTGCGGCCTGAGTTCATTGGTTTTATGGAGGACAAGACTAAGTAACTTGACACTACGTGTATATTTATCACATTGATTTATTACACAGGAAAAGGAATCACTGCTATGATATAAAAATCGAAGTAATTTAATTAACATCTTTGTCACGCCCCCTTCGCTCTGCCCCGCCCCAATCCGTTCCGCTCCGCCCCTCCTCACTCCATCCTTGCCCGTGCCGCCCCTAACCGCTCCGTCCCACTCTCCACAAAACTCCGCCCTCATTCGACCGCCTCTTATCTCTCCAAGTCCCACCCCGCCCAACCCCCCTCTGTTCCGCCCCGCTCCGCCTTGCCACACCCTGTCTCGTCCGGCCGTGACCAGTCCTTGCCCCAACCACAGTTCCGCATTCCGGAATAAATGCGTTGCGGCGCTGCTTTAAACCAAATTTTGTATCAAACAATTTGCAGGAACATTTTAAATTAAAAAACTCCCTGATGCTTATTTTTGGCCGCACCAAATTATTCGTGGAAGAATGGTAGAAAATAATTCACATGTTCCAAAGTTACGCCGGAAGAAACACACACATATGCACGCATACATACACGTATCGGAATATGCGATAACTCAGAATTTTATCACTTTTACCGGCTGAAGACACGAATGTTTTACTTGTTTTCAAAAGAAAATTAGCTGCATTATACCACGTTTCAATGCAATGAAATGGAAAAAACAGTAATTCATGGAAGTAATTTAAATGATGTGTGGAGTGTCAGGTGAACAACACATTCGAAGACTACCTATTCTTCATAGTACATTGTTTCCTTTGTTACACGTAGCCGCCAACGTTCCAGCAGTACCAAAGTTCACTAAATGGCAATAAAGAACAACTAGGAAGCAGGAATCTGATTTTCAATGGAAATGAAGCAGAAGAAATCGTTTCACACATTTAAATACAGTTTAACACATGAGTAATTATTTTTATTCGGAACAAATGCCTGATAATAAATTATTAATAAATGAAAACCATTTATACTTTATACGCGTGTGATTTCTAACTCATTCAGTTTCACGAAAATACATTTAAAAATTATACATATTTGATGAGACTTTTAGATCAAAATTTAAAAAAAATGTGAAGTTCACAAATGGACAATATCATTTACGTTTCTCCGATCGAGCCTTCATAAATTGGTATTTTGTTTCAATAAGCGGGAGAGAAGGAAGAAAATACAAAATTTCGCAGAAATAGTTCGTACATGTGTAAAAACTTACAAATCTCGTAAAATCATTCGCAAATAAATTTACAGAAGTAACAATCTGCCACTCAAGTTCATAAAATTACGTCACTGGTACTTCACAAAAGTATTCAAACGAACGTTTTTACTCCCATTCAGTAAAATACTTACTTTTTCACTTTTAAATCTAACGATTCTGATGGATCATTAGTGTCATCGAGTACTACTTTGCTGATTCGCGTACCATGCAAGTCTGAATAATAAGAATGAATCTGTGCACAGGATGAACTAGAAAATAAACTAATGAAGCAAAAACCCTAAGTGCAGAGGACAATTAATTAATAGTAGTAATATTCGGTAATGTTTGAGCGTTCGAATGTGTGCTTTGGAAACAATAAAAAAATACATGCTATGTCTTCCTTGTAGAGTGGCTTCCAACTCTACCGACAGGTACGCATGAGTTGCGAGGTTTAGAATGCCGAATGCCAACAAATGTAGAAACAACCGTTGAAAACTTAAAGTTAACTGTATTAGTTTTCTCCAGACCCATTGATGCAAATATTGAACCTTTTATTAAAGAATGAACGAATTTCTGAAAATAACGACCTCTCAGGAGAAGCATCATTACGTTGCCAAAGGAAACTAACTCGCAAATGTGGGCAGCGTACAGTGTACAGCGTACATAGGCTATTCATCTAAGAATAAATGCTTCGAAGATTAGGAAAATCTACATACTTCGGTAAGTGAATCGCATGCTCAAAATTCAGGCAAAAATAAAGAAAATGCACGTTCATAATTAAGAACTATTATTTTAAAAATATGAAAATAAAAGTATTATTCAGTAATGTAGTACATATACACCACGACTAAGAAAATATTTTATTTTTAAATTTCCCCACACTTTGAATGTCCACACAATACTATATAATTGCAGTATTCAGAAAACTGTTTTTGTTAAAATATATAATTTATTGCAGTATAATTTATTGCAGCAAGAACATTTAATGAAACCTTTTTATTTATTGTTATTGAGTGTGCGTGTTACATGCTGGAAAATCATTTTATGTGGTTTTGAACAGCATCACATTTGCTGCTGCAGGCTTCTTGTTATACTTTCTTTGTATACTACTTTGTTGTATGTCAGCCAGCTGCGAGGGCTTCACTGTACTGAGACTTCATTAACAAGAAACACGAATGTCGGCGGAATACACACTTTGTTGAGAGAATATCGAACTTTCAGTTTTTGAGTAAGGCAAAGCTCTTTTTCTTCTATTCATGTGCTTTGTCTCTTTCTTCTGCTCTTGCAATTTTTTCTTCTTCGCTTTCTCTTTCTTTTCTTTCTCTTTCTTCTTTTTGTCCTTCTCCTCTTCTCTTCCAGACAACGACTCCAGAATTCCCTTCCAGACTGCGACATTTCTTACAATTTTGTTGTTGTATATAATTGTCTGTCTTTGCCATAAATATATGTATGTGAATTAGAAGGATAAGCTATATAGACGGAGAGCGAATTCGACAGCGACTTCCAGAGCAAATTTCAGACAGCGATTGAATTCGACCAAGCTGAAAAGCTTGTATCGAAAATCCTGCCACCGTGAGGACTGGAACCCCAGGACCTCCCGATGAGAGGCACTGCAGTGATATCAGTTGATGCCCTGCGCCACCTCTCGAACTTGTGTCCAACAGACCCGTAGGCTAGCCGTATCACCACCGCACGCGCCAACCTGCTTGCAGCGGGCGGGCGCGACGGGAGCGGCGGCTGCAAACCGAGCTCACGGGTGGAGGTCAACGTGCGGCCCGGCGCGGCGCGAGCGCGGAGGGTGCCGTGTAATGAGTGAGCGGCTAATGACCGGAGAGGCCAACCGATGGCGGGGGCGAGGACGGGGACGAGGGCTGGGGCGCGATGGGCGAGGGGGCAGAAGGTCGGCGCGAGGGCGGGCAGCGAGCGCGATCCTCCCCGCGCGGGCGATGAACCCCGGACGCGATCCGGTGGCGGAGCAATGGAGGGAGTGAGGTATGGGTTCACACAGGACGAGACCCGAGGTAGAAGGAGAAAGATTGGTACTTGGCTTTGTGAACGCAAAGTAACAAAGGATATGAAGATGGAAATATATGAGCAAAGGGGAAGTTTTAGAGAAAAAACGGATCAGAACGGCAAAGTTGAAACAAAAAGCAACTAAATGAATCATGACTTTAGATACTGTTCAAAAATGAGTTCAAGAATGAGAGAGCGACGGAAATATTGAATGAGGGAGAGACGGAGGATCTGATGTTGAAGTGTTGTGCAATATTAGGTTCTCTTCCATAAATGAGATGCAAATAACGAAAGAGGATAGAATAATGCACAAAGAAACAGAGTGGGATACAGGAAGAGAGAGAGAGAGAGAGAGAGAGAGGGGGCGAGAAAATGAAAGAAAGAGCAAGAAAGAGAGAATAAAGGTCTATGCAGCATATCAAGCACTTTTACGAATGTTAAATCCTCTTGAATTTCCGAATATTTATATAGAATCCACTTGAAATTATTTGTAAAATTTGACTTTAATATTCAAGAACGTAACTATAAAAGTAGTTACAAGTAGGAATAAACCTACCTACCTCAAGAGATACGGAGAGACACGCGCTCAGGTGATAGAGTATTATGTGTGATCATAAAAAATACGCGAAGTTGGTATAATGTAGATGGGAAGACGGACGGCAAGCAGGGAGAGGGAGAAAAGAGGATAAAGACAGCTGGAGAGAGGGCGAGAGTAAGATATAGAAGGGGAAAGAAGTAGAATTGAGGGTTAGGGAATAGTGGGAGGGAGGGTACAGAAGAGGGAGAGAAGAAAGTGAAAAGGGGGAGTGAGGGGAGAGAGATAGAGACAGCCGGAGAGTGGGAAAGAGTAAGGAAAAAAAGGTGAAAGAAGTAGATATGAGAGTTAGGAGACAGTGGGAGGGAGGAGAAAGGGGAGAGAGAGGAACAGAGGGAGTGAGAGACAGAGAGAGAAAGGGCCAGACGGAGAGAACAGTGTAGTGGGTGTAGGTATGGGACTCGATCGGAAACAGGAGTACAGCACGGGTGAGGGGGAGCTCGCGGCACGGGAAGGGAGCGAGAGGGCCGCTCGGCCGCCGCCGGTCACCGCGACGCTTGTAATAACCGAGCCGCACCGCCAAAAAGAATGTTTAATATTGCGCATTTATCACTATTTGCGTGCTGGATTCCCGGGGAGGGCTGAGCGTGCGGCTATCAACGTCCCATTCAGAAGTTCATAATAAATATAAAAGCGAGCTGGCTCAATATTTTCAATTATTCGTGGAGGGCGCGGCGCGCGGCGCACAGCGCTGTAGCGTAGCCCCCGCGCGGTGCCGGATCAGCGCGAGCGCGACCGCCACGCGGCACAAAGCGTCCGTGTCGGTGTCACCGCCCGCGCCGCCCGCGCCGCCCGCGCCAACAGCTCCAATAATACTTGCCATGAATTTTTGAGCGCGGCTGCGTCGCGGTCAGGCGGCTGGGGACGGTCGGGGTGCGGGCGGATGAGGCTGTCTCGTCGGCTCCAGTGATCTGCCGGCGCAGATCGGCGCGGGCCGATTCGCGACCTGGCGGGCGATTGGGGAGGACGGGTGGCAGATCGAGCGATTAAGTGGTGCGCGCCAATCGTGTGTGTGCGCGTGTGTGTGTTGAGCTGGAGATTGATCTGGTACGGAAGGCTGTCGCGGGACGCTGGTGCGGGAGGGTGGTGTGGGCGGTTGGTGTAGCGATTGGTGCGTGCGGTTGATTCATACAGTTGGTAAGGGTGGTGGGTGAGGGCGGGTGATGAGGACGTTGGTGCGGGGGCGGTTGGTGCGGGGGCGGTTGGTGCGGGGGCGGTTGGTGCGGGGGCGGTTGGTGCGGGGGCGGTTGGTGCGGGGGCGGTTGGTGCGGGGCGGTTGGTGCGGGGCGGTTGGTGCGGGGGCGGTTGGTGCGGGGGCGGTTGGCGCGGGGCGGTTGGTGCGGGAGTGGTTGGTGCGGAGCGGTTGGTGCGGGGGGCGGTTGGTGCGGGGGCGGTTGGTGCGGGGGCGGTTGATACAAGAGGCTGGTTGCGAGAGTTCTGCAGATTGTCACTGAGAACGTGGATATACAGTCCTAATATTTTATTTCAACCCGCTGTGCGCGAAACACGCTTTCCCACGCTCTCCATGTGAAAAAGAGCTATTTTTTAATATTAACTAATAATTTGCGAAATATTAAGAGGCGAGCACGAAATATTTTTTGCATATATCGTGTTAAAAGTTATATACGCAGCACGCGCGTGACATGTATGGCGAACTTGTTATGTAACTTCCTACAACAAAATCATTGTCATCATAATTAACTTTTTGTCAAAAATAGACAAAAATATCTTATACATATTATTACTACGTTCAACTCATAAAAACCCATACTTTTACCCAGGACCAAATTGAACTATTAAATTATGAAGAAAGTTGCAATAGAATGTAGCAATCGATAACTATAACAGTACAGAATATTCGCATGAATTTCGAGGGGGAGAGCAGGGAGACAGAGACGGGGATTACAAAAACAGAAAATAGTTGCTGAAAAGAGAAGAAAAACGAGCGTAAGGGAGAAGAGCGAGGGGAAGACAAAGAGACGAGAGGGCGTTGGAAAAGACTAGCGCGAGGTTGTAGGACGGCCAGCAGCGCGGGCGGCGTATGATGGGCAGATTAGGCTGTCAGGCGGAGAGCCTGTGAAGCCAGCGGACGGCCGGGACGGCGCGGCGTGACACATTGGAGAATCGAACTCGCGGCGAGGACAGGCAATCCTATGAACAATGGCTACGAGCAGGAATGCTGCTTTCACGGCTACAAATTCACCGACTACTTTCGGCCCCTCTGCGTAGCAATGAAAATTAAAATGTCACAAAAGCACATTTTGTGTAAAAATACGTAAACATGAAGAAAATGAAGTAACAAGAGAATTGAATTGATATGGAATGGTAAGCGGAATGCAGGCACTTCTAGCAATTGACCCGTAAAATATATATATTGCACACAATTTATTACGTACTACGAACTGTTAATATCAGAGTAATATTATTTTCTGTAATTACTTTTATAATCAGAATCAGAAGGAAATTCAACTTAAATTCAAGTTCCTTTCTCCCAACATATTATTTAAATGTTTTATGAAAAATCTATTCATACACTTAAGTTTATTTATTAATTTGTCTCTGATTCGGAGATTCGTGAATTCCACAGCAAAGACACACAAATAGTTCGGTCGGAAAACTGAGGCTAAAAGTCTCTTTCATCTTCCCCAGGCTTACAGTTCATTTTAAAACATAAATTATTTGCATTTCAAATGTGGTTCTTCCAGATTCCCAAAGCTTTGTGGGTGCGTTGATGGAGAGCGTTGCGGTGATCGCATAATCCATTACCACTAATAGAATGAATGTGATCATTAAACAATCTCTCCAACACAAAGAGAAAGTTGAAAGGAAATTGAATTTCCCCCTTCTTGTATTCAATGTAACACGTGTGAGAGGAAAAATGAGAAATTGGGATCAAGTAGGTAAAAAAGAAGATACAAAATATTAATAAAATCAATTAAACTCTTCTGCCATAGCTCTAGCATAAATAAATTAATGAATGTACTGATGCTTCCTTCCACGAAAGCGAATTATTTTGATGTTTTACTACTTTCGGAAATGTTTTATTACTTTTGGAAAATGTGTTAATTGTATATATTTGTCGTGTATTCATTAATAACTCATGTAACATGTATGATATTAATGTGATTATTTTGATATAAAAACTCTCAAAAAATATATTGCGTGACGTTTTATAGATGGGCCAAGCTAGTTCAAGCTTTGATCAACCCAGTACCTCTTCAATGTATCCACTGTCCTTGATTGAAAAGTTAACGACACTAAAAAAGATTTCTTCGAAATTGCGATCTGGATAACAATGCCCGAGATCATGTTTGAATTAATATCTACGAATTTGTCTTTGTGTACATACCTTCTGCTAGATAACTTTCATATCAAAAGAGCGTTGGAAAAGATTGTCAAATGCAGGAATAGAATACAGAACAGGTTCGAAAAAGATGTCTGTGCAGTGTATTGGCCAGCATTGTGGTACTGCGTACTGTCAGAATTCTTCCGGATATGAATAAAAGGAAATGTGATTAATCACTCCACGCAATTCTCATATAGACATGTCTTCATTTCAATTATAAATGCATCAAAGTACAAGATTCATCGACGGAACTGGAACAGTGAACTTGTCGGTGTATTTTTTATCATCACGGACACGCAATTACAAATCCTTGGATTTTTAAAATTGTTCGGCATCGTCATTAGTAATCATAGATTGCAGAGTCAGGGTTGTGAATACTGTGATGAGATGCGCCAATTTTCATTAATCTGATGGAAAAGAAAGAATTTAAATCATGTTCACGCCACAATCCTACTGTATAATTTAAGTGGAACAGAACCAAATAAACAGACTCTATTTAAAAGAATTTATTTGAATCCGAAGGGAATAAGTGTTTTTAAATTCAAAGAATATACTGTTTCCACTGTTTTGAGCCACAATTCATGCTAGTGTCATCATGTCATTCCGTGCCAGCAATTAAATTAGTTACCGACTTCAGTAATACACATTATTATTTCACCTTCTTTGTACTTTGGGGAGTTTTATTATAAGGAAGTCTTAAAGACCAAGAAGCAAAAGTTCACTCTTCATTTACTGTCTGACAATTTCATTAAATTCAGTGGATGCACGTATTTTATTTTACATGGGAATCTACGAAAAAATCACAGGTGTCTCGTATTTCCCGAACTGTTTGAATTTATGTTAATAATTTCGCACATCATTTCGTATTGTATTTTTAAAATTAGCAAACGTGATTGATTTTATTCAAGCTTTTTTTTGTAAACCTGTGCAATGCTGTGGGGTGCATTTTTTGGTGTAGCGCTTGAAAAACTTTTACACGCTCGTGGTTGCGCAATCAGTGAATTAGTATGAACGATATTGCCAGTTTTTCGAATAACCTCTTAATAATACATTTCAAACGTTTTTACAAGTAGGGATTCCAAATAACTTAAAATGCCTCGGCTCAACAAACTATATAATGCCTGACCTTATCGCCAAATAAAGGTTTTGATGAGTTCAAAATAGTTTATAGCGTCATATCAAGGTAGTTATGTTTTGACCCGCTTGATGATATATAACGCTATTAAGCACTTTCAAACTTTTCCAGAGTTCTCATTGGCTTATGATGATATATGAACATACACAGTAAAACAATATGGACTATTTTGAAATTCGTAAGAGGAAAGAAAAATTTTTAGTTGCGACTAGTTTGACCATCTGTGCAAACTCATTTATGAGGAGACAATTATTTAAACTGCATTGTTACTGCACTCGCAATAATATAAATTACTTATGTTTTATAAAGTAATACTGCAAAGTCTTTTTACTACATAATTAAAATGTTTTACGACCTTTCGTTGTTCCTCTCAGACATTCATATTTTGTAAAATACTTTGTGAAGCTATGAAAAGTTTATTACTATACGCATTATGATCTGGGAAGCTCAATATAATACGAGGGCAAGTCAATAAATAAGTCGCAAAACGGAATTGAGTAAAAATAATCAAAGTAACTTACTGACATTCATTTCACTTTTCCACATAATCATCCTGTACATTCAGGCATTCCATCTCATTACAAGTCCTTGAAAGCCATCAGCAAAGAAGTCCTTTGGTTGCTGTTGCAGCCAACGTGTAAACTCATATATTACGGTGAAACTGTGAACGCCTCATGGTGATACTGTGAATGCGGCGTCGTACTGCACCTTTCTGCGGGAACTCCGACTGGCCATTCGCCGCAAGAGAACTCCTGTCAAAGGGTGTGATCCTTCTGGATGACAATGCCCGCCCTCACACAGCCAGACGAACGCAGGAGCTGTTACGGACGTTTCATTGGGAACATCCACCGTACTGCCATGACTTAGCCCCCAGTGATTTTCATCTGTTTGGGCCCCTAAAAAATCATTTGTGTGGCCGTCATTTTCATACAGAATATGCCGTGATCTATTAGTTACACGTTGGCTGCGAAAGCAACCAAAGGACTTCTTGCTGTTGGCTTTCAAGGACTTGTAATGAGATGGGTTAAGTGCCTGAATGTACAGGGTAATTATGTGGAAAAGTGAAATAAATGTCAGAAAGTTACTTTGATGATTTTTGCCTCAATTCCGTTTTGCGACTTATTTATTGACTTGCCCTCGTAGTACTGTAAATGTCATTTACATGTTTTCTATCCACATATTAACAATACCAATTTCCTCATGTTTATTTCAATAGGCTTCTAAGGAAATACGACATTAGTTCCTAAATTACGTTGATTGCGGGGAATGATACAAGAACATATTTCCCTTTCAAACTCTTTTCAATGAGCTTCACGTCACTCTGTGAGAAACTGATCCAAAGGAAAAGTGGTAAATATTGACTTCGAAAAGAGCGTCATTGATCTTGCCCAAATAAACTTCTGCGAAGTTTCGTGGAACCGGGGGAAACCTACACAAACAGCAGGCATTCACTCGTTTTCAAGTCCGACTCATTCTGTAATGCTGGCACTACGGGGAGTTTGAAGGGCTTCCCGATGGAAGAGGTTTACCTGATACCTCCTCCGACCTTACGATGACTCCTGGTAACCATGGCAACTAATGGATGTCTGCTTTCTCCGACGAAAGAAGCAGTTGCCCAACGTCTTAGCGTAAAAACATGTTACTGATATTTATTGTGAGAGGTTCTAAAGAAAGAGAACAAAAGATTTTTGAGATAAGGGCCTCAAACAAAACCTTAACACATGATAGGATTTTTTTTGCAATATCGCTCTCGGTGTCAACTTCCATAACAGGGAGCCAATATGAGACATTCTTCTTCTACTAGTGTTTTGGAATGATACTAAATGAAATATATGATGGACACGCGGATATAAAAGAATATTAAAAGCAAAATCAGACATTCTTTTTCAAGTTCCAAGGTGCCAAACGGTCAATTTCCTTAGAACTGAACGAATAAACTCACTTCATCTACCAAGGTAACCCGGTTTCAGAGCAGTTAACATGGTCTACTGATCTCTTAAAAAAGTGTGGTAATAGGATATGTCGCATTACAAATTACTAAAAATTGGAACAAATTGAACGCTTCTCTACTGCGTAAATATTACTGGCCGTCGGCCCATCTGATATGTTAACGCCTGAATTTATCTCACACATTTTCAACGTGATAGTTTGAAGTATTTGTGGTTTATAAAGGTAGTAGAATTTATCATAATTATTTTTTGTACCTTATAACAGATAAGTTTTTAATCTTATCTGCATGCTTAATAAATATGAATTAATTGTTTAAAATAGATGAACCTTAAACAAGTAATGAATTTTATTCAAAATATCTCCCATGAAAATTATTATATAATTACTCTAACATTATGATTAATAACGTCGCGCATATGGCGTGAGTCGTATTGTAGAATGGAAACAGACATTTGAATTTCGCGCGAGACAGGAAGGAGAGATGTAATGACGGCAGAGATCTATTTCGGAAAAGAATTCGAGTCCAAAGCCGGTACCTGGAAGCGAGGTTTGGACAGGGAGGAACTCAGCGAGACACATCGGAGCAACGGGATCTTGCTTACAAGATTGACTTGCTTGTGGACGTTCAGAAGAGACAGAAGCCCACCGAGAGTAGTCGTGACTTGTGAACGAATGCAGAGAAGAAACATGGCTTCCGAACATGGCTTCCTACATCATGTTTTAATTAGGAAGCTATATCTGCCGAAATCTGCACTTGTAAATAATTAAATATGTTGTTATATATGCCTCGATTTGTACGGAAAAACTGGGCCGTAACAAATTATCATCGAATTTGTTAAAGAAAAATACTTTTTCTCAAAAAGAAACGTGTAGAACCTTATCTCATAGTTGGACGTGGCAGGGCGAAAAATTAATTCAGCCATTGCTGAAAACAGCTTCTTCATTCAGCATACTGCTAGGAAAATGTGCGCCGAAAGTAGGATTATAAGAGTAATACGAGTGGTACTATTTTTATACAGTTTCACATGGCAAGGCGCGAGCCCGTACGTCTCTTTAAACTGTGATAGTGTAGCTACAATAGGTGGTGGGAAGCAGAAGAGAATCGACCAGGTATCTCCCACAAGAGAGGCACCGCCCCGGTCGACCGGTCTTCCGTCATAAGTGGTAGTATAAGGCTTGCAAGTGTGTATAACGGGTGAGGATAAGACAAGAATGAGGAAGAAAAGATTGCGCGCGGTCCGTGGCCCGTTTGTTAGGGCACTGCTCCGGCATTTGTCTGGTAATGAAAGGAGAAACAACGGAAAACTACCAATGAGAGCAATCGGCCGCTAGAATTCTCCTCCAGACACCGACTGAACTCGACCTAGCTATCTGGCGTGTGTCGAAAATCCTGACACCGTCGGGATTCGAACCTAGGTGGCAATGCAGTGACATCAATTGATGCCTAGACCACTTTTCTAGGTTCAAATTGATTCAGAAGAAAGAAAGCAAATCAATTATTTTAAAGAGTCCACGTCTGAAACCACTAATTAGCATTATCTATTCTAAAGGGATAGACATAAAGTTCTTCAACCACGGTTCTTCTCCACGTGTCGCGAATCACTTAAACAGGAAGCACGCGTCGCACTAGCCGACGGTCCGTCCACGAAAGGAAGGGGCAGCCACAGGCAGGGCTGCTCCTCCTACCCCTCCCAGGCCTCTGAGCGTGCCGCCTCGGCAGCCGAGGGACCGCGCTACGAAAGCTTTTTTATACGGGTATGGATTCCCTTAAAATAATCCCGGCGCGCTTTTTACAAAAGTTGGACCGCGGTCAGGATAAAAGCGTGGGGGAGGAGCGAGGAAGCGCGCGGTGCGAGGAGTGAAGGGGTGGGAGGGTGAGGAGTTGCGGGGAGGGGGGAGGAACGCAGCCCGCGGTCTCGCCCCCTGTCTCGCAACGCGGTGTGGAGCGGAGAGCGGAGGGAGACGGGACGTGGAGGGAAGCGTGTGCCTGCGGCGTGGAGATGGAGACGAGAGAAAGTGTGGAGCAACGTGGCCGGGCGGAGAAAGGAAGGTCGAGGCGTGGCGGGAAGTGGCGGAGAGTGGCATGGTGAGATGGAGAGTAGCGTGATGGGATAGGGTTAGGTGGGGCAGGATGTGCTGTAGTTTCACCACGCCACTTGTAACGTTTCGTACAATTCTCATATGTTTATTTACATTTTCGTAAACAAGTAACGGGAGATGGACTTCACTTGTTTAAAAAAATTAGGTTAGCAACGGATATATTGAAAATGAATAGAGAAGGATAGTACTGAACGTACGGATGTTCCTTCGAAAAAAAAATTTTTTAATGTACAAAGATTATAATACTTTGAATTAAAATATAAATTTAAGTATTGAAGTGTTACTACATATAAAATAAATAGTAGCAGCAGGTGTAGCAGCAGATGCAACCAAAGAAAATTGGTGGCAGAAGGGGAACGTTACACACTCTCCCTCTGCTCCGCATGGGGCGGAGCGTGACTCTGCGTGATAGTAGCATGGTGTGGCCGAGAGTAGCGGCATGAAGCACAGCGTGACGAGGTGGGTGGGGTGGGGCGTGACTGGACGTGAGGGGAGAGGCGTGGCTTGGCGGAAAATTGTGGTGCGTGGCCTGGGTTGGCGGGTAGGGTATGGCATTCCTGAGCGCGCATAGGCGTGGCAGGCGTGGCGGGGCGTGGTGGAGTAGCGCTACATGGCGAAGCGTAGCGTGGGCGGAGATTGTCATGGTGTGGTGGGGTGACGTGGTCGTGTAAAGAAGGATAAAAAAATGGGGAGGAGCGGGGAAACGTTAGGTACGTGGAGTGATGTGGAGTGATGGTGAGGAGGGGGGAGGGTGAGAAACGCAGGCAGCGGGCTGGCCTTCGGTCTCGCCATGCGGCGAGGCGAGGAGAGCGGAGGGGGAGGGGGTGTGAGGGGGGAGCGTGTGCCGCGGTGGGGGAAGAGAAGGCTCGAGGGGTGGCGAGGGAGACGAGAAAAAGCGTGGGTGGGGTGGCATGTTGTGAAGGAGAAACGCAGGGCGAGGCGTGGAGTGGCGGGGAAGGGTGGAAAGTGGCGTGGTAAGGTGGGTAGTAGCGTGGCGGGCTGAGGGTGGATTGGAGGGGTGACTGGGCGTGGTAGTAGCGTGACGTGGTGGAGAGTAGCAATGCGAGGCATAGCAAGGCGGGGTGGGTGGGGCGTGACTGTACGTGAGGGGAGTGGCGCGGCTTGGCGGAAGACGGTTATGCATGTCGTGGGTTGGTGGGGCGTTACTGGCGAGGTGGAGTGACGTCGCGTGGAATAGCGTGGCGTGACGGAGATTGGCGTGATGTAGTGGAGAGAGTGGCGTGGCGTGGAATGGAGAGTGGATTGGCGTGGCGGGGAGAAATAACGGTGAAGGCGAAGCCGCAAGTTTAACAGCACGAGAGACGGTAGTATTCCTACTAAGGGAAAGAAAGAAGAGGGCGGGTGGCAGACCGTGACGGGGAGCGTGTGAAGTAACGAAAGGTTGTAAACGAGATTAAGCAAAACGTGACTGAAGAGGGATAGAAGAATTTCAGGTAGCCGAATACAAGGAGACGGAATGGAATTGATTGTCTAAAGTTTTCTCGTGTCATAAACACAATTGGACAAGAATGACGGAAACATGAGATTTCGTGTTAACTACCCGAATCGCTCCTACGTATTTCAATATAGATTTTTTGGGAATCATGAAATGCGTTGAAATATTACTTGTACAGTATTACATTGTATGCAAGAATGAAATCTCTTCAGAATGTGCAGCATTCAGTAAGTTTCTCAAATCTGCAGTACTAGAAACTTAAAATCCATATATCATATATCTCGTATTTATGCTTAACCGTGATATGGGGTCCCAACCCTAATGATCATTCTCTATTTTTGTTGCTTTTTGTTGATTATTTGAACAGCAAACGGAAAAAATACTAGAGATATATTGTAAAATGTATGATGCACGATAATGAATGAAGACTTTGTAAACACATCACTGAGAATAATAAAAAACAAGATGCCAATGCGAGATAAAATTATGCCCTGAATTTCATTATGAAATCCCGAATTAATGTAGATGACTCGTTATACAAACATCCATAACGAAAGCAAAAATAGCAATGACATAAATTGATGGTATCGAGCGAAATAGGAAAAGAAGTGTTAATAAAGCAAGCTCATCGTGGATTTATTCCAATGATATGCTGATGCACAAACATCCGAATAGAGAGTGTAATGACCGGCAATGTGTGATTAAATCACTGTTGATACAGAATGATATATTATTCTTGCATTTCTCCATTTATCTCGCGCAACTCTTTAATTTAAGTGTTTATGACATGACACAGCAATGCTTGAATTTTTCTCAATCAAGACCATTATCTCTTTATAGGTAGATTGCTAAATTACTTTTTAAACTGACTGAGTTTATATGATATATTTGCGTAATGTAGCCCTGTCAATACCATCAAAAGTAATATTATTCCGATGGAAGGATGACGCTTTCAAAACCTAACAAATCAGCAGTAAATGTTGGAATAAATTAATGTACTAATATAATGTGTTTTTTGTAAAAGAATATATCTATATATATGAATGATGCTTAATATAATAAAAACAACAACATATTAATTTAAATATTCCGTCCTGCATGCTGATTTCACCGAGACAGATAGAAAAAAGCGCTTTGTTTTCGCATTTATTCATAAACCCAAGTTTGCGAGATGAAACTTGGTGAGAGGGAGGGTTTTCAAAGAAAGAAAAAAAACATTCATACAATGTTTGTTTTGTTTTGTTAGAGGAACCTAGGATATAT
This sequence comes from Acheta domesticus, assembly GCA_031308135.1. Classification (NCBI taxonomy): domain Eukaryota; kingdom Metazoa; phylum Arthropoda; class Insecta; order Orthoptera; family Gryllidae; genus Acheta; species Acheta domesticus. Next base: position 245,243,787 of record JAHLJT010008446.1, on the reverse strand, counting down.
GCCCGCCAAAAATTAAATTCTTCGACAATTACGGACCTACTTACCGATCCCATATTTGTTCAGCCCGGGAACAACACACGTAAATGATATGACTGAGACCGTTGTTGTATAGCTCTGGCGGCAAACATGGGAGTCAAAAAACAGTTGATAGCGTGAGGCGCCAATGTGGTGTCAAATTCGAAAATTACTAACAGTACAACGCATGTTGGTGGTAAGTTAATGAATACGTTTTCAAAGCCCAGGCATTAATCAATAGCAACTTTTACAAACAATCTTTTTTCTGAAACTGTGTTCCGGTTTTTAACATTTTCTCTGCAACGTACATACCTAGTAAAGAGAAAGTATTGTAATGCTGCCGGAATGCGGTATTTTAAGGACAGAAAAAAAGAAAAATACAGAAAAAATTGATAAACCGTGCTTCTATAACATGTGGCAAAATACTTCTATTATGTTGTGAAACCACTTTTGTCTGTCCTTGATACCGAAAAATCAGTACACGTCAAAAAGATCTTTTTGGTTTGTCTGTCTGTTCGTCCGTCTGAGGTGAACACTAACGCCTAAACCGTTGTGACGTCGTCAAAATAGACATTTCTGTCAACTGATTGGTCTCGCCTAACTCGAGATCTTACGAATTTGGAAAGGTATTTTGATTTTGGGGGTACTTTACATAACGCCTCAACTACACTATCACAGCTTGCTGAAAAATGCTTCCCAATGTTTTATTAAATTTTTTCTCGAGTAGAGAAAAGAACGCTTAAAATATTATACAGGTCCCATTTTTGTTGAACTCTGAATTTTTGAAACTTGCAAAAGTTGAAATGTTTTTCGGCGTATTCCTACAACTACAATATCAAATATAGGTATTTTTTTTTCTTAATGACATCTGACCTTTTAAACTAAAGCTTAAAATAGTGTCAATGAATTTTTGAAAATTGCAAACGCAAATAATAAAATTGGTAAAGCATTGGGAAAGTTGAGTTCAGCCGTGCGGCTGGTGGTGTACGGGAAACGTATCTGGCTTGTCGAATCTAAGGGCCTGAATACAAAACTCAGCGTGAAGAAAAAGCTGGTTGAAAACACTTTTGCAAGTTCAAGAGTCATTATAATCTTGCATAGCCGTTACAAATCATGAGTGAACATGTGTTCTGCAGTAGCACCACATTATTAATATTGTTTACAAGAAAATTCTACGAATTTTAGTATAAAACTGTATCAACACTTCGATATGTATGGTGCAAGCTAAATCGATCTCTTCCTACAAGGGGCGGTGAAGTCCGACGCCACCTGTTGAGAATCACATCGGGGTCGTGCATAGGAGACCGCAGGAAGAGCGCATTTGGCGTATGAACAGCTGAGAACGGACAGAGTGCGCGGCGCTGAGTTACTTTTCTTGGCGGTGATCCCTACCGCACCGGCGCATTGCGGACGCTCGTGTCCGCGTCCGCGTCCGCTGCGCCAGCGGTTCCACGGCGGCCACTACAGTCCCTAGATACAGAGAGTAGCGCAACCGTCGTCATTTAATATCCTCTTACCCGATAGCCTCATCAAGCACAATTGAGGGGCTCAGTGCCAGAAGGGGCTAACCCACAAAAATGAAAAAAATAACTTTTTGACATATTTGAACATCTCATGTCATCTATTAACGAGTTCTAAAATCTGGTGTACGTGGGTTATCCCACCTGCCATCTACAGGCAGTAATACAAAACTTCGCATTGCGAGTTGGTAAGACTCTCAGTGCCAAAAGGGGCTATCCCACATCCAAAAAAGGTTGGATTGCACGGTAAACATCCTAGTTGCCAACAGAATGATGTTTTAAGTTACTTTTTTTTTTCAATTTTGCATTATATATAATCTTATCTTACAGTATCCCACAGATTTCCCGTGTTTCCCCCAGTATCATACAGATTTCCCGTGTTCTTTATATTAGAATATTCTAGTATTAAACCTATTTAATCCATTAGTATTAAACCTATTAATTCCAACTAAGATGTTGAAGAAATTTAATTTTGGACCCTGTTTGCATTCTAAAAACTTTTCAAATGCTTTCATTACAGTGTTTTCAAATTATTCATTACATACACTGATATTTATTCCAAAATACATGTTTTGTTGAAAATAAGTAAATAAATAATAATTATTTTTCAATTCAGAAGTTGAACAGAAATTATAACAACTGGTGACGTTATGGAGATGTTTAGGATTATTAATATTGATTTGAGCTAGATTCATGGTTCTCATCACAAAGAATATCCTACAGTTCAAATCTCCTGGCAACTGGATATAAAGTGGCGGGATCGGTGGAACAATGGAATGCGCTTCTCTTTGTATCTAGGGACTCTACCGACCACCGCCGCGTGCGCGCCTGAACACCGCAGCCCTCCTCATCCGAAGTGGCCGGAGTGGTCGTGGCTCGAAAGCTGGTCGCGGCCGACAAGAATGGGGGACGTTGCGGAGCGCGGGCGTTTATTGATTGTGATTTCGGGAGCGTCAACGACTGAGGTCGTTAGTCCCGTAAGTGTAGTGCATGTTTTTCATCGCTAGATGTAACTCTACCTTCCCCCGCGCGATCCTGTGGATTTGCGGGTACTTGCCCTAACCACGATTCTTCCACCAGTCGGGCACCGACCCAGCCTGGACAAGCTCTACGTTTCCGACTGGTCTCCCAACAAGTCACAGTGCGATGGATGTAAATGTAAGTGCGTGTAAGTATGGGGTGAGGATAGGAAAGTAAGAGAAAGGAAAGATCGCGCGCAGTCCGTGGCCCGTTTGTAAGGGTACTGCTCCGAATTCGCCTGGTGTTGATCGGAGGAGCCATGAGAAACTACCGAGCAAGAACAGCTCGCCACTAGAACGCTCCTCTAGAAAATGACTTCACCCTGTTGAGAATCACAGCTCGATCGTGTCGTGCGTTGGTGACCAGAGGAAGAACGCTTTTAGCGTATGAACAGCTGAGGACGGAGAGAGTGATCCTCGCGGTGATCCTCGCTGTACCGACGCATTTGCGGACACTCGTGTCCCCCTGGGCTGCGCCAGCGGTTCCCCGGCGGCCACCGTCGCGTCCGCGCCTGCACACCACAGCCCTCCTAATCCGAAGTGGCCGGGCGGTGGCGGCCGACAGGAGCGGTGAGCGGAGCGGGGGGCGGAGCGTGGCGGGGCGCGGACTTCAACGGCCGAGAGAAGGCTGCTATGCGGGCCACGGGCAATGACGTGGTCGTCAGTGGGAGAGCTGACTGTGCGAGAGCTGCAGGCGATGGGAGCGAATGGGTGTAGTGAACCGCATTGGCAACGGAAGAACGGAGTGTGTTTGTGAGGGGGGGTCGTGTAACGAGCAATAATATACGGAGGGAAGGCTTCGAGAATTACTGCCTGCAAGCCCCACAGATAGATTTTAGTCGAACTAAAATTTAGGATTAACCATTAAAAGTAAAAACCGTAAAAATCTTTTTAATGCAGTTCAATTTTAAAGAGACGTCTACACTGGAGAATTTAAAATGCCCGTTACTTTCACAAAAAAATGAATTAGAGAGTAAATATTAATACTACTGCAAATGAGACATACGGAAGCTTTTTCTTGTTTTGTCTGTACTCAATGGGCGATAATTTTCATGTATATTTGTTTCATAATTTTAAAGATACGTTTTAGCTGTAGGAGAATATAATAAACATTCTCTTTAGTTACATTGCCATTTAAATTCTAATTGAATAATAAAGGTATTAAACGGCAGTAATATATCAAAAGGTTTTCTGAAACACTTCCTTTCATAACTACTATTTATCTATTGCTTTGGTCGTGACCTCTCGATTTTTCTCTCTGTGTTGCAATAATATTGATTTTTACCGACTTCAAAGTTCTATTCTCTTTTTATCAAAACATTCATACCAAAATAACTATTATTTTCTCCTCCAGGCCTCGATATGTCCAGGCATTACAAAAATGATTTTTCTATTACGATAAGAATCTGATTCTAATAAAATGTAACAACATTATTGTCAGCATTTGAAACAACTTCCATAATTTATATATTTATGAATATTTCTTACTTAGTAAATACTTAAATAATTACACCAAAAATGTACGGAGCGTTTAGGACGAAAAACATTACATTGTTTACAATATGAAAATCACTTCAATATTTGAAATATGCATAGCTCAAAACCTGATCAACGCGCACGTGTCTATAATTATTTAGTGTGCAAAATTAATTCTTCAGTTACATTACTGAGGTCAGGCCAAAGTGCAAGCCTTATAGCCCCCAGCCATGCTTTCAATTGAATATTTAGGTTAATAATAATAATAATAATAATAATAATAATAATAATAATAATAATAATGCAGATCCGGATAGACGAGATTGCTAAACAATAGTGCCGTAGCGATCGCGGACAGAAGGATCGCAGGTTGGAGTTCCGCCTCGGGTGTGTTCGTGCTGATATGTTTGTGATTGTCCATTCACTTTACGTCATCATCATCTCACACCTGATTCCCCAGGGCTAACAACCCTGGAGTGTAAAATGGATTCGGCATTAAAGTGCTGATCCTCCCCAAAAAGGTCACGTGCACTTGCCTCCGGGAGAATATGTCTGGGCCTCGGTGGTACAAGTGTGGTCCTAGAATGGCCAATTCGCGACCAAAAAAGAAAGTAGAATAAAATAATAATAATAATAATAATAATAATAATAATAATAATAATAATAATAAAAAGGAAAATGATGATGGCTTTGCACGGGTTAGACAAATGTGAAAATTAAATCTGCTGATATGCGAGATAACATTTAGTGCTGAATGTGTTCAATTGAATTACATTAATGAATATAGAATAAACTCCAATATAGCACTCAATTATTATACAACTGAACGCCTACATTGTGAAAAAAATTAATATTTTTATTAGAAATAAATCGCCATTTTACGCTGTTACTGAACGTTAAAAATGAAGTCTTAATAATAGTAGAATAAATATACTAAGTGCTAATTCAGGAAAGCACAGGGAAAAGAATAAATGAAGAAAGGAATGAAGGAAGGAATGAGGGAAGGAATGTAGGAAGGAATAAACACGGATAAGATATTCGCAGTGAAAAAAATATACAGGACGTTGGATTTCCTCGAATCTTGGTGATCACAAATATTGTTTAACCCTCCCGAAAATGAGAAAAAATGACCGTGGTACGGACGAAAAATTTTTCTACTTCAACAACATTAAATGGAATCTAAATTGCTCATGCATATTGATCTCTTATTTACATATTGAATACACAATGTAAAGACAGTCAAAACATTCGGATTATTCATCCAATACATATGCGAAGAGTAAAACAAGTACATTCTGTTCTGGAATATGTTACTGGTACTATCAAGAGAATATGAAAGATTCATATTCCTAATACTTTGCACGTGTGGGATCTTAAGAATGCTAAAAAAGAATTAGGTCCAGATTGACGAAAAACCAAGAAAAGGAAATTCTTTTACGTAAGTTGTCTGGAAAAAAAATTATTTTGTGAGCATTACATTTCTTTACTCTCCAAATATGAAATCGAAATATGCCCCGAGCACAAATATCTAATCCTGAAAAAATATTCAGGTAAAAAATATTGTTGAAAAAATATGAAATATAATACTCTATAAAATAACAACTGACAGCTGGTTCTTAGAGAAGAGAAGGGTATATTAACGTTCAAAGGTAAAAAAAAGTAATAGTACCAACTTTAGTAATTCCATTGCAAAATCCAGTTCACGATATACGCGTTTACTCCTAAATAACAATGATACAGGGAACGCCTACATAGAAAATGTTCCTCTATCACACCTTTTCGTTACTCTGAGTCCAGCGCATTGAGGTAAACATCGAAAGAATATAAAGGAAACCCTCCAGCCCCTCCAATAGACTTCAAACGACACTTGCGACGCTATCGCTAATAGGGAATTAGAAGGGGGGGGGGCAAGGGTCGTCTCCGAAAACGACGATTGCCGGCAAGGGCCTAGCGTCTTAGGAGAACAAACGAAAGCAAAGAGGACGTCCTAGAAGACGACAATCGCCGAAGGACGAGGACGAGGATGGGATGCCAGAAGAGGGTGACCCGGGGGTGAGGGGAGGCACCATCGAGTCCACAGAGGGAGAGCGCGCCCCCTCCACGGAACCACCCCGGTCTCCCGGCCCCGCCCCATGCCCTGCCCCGCCAAAGCCGATATTAACTTTTACTTCTCTTGCGTCATGAACCCGAACATAAAGGCACCCTCTGCTCTGCCCCGCCGGTCCGCCGTCCTCCGTCCTCGGTCCCCCCTCCCCTTCACATCCCGGCCCCATGTCCCCCTTATTTGTCCTCGCCATTTTCGCGGCAACTGCGGCCAATTTCCGTGGGGACGTATTTATTACTTCCCGAGATCTTGTTTTCCGGCGTAGGCGGTGGAGACGTTTGCGGCGGCGAGGGCGGAGACGGCGACGGCGGCGGCGGCGGCGGTGGCACCGGCGAGGGCGCCGGCCACGACGACAACGATGACGACGACGGTTGAGGGAGAATTACAGTGATCGAATCTGCGACTGTAGTGGGCACACACTAATTCGATTTTTTTTTTCATTTTTGTCAAAATGTTAGTTTCAATTACGAATGTAGAGGATTAGACTCGGATCTGATGTTCGTATTTACAAATTCAAAGTTTTCGTAAATAGAAATTTCCTAATGATTTAGTAAATATGAAATTTCTCACAATTTTGTAAGAACGGAAATGAATACGTAAAACGCGGTAAATTTCATTCTCCTATAACCAGAAAGAAAACATTGCAGTGGCTAGTATGCAATGTTTATAAATCTGAAAAAAGCAAAAATTTTATTTACTAAGCTAATTATACATGAATTAAGTCTAGCTATACTAAGCTGTAAAAGGTCCCGGACATTACCAAAAGAAGACTCTAGAGTCTAAAGCGCATATTTTGATTCTATTATAGTATTAGACAATTTTGCTAAATGAATATATCGAATAATCAATGAATATACATTCTTATTCATTTAAACAATAACATGATTCATTTTCATGTTGTGCAATCGAAACTAACGAAAAACTTTTCCCAACAATATTCGTAATTAATATTAGCGACAAAATGTATTACATTTGCATGCCAAATAAATGCCTATCTATCCTCATATCATAACAATATTAAAATATTTTGTTTTAAGACAATTTGTCAAAATCAATTTTCAATCCGTTAAGTTGAATAGTCTCGATTCGTTAATCTACAGCCAAAGGCTTTGTAATAACTAAGATTATAGCAAATCTTATGAAAAATGGTTCACAAAAAGCACATCGTCACAAGATATTGTGACGAATCATTGATAAATGATTTTAAGGTTAGTAATGAAATTGAAACCTATAAAAATCGTCAAAGCTCGGTGGCACTCCTACCATCCCATCGTTGACAATACTCGGGTTAATGACCAATCTATGATTGATAACCATTAGCTCAACACACTCAGCTACACATATGTAAAAATACATGTTGAACCAAAATGGGATGTGCTTGAAGCGCATTAGAAAGAATTGTTTTTATACATCTGGCCGATAGATGAGCAACACGTTGATTCATCGACACACCTAGTTCTCTAAGTCCTTGAAGATTATTGTGGGGACAAGTGGACGAAAGTTTAATAATTCTCGAACAACCAAATTAGTTACATTCTATCTAGACATTATTTTTCATTTTGCTCTCTAGAATTGCATTTGTGTGCACTGTCAGAAGGCGCCGGCGGAAACGGAAGTAGGGTCGGCGCTGTGGAGTTCGAAGTCCCCTTAGCCATTGAGATGCGCAGCGTGTTGGCGCCGCGCCTTCGAATTTACCCCTGCCCCACACTCCCACACCCACACACACACAGACCTGTGGCCGATTTTGTTTTCTGCTTTGAGAGCGAATGTACAGGAAAGATTGGCGTTTGTTCCGTGTTCTTTGCACGTCTCGATAACGAATGCGTCACGGCGGAGGTGGTGCAATCGCTGATCTTGATTCGTCCGCTTTTCTCACCCGAGTCGATTCCGGAATCGTGAATGGGATTTTGAGAGCAGTTGTAGTGGAATAAAACCAAAAAGGAAGGCGAAAATATCAGTTGATATTTATTTAAGAATCCATATGGGTTGATATTGTTTTAGTACACACTGCCACTGACTTCAACGGGATTATATAATCGTCCTTGGAAAAATGACATTTCCCGAGAACTGTTTTCGCTACAGACGTTTTACGTAACATATTGCTTGCAGTACAGAATCGCACGTTGTCACACTCAAGAGCACTTAAAGATGACTCGGAAAAGTAAAACATTTTCAATTCAATTAGGCGTCTAACGAAAATTTTAATTCATTGTATACTATGATGAGTGATATTATTGGAATTAAAGTTGTAAATATGATTGTAACGACAATTTTGTGAATATGTGCATTCTTAATATCTTGCAGTAAATACAGTTACTTATTATTTCATGTAGGGTAAAGAAATTTTGTATTTGCGTCAAATTTATTTAATTTCTGAAGTGTATGCATTTTACGTGGTTCATGATCAATGGTTATATACAAATAGACAACTGATAATGCACTTGACATTGAAAACACATTTATTCCATGATTCTTGATAACGGTTCTGATCAAATTTTGTATATACAAAAAAATTAGCTACACTGTTATGAAGATGTACGCATTATAAATATTTTACATAAGGCAAAGATTATGAATTCGTCACAATGTCCGTCACAAAACAATAAATATAAATAAGACGAAAGGAATGTTGGACAGTAACTTTCTGTGATAAATGAATCATGCAGTTTTAAAGAAAGACATTATTGAGATAAGTAGCTAGAACAAACTTCTTAAAGAAATCATCTCTCAATGATCGAAATCAATAAAAAATTCATTGGAAAGTTCATTGGAAGGTGCAAGTGAGGCATCACCCCTTTGAACACATTCACGATGATGGATTCTCCATTTCTAAACGAGGCGACGCCTCATTGGAAAGAGGGGTCTGATATCCAGACAACAGGTCACCAAGGAGGACTACGGAACACTTTCGAAGACGACAGACACGAATATCTCCTTGACCGCAGTCAAAACCCGTGCCGCGCAGCATTTATAACTTCGCTTCATAACAATCGAAATCTTAACCTATGTCCGCCTTCCTCATAGAAACAGACCCAGCTTCCGTGCCACCCGCGACGCATTTAGGAGCAGTCCTGGCCGCCCACTCACCCAGCAACCGGCGCCCCGGCGTCGCCGCGGTGCGTCCTCTGCGCCTTCCTGGTCGCTGGCGCCGTCCCTGGCGTCCCCGCCGTCCCCGTCCCCGTCCCCGTCCCCGTCCCCGCCCCGCTCCGTCCCCGAGGCGCGCACCGCAGTCGACACTGTGTCTTTCATATGCAGATGCGCCCGCAACCTCAACCCGCTCGGAGCCGGCATTCAGGACGCCTGCACCCTCCTCCCGTCCCGCTCCGTCCCCTTCCCGGGCCCTCCCGGGCCCGTCCACCCGCCCCCGCCCTGTCCTACCCTCCCCCGCCACCCACGGACACTCCCTCCGCGGCACAGCCCTTCCTGCGAGCATTTCCTTTCAACCTCCTCCGAAACTCGAGGTAAAAAAAACTCGCGGCTTCCTCTAGCAGTTCCCGCACGTCAACAGCTCCGCACCCGCTGCCGCCCCGCTCCCACCCGCTCCCGGCACCCTCCCCCCGCCCCTGGCCCGGACCCTCACCGCCGCGCAGCGTCGCACCCCGTCGGCGCTGGCGACGGCGGCGGGGGTTGCGGCGGCGGCGAGGGGGTCGACTGGTGCCCGAACGCGCTTGCTACAGCTAATTATCCGTTACAAAGCTTTGTCTTTTCTTTGACGTTGTTTCTGCGCCACCGCGCTACTGCTCCTCCTACCCCCGTCCTCCCCGCGTTACCGCGGCAGCCGCCACCCCTCGCCTCGCGCCCTGCGCCCGTCTCTCCCCCGCAGCTGTTCGCGCAATCCCCCACCCAAAAAACAAAAAAAAAACAGACAGATTTCTGAGCGGCGTGCCGCACTGCGCGCAATCCCGGTGGATCCGTGCGGCGTATCGCTGGAGCGAAGCGATGCAGGCGTGGCCGAGGGTTAGGGGGTGTAGGGGTGAGGGCGGGGGAGGGCCGGGAGCGAGTGGCGGTCGGAATAGGCCCATGCAAACCGAGGAACAGGGACCTGCGGTCGGGCGAGCGGCGTGGCGTGGCCGGGCCAACCAGTAGTGCGGCCAGACGGATGTCTGGATGGATGGAAGGATGGACGGACGCAGACGGGTGTGCGGTAGAGCGTAAACGAAAAAAAATGCCGAGAAACAGAGAGGAAAAGCGAGACAGAGAGAGTGAAAGGTAGGCGCCGACAAAGGTCGTGGACGAGATGGATGATACGGTTGAGCAGCACATATGAGTTTACGTGCATGTGATGTGTTTACATGTGCATGTGTGAACCTGTTAGGCCTGCGAGCGGTTAAACGCGGGGGCGTAGAGGCGTGTGGATGCGTTTCGGGGAATGAGAGAGCGTGTATGAGGAGACCTATGTGTTTGTTTCATAAAGGGGGGAGATTGCGAGGAAAATAACTTCAGGTGAGGGGGAAAGTAATATTTATGATCCCTGAACATACGAGTAAAAAATGTTTTACTAAAATCCAGGCACAATGTGTAAACATTTTCGTAGAGGTTCATGGAATAATGCTCCGTGATTTTAAATTTTTATTGAACAATTGTTTTTATTTTATGTTTAATACAATATGCCTTTACAATCTGTATATTACTGCTTGAAGATAAATTTTTTCAATCATATATTTATGTAGATAATACTATTACCATTTATGTTGTACTTAATCATGACTTATGAAGTACATTTTCATTTTCAAAATTTCATGAACTTCCACAAAATATAATACCATTATAACGATGGGAACAAAAATCGTTGGGAGTCGGACGAAGCTACCCTTTGTTTGGTATAGCGTGATAATGCCGTGAACATTGTCAATAATCCCTGTAAATATGAAATAAAATAACGGAACCTCAAAAGATAAGAAGTAACATATTGAGCCCAACATATCTTTGAAAATTCCGGTCTTGAAAGCTGTAAAGAGCAGCAAACTAGACCAATATTAATATTCATTGTGGACATATTTATTGATGAAAATTACACTTGTTTGCCTCCGACTTGCCCAAATTTCCTGACCCAAATTTCGTATATAGGCGCATTCTCACCGTGTATCAAGTTGAAGGTAAACGAAGTGTGTTGTAAAGCAATTTCAATTTTACGTTTAATTAAATATTCAAACCGTCCATCACCCCGCGTTCCTCTCCAACCGTATATTTCACCGCAAAACTCCAGCCTGTCCGAGCGGGGGCTAGAGTTACCTTCCCGCGAGCCACTTGTGTGGAGAGGTACCGGGAACCTCTTGGAGATACGCGCTTGAGGCAGTGGCGGGGCCCGAGGGCGGTAATGCCCGTGGAGTGGCTCAAGGAGCTCCCGGGGTCACGCGAGTGGGGGGGCGGTCGGACTCTGGAGGACCGCATTATGCCGTGAGATATTACTGTGGTCGGATCGCCGCGCAGGTGAGGACGTGGCTCGAGCGCTCCGAATCCAAAACCACCAAGAGGGTGGTGGAGAGGAGGGCACGGGGGATGCAGCCCCATCTCCTTCAAAATATAACACGCTTCAAAATATTTTGAATTATTATAATTGCTTCAAAGTCATAACTCTATATAGATATAGATGGATACGTAGATAGATAACGGATGGAGGGACGACGGATGGATAGATAGGTAGATAGAGACAGATGAATAAATAGAAAGATATAAGAAAGATATTTGTAATTTATATAAAAAATATTCACAACTCACATCTTTTAATTTTTTTTTGTGTGTGTGTGTGTGGGGTCTTAATTTATGGAACTTGTAGTTTAGATGTTGTATCTTCATATTGTTTACATATCAGATAAATATTCGGAATTAATATAATGCCTGTACTAATTAGTTACTCTCATAAATAAGGTCAACTTTGAACACAATTCTTTCTTTGAATTAAAAATATCCTCATAAATATTTCCTTAAGCCGCCCTTGTCCAGATCAATAATGATTACGAATGCACCTGCATAGTTCGCGATGAGTTTTAGTTTTGATTAAGTAGAATTTAGAATATATAATACAGTGGAATTACATATTAAAATGAAGGGCGAGTACATCAAGTACATAACAATACTACAACATTGAGAGGCAAAATGAAACGCAGGTCTGTGACGTGACGCAGGGTAACAAATGGTGAGTTTCTGCGAACCCCAATGCGTGTTGTAGCCGCACGTTTGAGCGCAGGGTGACGTGTCGCCGTTCCTGCGCGTGGTGGCCCTGCGGAGCGCAGTGTCTGGCACGGTTTCCTGTGAAGGTTAGCCGTGACTCTGCTGAAGATTGAAGAAGAACTGGTGGAAGCTAAGCGTGTTCGTAAAGTTCTTTCGATGACGTACCCCTCATGAGGTGTTTAATGAAGATAATGAGGTGTATAATGAACCGCGATAACTATAATTCATCAGTTTCAAGAAGATCGATTTTAATTTTTTTAATTATCTAATTATTAACTAATATTTAAATAAATTGCATGTTTCCTTTATTATTCCAAAAATTTTTCCATGAGGAATTCGACGCGAGTCACACTGCGTCACCTCATGGACCTGCGTCTCATTTTGGGACTAGCCACAGAGTTGGGCACATGACAGTTGCCCCTGATCGCTAGGCAACATCTTATGCACAAATGTGGGGCAACGTTCTATCCGCTGTCAAAGAGGTTTCATGTAGCTTCAAAACACTTGCACAAATGAGGTTGTCTAAAGTGAAGGGCAAATGTGTGTTCACAAATGTATTAAGTTTTAAAAATCTAATGTAAATATTCACATGTGGATTTACTTTAAAATTTCGAAGTTCCTATTAATGCACCAGCGCGTGGATTTACTTTAAAATTTCTTTATACTATCTTTAAAGAAAAGTAAACAAATGAAAGGCTTATTATTCAATATTTAGGAATCTTCAATGGTAATAAACTTTCCAGCACGACTAAATAAAGCAAAGAATTAAAAAAGTAGAGTGGTTTCTAATGTCAACCTTAAAGATTACCCTGAAAAACAGCATACTACTAAATGAGACGCATGATGCCCACGAAGGCCAATTCCGGAGAATTTTTTTTTGGTTGGTAAGCGTAACACGCGAGTGAAAGGAAATTAAAAAATAGACAACAAGAAAAAAACAAAAACAGAAAAAAGAAATAAGAAAAATGGAGAGCGATACATGGAAGAAATCAACGAAAATGATATGACGAACGAGAAAAAAGAAGTTACGAATATAAACGTCAAATAAGGAGCAGTCTTAACAAATAGAAAAATTATATGTGAGAGAACACTTAGAAAAAATATAACAGAAAAAGAAAATAAAAGATAGGAAAGCCACGACTAAAGGGAAATGGTGAAAATGCAGATATTTCCATCAGTTGTGTGAACTGTGCGGATCCAAGGCGGAGGCCAGTGGTAGCAGGGATGCCGGGTATCTTGGTGGTGGCGGTCGGGTGTCGGAACAGCAAGAGGGTGGCGGCGGGAACCGGGGGTGGGTGCGGCGGGGGGGGCGGGTGCGGCGGGTGCGGCGGGTGCGGCGGGTGCGGCGGGTGCGGCGGGTGCGGCGGGGGCGGCGGGGCGGCGGGGCGGCGGGGAGGCGGGGATGGCGGGGGCGGCTGGAGGCGGACTGAGGAAGCTGGAGCAAATGAACGATCGAATCACACTCTTCCTTCCTCCTCCGCGCCGCGGGCTGAACAAGCGTTCTCAGACACATCCACAAACATAATCACGGACGCGATCCCGCGCCGCGACCGCCCACCGACACAGGAGCACTCTATTTTCGGGCAAGCAGCCTTGCGACGATGAGTCACCTCATCTTGTCCCGCGGACAGGCCGAGTGTGAACTGCTCTCCGGACAGCTGTTCCTCTCGGCGTAAGTGGAGGCTTTGTGCGCACGGCCACAAGTCGCGCTTTGTCCCCTTCTCCCGCCACGCCCCCGCCCCCCGCGCGCGCTGCTGGAGGCGCCCGCCTCCGCCCGCGCCGCGGCACTGCCGCACCGCCGCCGCCAGAAACATTTCGGCCCGAGCTCTGGACGGAGACTTCAAGGAAAGGGAGGCCGCTGTTTGTGTGAATGGCGTTTTTAGACCATAGTCCGCTGGCGGCTGAGACCGGTCTCTTCGCGCGGCCGGGGAAAATAAACGGATTATCTGCGTTTGCGGCCGCGCTATGAATACCTCCTGTGGAGGTAGTCGAACTTGGATGTCCTTGTTCGTTGACTTGATAACTAAAATAGAATGTCGTCTGGTATGTCACGGCTCACTATATTCATTACTGGGAAGCAAAATTGTTATTAGAAATTATAATACTACAATTAAAGAAACGTGTTATTATTAGTAGTAGAATTATTACTATTATTAATAATCTTATTTTTTCTATTATTATCATTCCTAATATCATCATTTAAATCTTACTGAATCCGTATACCGGTTGTTACTTCTCTGGATTATGGTCATACCCAATGACCTAGAAATCCCTTAGATACCTGCGCGGGTGTGGGCGATGTCCAGTAATGCGGTCTTTTCTAGTTGGTATGTTATCCTGGAATGAAGGCTCTGAGTGCTAAGTTTTTTTGTCAGGTCTCTGATTACAGCCCCTAGAGCTCCAATGGCATGTAGAGGAACCGTGTTCCTCCATTTCCTGAGCCCCCTTTTAAACTCTATGTAGATAGAGAGAACGAAATTTCGGTATCTTTTTGATTTGCGTCTGATTCAGTCTAGAATTCTCTGTGATCTCCATGTCTACTATTCATACCTGGTTACCCGCTTCTCTTCAACGACGGTGAACATTATATGATTCTCACTGACAGTCTGTTTCTTTATTGAGATCTCAGAGTATTTTATAATTGGAACTTTTGGCCATCTTGTCCGGTAGGTACTTTAACTAGACTTTTTGCCTGTGACTTACATTTTCTGTACAGATATAGTGAAGCAACTGACTACCCTATCATGGCGTTTAAAATTGGTTTCCGCAATATCGCTACGGTAAGGGGCACTCTACCACATAAGTAAACCTTTTCACCCCTAACGTTTTCACTGGATAACATAAGTGAAATAACACCCGGAGATACATGGTTGATTTATATTGTCATGAAGGTTACTGATGTTATGATTTTGATAACTAAACTGTATGCAAAACATTGTTTTTGTAATGGTAGGGGGAATATATGTTATTCAGTAAACGTACCACGGAGATTTTATTAAACATTCTACAGTCTCGCGTTCAAAGAATAACGAGTAAAAGGGCCCCACTATCCGTCTATTTGCAGAATTCGCTCGCAGGGTGCGCCACTAATCGTCGATTGCCACGGAGCATGAAGCGACCGCCCGCTGCCACTTCCGAACAACGCGGCCGACAATGGTGTTGGCACGCTGAGGCATTTCTGCTTGGAAATAAATGCCCATCTGTCGCAAGTGATGTTTTAGAACTACGAGGTTTACGTGTGATGTAGGAGAAAAGGAAATAATTTGTGTACTTCATACTAGGTAGGGGCGTGTAAAGTAATGATACACTTTTCATATCAATTTATTGGGTAGTGTTTTACTAGAAGCAAAATTGTCCATGTCCGGAATACACTAATGTGAATACATCAAGCGCAGAAAGTTGTCAAGAATTTTATTTTTCGTATCATTCGGGCAAGAAAATAATTTTACAGCTCTACTTCGACCCAAATATTTACATAGTAACTATTACTACTTGCTTAAGAACTTTCTGTGTATACCAAAGCGAACTGAGTAGGTTGCTTTAACTGATAAACGACCCGACCGACGCCTGTCAACCTCCATGTGCCGGCGCACTGTTGGCGCACTCGCGTAATACCGACGCCTGCGCTTCAGACACTGATTATGTGATTGTTTCTTCCTGTTGTTTGGAGACTGTACTTGCCGCCAAGGATAGTCTTATCTATCTAGATAGTCTACCTTGAATATCCATTTGCTAATGTTACAAACAAAGCGAGAAAGTATGTGATTACAACAACTTGATTTTGACAACTGCTTTTAATTTGCTTTTTTAAAAAAATAGTAATGGCAGTAATAATAATAATAATAATAATAATAATAATAATAATAATAAGAAGAAGAAGAATGATAGAATGATCGTTTAAAATACTAATACTGGAGGTGGTGAGAATACTTCTCACAATATTTTGGAATGATGGAACATTAGACGCCCACATAGAAATATTATCGTCTACCACTTAATTGAAAATTTGAACTAGAAGTACAATATAGTATCTGTGTCACGAATATTAAAACAATCAAATGTAATTCGTAAGGACATGAAGATAAATTAGCACGATAATGAATTGCGCCATGAAATCTGCAAAAAAAAAAGTTTGAATTAGCTCTTTTGAATTCCTACAGCTCTCCATATTTTCCACCACGCGCTCATGACTATGGGGGACCGTGAATTGGCGAGGCCACTAGACGGAAGCGAAATGCTGGACAATACACTGAAACGAGGGCTCCCGAAAAGAGTGTACCCCATTAACGTCGGTTTGTACAACGTAGTACAACGAGGGACCTTTGTTATCTATCGGAATGAACCCCTTCCCAGCACCTCATTTAGTTCATTGAAGGGATGCGCTGCGGGACGTATGAATGGCAAAGCACACAATACACCGCTGGACAATACGAGAAGCAGGGCGTGAGGTAGGTTATGGGCAATAGTGCGAGCCTAGATATGAACAATGAACGCAGGACGAACCCGGTTAGGACTAAAGGGACAGTGCACTACACTGTGAAATGGAACGAGTGCGCATGTAGTTACCAGTGAATAGCCCATGTGCACAATAGAAAAAAATAGGCATGCCTTTTTAATATTCGGCTTACTTTTCATTTCGATGTAGCTTTCATTTGTGGGTTATTTCTGTATTAAGCGCAAATCATTCGCAGAATTTCAATTGGCTCAAAACAGGTCGTCAAATTTGGATGCATCCAAGCTTTAGTAGTAAAATTCTAATGATTCAATATCGTTTTCAGTGTGAATATCAACACGCTGCGTTAGGGACTGAAATCGTACTGATACCTCAACACCATACAAATACACACTATTCAACTGAATGGGAATAAGCATTTTATTAACGAGTTAATGAAAATATGCAGCAATTTACGAAATACCTGTTAAGCGGTGGCCGATATGTCAACAGTTTTGAGACGTTTCCCTTTATATAGGGAAACTAAATTCAAAGTGAATGAGATGTTATCTTTTTACTGCGAAATCAAATCTGTTAATCATATTAGTGAGTTCGATGTATTTGGAGAAATGTATGACGCGCTTGCAATGTTAATTTTAAATGAAATTATTATCTAAAGGTGAATATATATTTTCTTTTTATTTCAATAATATCGGTCTCTACATTATGCTTTCACAACAGGTTTCTGATCTTTAAAAACATAGATCATTTTATGATCGTTGATTTACCCTTCATTTTATTCAAGAAAAGTGTGCTTTTGTAAGGAAGTTAGAAACTTTCATAATACCAGAACAACGAAATAGAAAGTAATAACATTAAATTTTGTAATGCATGTCATGTTTGAGTAAATTGATACTGGCAAATCCTTGTTAAAAAGTGCCATATTTATGATCATCTTTCACTTAGGTATCTGACGATATAGATTTATTTTTGAAAGGGGATAGATTTAACACTCACCATCGACGAAAATGAACTGCGTCAAAACAGCCCAATATAGATCACACACAAAAAGATCCATCTACTCGGTTCGACGTTTTAAAAAAGTGCTGCCTTCATTCAATTTCTGTTGGTGCACAGGACAGACAAGGGAAAACACGGGACATCAAAAAATTCAGGACGGTGTCTGGAGGAAAACACATTTCCGTTAATTCGTTTCATCGATTAGGGGAGGAGGCGCCTCGCACGTAATATTCAGAATTCCTGACTGGAAAAGTTGTTTGATATGGAAATCTGAATATATATTCTTTGTTCTGTTTAAAATCAAAACTGAGCGACGTTCAACTTTAAAATAAGGTAAGGAAATGTTTAATCTGTATTTCCTGCATGCTCAATAATTTTATTTTCAAGAACAGTTATATAAAGGATTGCAAATGTACGAGAAGCCAGAATAACTGATATCTTGTTTATCGCCAAGTGGATTGTAATTAAAAATACATATAAATTGCACAACCATTTTAAATATGATCCAGTAGATTGTTAACCCAAAATGTTGAAAAAGACGTATTATTGCAAGAAGTAAATTGATTTAAATTGCATACCTTACATTTTCCCATACCGTCTCAGAGAATAAAGAGAAAATTATCATAAGATTAGACTATCATTTAACGACATAAATAGGGTGTTATTCTATTTACGTCCCGGTTTTCGAATTTTCTGAATATCAAAGAAGAAAAATTAATGTTATTCAACCATATAAACCTCTCTTATCCTCTTTCCTTGGAAGTCTCTTTCCGTAACCGTCGACGTAATTTGACCTCAGATAAAAAAATAATAAACTTCACGTCATTCTTTTTATTCACCCCTCTGTCATTCCCTTCGAACCACCTTCAACAATGGTATTCAAGCTTTCAGGCACCTTCCCTGGTATTTTAATTTGAACCAATCACCTTGTGGCGCCAACGTAAGTTGTACGCTCCGCGGGGAAACCTAATACTTAAGCCGGCGGAATGGAGTTGTGCGGATGCAATGGTGGGAGAGACGGAAGAAGGCGCGAAGACGCAAAGAAGGAGGTGGGAAGCGACGGTGGAGGGGGCAGGGAGAAACCGGCTTTCACTTTCACTCTCTTCGTGCTCATCCTCGCTTCAAAGAAGCCATGCGCGTCGCAGCGGCTCAGCTCCAGAACAACACTTGGGGCGGCGGCGGGGGCGGCGGCGGGGGCGGCGGCGGGGGCGGCGGCGGGGGCGGCGGCGGGGGCGGCGGCGGGGGCGGCGGCGGGGGCGGCGGCGGGGGCGGCGGCGGGGGCGGCGGCGGGGGCGGCGGCGGGGGCGGCGGCGGGGGCGGCGGCGGGGGCGGCGGCGGGGGCGGCGGCGGGGGCGGCGGCGGGGGCGGCGGCGGGGGCGGCGGCGGGGGCGGCGGCGGGGGCGGCGGCGGGGGCGGCGGCGGGGGCGGCGGCGGGGGCGGCGGCGGGGGCGGCGGCGGGGGCGGCGGCGGGGGCGGCGGCGGGGGCGGCGGCGGGGGCGGCGGCGGGGGCGGCGGCGGGGGCGGCGGCGGCGGGGGCGGCGGCGGGGGCGGCGGCGGGGGCGGCGGCGGGGGCGGCGGCGGGGGCGGCGGCGGGGGCGGCGGCAGGGGCGGCGGCGGGGGCGGGGGCGGCGGCGGGGGGCGGCGGCGGGGGCGGCGGCGGCGGGGGCGGGGGCGGCGGCGGGGCAGCAGCGGGAGCGGGGGTGGCAGCGGGGACGGAGGCGAATCTCCGCTTTTGCGCCGTCGGTGATGAGTGTGATATAAACTGCGAAGCACTAACGACGGAGGCGATGGTATTAGTTCGTGGGGCCTTCGGTGACGGGACGGTTGTTGTGAAGGAAAAGAGAATTGAGAGTGTAGTATTGCGAAACGAGAACTATGGCGAGGAGGAATTTGGTAACGGGACGGGGGTGGTAGTGACGAGGAGGCAGTAAGGGAAGAAATGGAGTTTGAGATGTTCCTGAAGATGGCTGTAGATATAATGAGGGTAGGGTGTGATGAGCAGAAAAACAAGCTCCTGGAGGATTGAAGCAGTGGGATGAAAGGGCTGAGCATCACAATCTGAATAGCACAACAAGAGGGAAATTTCCAAAAAATAGTAATGGTATTACAGGTGAAGGGGTGTACAAAAATAAATTGTCTGTAAGAAGTTGTTCCATAAACAGATGGGGAAGATTTCTCTCACGAGAGTAACATAGTGGACAGCGGAAGGGAAGACATTGAAATTTAAATATTCTACAGAAAACTTTCTCCAGATACCAAATGAATCGTTCGGAGCAGAAACCCCTGACGTCCGATGACATTGCTTGGAGCGGAAATCCCTCACAATGTATTAGAAGGAAAAACACTGAATTACTTTACACCATTCTGCACGAACAAAAAACTGAACCAGATTTTACACCCTCAGTTTCCGGCGAGCACGAGGTATTTTTATACCAGTTGATGTGTATATGTAAGTATCTTGTGATCAACGCATCTCAAAATCGGTAAAAAATGGAAAAGAAATGGAGTTTCTGCAGCAAGCTATTCAAATGTTGGCGAGATAATTATTTAAAGGCGAGTGTAGAAATGAGTATCTTGTGACAGTTGCAAAACACGTTTTCCCGGTGGCCAACGCGGAATTTGTTGTGGCCGATAGTGCAGACACTGGAAGCCGGTGGTCTATTGAAGCTTGTAACCGAGTTGGCTAAAACGGCGGTGGCGGCGGATGGTGTGGCGCAGGTGGCAAATAAGGTACGGGAGGCGGAGGTAGATTCGGCGGAGGCAGGGACGGGGTCGGAAGTAGAGATTGAAGGAGTGGCGCTACCAGCAGCGGCAGGAGCAGCAACATAAGCACGAACTTTCCGGAAGCGCCGGTGGCAGCGCTGGAGGTGAGAACGGGTGGGTGCGGCGGTGAGGGTGGAGGGGGTTGGGGAGTTGAGAGGTGGCGGTGGGAGGGGGAAGGCTCGGCGGCGTTGAATGATGAGGAAAATAAGAAAAAGGGAAAGTGCAGCGTTTCGAAACTCGAGAAGCTTATTTGAAGCGAAGTCGGCTTCCACTGGCTGATAAATGAGAGTTTTAAGTAATTATGAAAATTATATCCCCTACAAAGACCAGCGCACGCCTGCGGCCCGACCTGCTACGCGACAGGCGATGGGTGACGGGGGGGGGGAAGGGTGGAGAGGGGGCGAGCGGACGAGTGTGCGGGACGTGTGAAGGGGGGCGAGGTGTGAGAATCTTTAGAAAAGGTTGCCAGGGAGGGAAATGCTGCTCTCCCACTAATTCACAATAGGCTTCCAAACTGCTGCGACCAAGCTGTGTGAGCAGATCGAGCAGTTTCAATTACTTCACTGCTCGTTTTCAGAACCCATTACTTCCTGGGTAAATTGTTTTTTTCAGCACTTCTACACATTTGCCATAGGAACATTATTGGTAATTAGACCACCAAAACTAATACCAACTTTTCGTTGAAAAATGCTGATGATATACACGTAGAAACCAATATATTCTTCAAAATACTCAAGAATCAGTTTCGTTCGACACCTCTCAACTATGCAGATCATACCTACAAACAGAATACATTCACCAATACTTATATTGTTACGTTAATTAGTTAGTATTTAATGTTTATTTGTGCAAACATATGTGGTAAATTTCCTTGGGTGATAAAAATAAAATGCATCATAATTATAGGATTTACGATAGTAGAATGTTTTTGAGGAAATGGTCTCATTTTCAATCAGTTATTTGAAAATAAAACCTTATTTCTGTGTTTTGCATGTCAAATTACATTGTAGTCATTATTATTTAACTGTCATTTATATTATGTATATTATCCTTGTGAATCCGTATATTTTAATCGTACTAATTGTTTTCGTTAGAATTGTTTTTATTGGTTTTATTAATTTCCTAAAAGACTAGTTTAATTCGTACAATAAGATAGTGAACTTACACCGTTGATATAGACAAAATACACGATATTTATTTACCCCTTCAAACAAATATCAGCTTGTTCGCACTTATCTGTGATACCTATGCGTTAAGTAAACATCTTGCTTCCTTGAAATGCGTGTTGCATTAATCAAAAGCGGTCTGAAATGTGTACTCTTCTTCATCAAAATATTTTTATAAAAATACAGAAATAAAGTAACTTTAATGTTTTCTCTTTGATTTAAAAAATATATTACCGGCTTAATGGTTGATAAACCGTATGTTACATTGTTTTATTCCGCACTGCGATTCCTGGCTACATAATTAAGTATAGATGCCATTCGCAAGTCGAAATTAGTAGTCGTAAAACATGTTTCGATGAAGATGATGGCTTCCCTCTCTATCATTCGGTTGAAGTACCCTAACGGAAATACAGATTTTGAAATTGTTTTGTTTGCTTGCATGATTCTGAAATATGGTTCTTGATATCATGGTCTTGTAACAGTACGGACATATTTATAATAATAGTAAACAAACTCCCAGATAATAGCTTCAATATAGCGTGATTATTGATCTTTAAATATCTTGTAAACAACGTACTTACTTACTCCCTCAATAAGCATGTTTCCTTCTTTTCAAAAGAGAAATTTCATTCTTTTTTGTTTTCATTGACCTTTGAAGTGTTTTCTTGGAGAAGCCTGCCCACATTTCAGAAATTTCTCATTTATATTCAACCTAAAAATGAAGAGAAATGAACAGAGGAGCTGTCATTGTCGAAAGAGCACTTACAATACATCAAATCGGACAGACGAGAGTGGAATCACGAAGGCAGACGGCCTGAAGAAGGGCGATGGCCGTCAAAGCCACACAGCCCTACGCGAAGAAATGAAAACGCACGCCGCGGGAAACAAGGAGGGTTCCGTAAGCTGACAAGATAAACACTAAATACCGCGGGCGGGCCGGCGCTGTTTCGGGGGCTTGATATGGAAATGCTTCACAAAAGGTAAATAAAGAAAAAGAGCGCGTGGCTAAGAGGGGCGGCGCGCGCGGAATGACATTTGCTGAAAACGCGGCCGGGGATTTTCTTGCTGATGGTTATTTGTTTCCCGCAGAGCGCCGGGGCACGCGAAGCCGCGGGCGGAGCGTGGGTGGGTGGGTAGGGGGCAAACGCGACCGGTGGGGGTGGGAGGCAAAGGAAGGGGGCAACGGGGTGCGGAGGGGATCGAGACAGAGCTGCTCGAACAGAGTGGGTGAAGAGAGGCAGGAGTAAACTGGTCGGGGGTTTTGAGCGATGGGAAAGAGATAAAGAGCGGGAAACGGAAAGAGGAAGAAGGCGGAAGAAGAGATCGCAAACAGTGGAGAACGATCGGTGAAGGAAGGGAATAGAAGGGATCTCTCGGTTAGGAAAGATAGTGTGAAGGAAAGAAGCAAGTGGGACAAAAGAAAAGAGTGGAAAGGAGAGAAAGTGAAAAGAGGAGACAGAAGAGAGGAGAGGGAGAGAGAATAAATGAAACGGAGAGAGCGGAAGAGAGAGAGAGAGCAGAAAACAGATGGAGAGAGCGGAAGAGAGAGAGTAGAAAGTGAGGGAGAGAAGGTAAAAGGGGTTTTAAGAGACCGGAAAGGGAAGAACAGAACTGAGAAACCAGGAAGAGAGTTGTTCTGGGAAGATTGCAAGAGGAAGAGAGGGAGTGTCACAGGTGGCAAGATGCGAGGGGAGAAACGAGATCGCTGGAGTGGAAGAGAGAGGGAATGAGCGACAGAGCGCACGAGGGAGTTCGCGGAAGCGGTGCGCTTCAACCCCAAAGGGCAGGAGGCCAGTAAAGGAGTGGGAGAGTCGCGAGAGGAGAGAAGAAGCAGGGAGGAGAGAAGGAGCAGGCAAGAGAGAAGGGGCGGAGAGGAGAGAAAGAATGGGGAAGAGAGGAGCGGTGAGGAGAGAAGGAGCGGGGAGGAGAGAAGGAACGAGGAAGAGAGAAAGAGCAGGAAGAAGAGAAGTAGCGGGGGAAAGAAGGAGCGGAAAGGAGAGAAAGACTGGAGAGAGAGAAGGAGAGGGGAGAAGAGAAGAAGCGGGGAGGAGAGACGGAACGGAGAGGATAGGAGCGGAGAGGAGAGGAACGTAGGGGAGCAAAGGAGCGGGGTTGAGCAAAGGAGTGGCGAGAAGAGGCGGAACGGGGAGGAAAGAATGAGTGGGGAGGAGAGAAGCGGGTCGGAGCGAGGGGCGGTAAGGAGCCGGGAGAAGGAGGGAGGATGAGCGAGAAGAGCAGGGAGGAGTGGTGTTGAGCACGGAAGAGCGGGATGAGCACGGAAGAGTGGTGTGCAGCAGGAAACAGCGGGGTGAAGCAGGGAAAAGCGATTGGAACGGGGAGTAGCGGGGATGAGCGAGGAGGTACCGAGTATGAGCGAGGAGTATCGAGTATGAGCGAGGAGCGGGGAGAATAGGGGTACGGATGGGAGGAACGGGATGAGCGGAGAGGAGCCGGGAGGTGCGGAGTGGGACGAGGAGGAGCGGGGAGGGGCGTCAAGCGCGGCGAGTCGAGCAAGGCAGAGATGAGGCGGTCCACGCCTAAGCCCGGCTTTACCTAAGAGCGAATTGTGTTTCGCAGCCAGTGCGGGTGGTTGTGGCTGGCGCGTTGGCAGCGGAGAGGGTGGGGGAGATGCGAAAGAAAGAAGCAGGAGGAGGAGAGGATGGAGGTGGGGTTTTATAAGGTGAAATTTGGTCGAAAGTAAAAGGGGGTAAGCGAGTATTCTGATGCGATTCGCAGGGAGAAATAGATAGTGGCCATGCAAGAAGAAATATCTAGCAACAACGCAGAAGGATATGAAATCTAATAGATGGTTTGAAACAGCAAAACTAACGTTTAAAAGAAACTTTGTTAAAACTTCCAGATGTATGGGTGTGTGGCGCACATTTGGAGGATATGGTGTTATGTAGGAAGACACATGATAGGATTCCTGAAGCTGACAAAGACATGATTTTAGAATTGTATACAGAGGTTCTGTAAGAATTGATATCTAATAAGTCAAGATGCACAGTTAGAACAAAACCATTCCTACATTCAATAATGTAAATGCTGTTTTATAAATAATTCGTGCCTAGTAAAGAATATTCCAAGACAAACACAGTTATTTAAAAAGTAAAGACAAAAGTTTCTGTCGAGTACTACAAAAAGATTTTTTTGTGTTTTACAATAAAAATAAACAAAAACCACGTGTTATGATTCCAAAACTTAGTTTTTAAGTAGTTTTCAAAACGGAAGTCGTAACTCACAAAAATTGGCGCGTGAGATAAATAGCACTAATTTCACAAAATCTGGTTTTTGCGAAAACTTTTCCAACAAATTTAAGTGTAATTTTGTATTGTAATTTTTTAAAAAATTTCTTTAGTAGATATTATATTCTCCTTTCCACACTTCACACATCCTTTGGAGAAACCTGTCTTAGAATTTTGGATTAATTGAATACAGTCATTACATTTTATATTAAATTTCATGGTCGTAGTACATTTAGGCGGACTCAATTAGTTCATTTTAATATTCAAGGCTGCTATTATTTAGTTTTGCAAGTCCCACTGCAATTTTGGTAGCAACCCTTTCACTATCGATCTTCTCTCTTATAATGCTAGTTTCTCAGAGCAACGGAGCAATGCTTTCCCATTTTGACCAATTTTTGAAGTTTCTGCCGTATCGTGCGACGAAGCGGGAAACAAGAACGGAGAAGCACCGCGGATATAAAGACGACAAAAAGGTAGAAACTGTAGGAAAAAAGAACCCGCTTTTATAAGAGGAGCAAATGCGGAATACTCTCGGTGGAGCGGGCGATGTAAAGAGCTCGAATGAGACCGTGCGTTGGCCCGCGGGAACGCGGGCGGAGTGCCGTCGTATTAACGTTTCTGGGAAGCCAAGCCGCTTGTCCAGACCTCCCGCACCATGCTCGCCAACGTATTCGCCGAGACCATTCGCAGCGGTCACTACATTCCATAGCCCCATCTGCGCAACCATCTACGCTACCATCGACAGATTGATTAGATTCCTGGGACGACAACTACTTGTCATTAGATCAGTAGTGTTGTGCATGTATGTTTTTATCACGTGAGGTTGCAGTGTTTGTACCCCGATGGATGGCGAGATCCCGTGGCGATCTACCGCGGCGCCTCCTTCTGGGATCTTACCCAACCTGGTACCATCCCACTAGCGAGGCACCGCCCCACCAGGGACAAGCTCTGAGTTCCCCACTGGTATCTCGTCATGTATGATAGTGTGGTACAAGTAAGGTGTGAGCAAGTGGGATGTGAGAATAGGACAAGGAAGAGGAAGAAAATATCACGCGCGGTAGCCCATTTTTACGGCACCGCTCCGACATTCACCTGGTATTGATCGGAGAAGCCACGGAAAACTACCGATCAGAGAAGGCGGCCGAAAGAATTCACCTCCAGACTAGCGATAGAGCTGCTGATGCTGTGCTTTCGTGAGAAAGTATTCAGTGTTTCCGGGCGTGTGAAACTACTTTGGTCATTAATATCGTGAGCGTAGTGCTAGTTATATCCCTAGAAGAGGCGGAATTTCTAACTCATTGTGTTGAGATCCGCTCCAAACCTACACGTCAGCTGGCGATAATTGTTCCCGGGTATCACACTGAAACAGGGCGCAACTCCAGTTGGGACAAGTTCTAATCTCCCAAATGGTTTCCCGAGATGAGTGGTAGTGTAGCGGAAAGAATATCTTGAATGGTCTGGGACCCGTTTGTTACAGTATACCGGTGTAAGAGATCAGAGTAGCTGACCGCTAACTTTCACCTTCAGATTGTGATTCAATTCGCCTTCACTAAGAAGATATAGCTCGACAACTTAGAAAAAAAACCTGGACTGCGCATGCACGAAAAGTGAGTAGGAGTCGCCGCCGCCGCCGCTGACTCGGACTAGGCGGGCGGGGGAAGACAGCCTGGCCTTGACGAACGTCCCGAAGCCTAGAGGGTAGCAGCGAGAGAATGAAGTTGCAAGAGCGAAGCGGTTACCGCACAGGCAGTCCTTGAGTTCAACTGAGCTCCCCCCCCCCCCGAGAGGAATGGGGGATGGCTTGGCCGTGCTATCTGAGGTAGGAGACGCCATATTTTTTTCATAAGTAGTCGAGCTATAGTTTTGAAAATCTGCAATCGTCAACTCCAATTGTAGGTTTTCTTAGCGACGCTGCTGGGGTGTTGTCAATGATCTACTTCAGCGGGATTGAGTTTTTGTTCTTATCTGAAATGCATTCGAGTCCCGGAAGAACAATGTTCTTATTTGAATCGGGAGGATTAATGATGTTTGTTTTAACATTAGGCCATGAGGACCGATGTTTT
Organism: Acheta domesticus; assembly: GCA_031308135.1. Classification (NCBI taxonomy): domain Eukaryota; kingdom Metazoa; phylum Arthropoda; class Insecta; order Orthoptera; family Gryllidae; genus Acheta; species Acheta domesticus. The sequence continues at coordinate 245,216,793 of JAHLJT010008446.1, read as the reverse complement.
GTCTAAATTGCAGTTGTGGCCATGTGGCCAATGATAAAAATTGACTTAAGGTTGCTGTTTTGCATCTCTGGTAGTTCTGGCGAAATGAGGTTTCAGATAAAACAAAATGATTAGTGAAGAAATGAGGAAGTGATGGCGGTAACTGAAATAAGTGATATTTTGCAGTTTAAATTGAATTTACTACATAGAAATTTGAATGACAAATGAATACATAAATACAAAAAAACACTGACCTTCCTTTGATGTATAACATGGTACAATACTTAAAGCTAAAATACAACCGTGCTTCCTGAGTTTAAGGTGAGAAGTTTGCAGTGGTAGTTCCTTCCATTCTACGACGTAATGAAGTTGATGCACAATGAATTACTTAACGTGTGGTCACAACACAATTCAGGTATAACTTGAACATTTACTGTAGTTGAAGTAGTTCAATATAACACGTTTTGTATAGACAATGATGAAAAGACAATGTTTTGAGTGAATTTGTGAGCGGAAAGGGCTTGCGTGCGTGTGCCCACAGCGGTTGCCAGCCAGACACTGCCTGCGACCAAGAGTAACGTATTTTTCGCCGCCCCCGGCCTACGCTGTTGCTGGAGCGGTGTCGGCTCGGTGAGCGCTGGATCGGCGTTGCCGCTTTGTCCCGCACAGATTCTCGACGCGATTTGTAACAGTTTTCATGCACGCATGTTTGATAATTAAGTTCAAAATCTAATTTTGTTTCTACTCAGAAGGTTAATTTACTTTTTTAAAAACTCTAAACAGATTTTTCATCATTATTTTTGATACCAGCAAATTAATAAAGGTTTTGTCGAACAGATTTCATTCAAACGTTGGTAGTAGTATATCAAGATACGTAAATTAATGTGAAATTGTGGTTTCTAAGTTTGAAGAAAACATCAGAGTACGTTTGAGTTGTGACATTTAAATATGGAATTTTCATGATTTTTCATCAGCATTTCACCACAATGGAATAAAGATACAGTAAGACTTGGTATTGGAAGGAAGACGAATAATTGGAAACCGAAAATAGGGCAGTGAAATTGGCGACTTCTGGCACATTCAGCTACAAATCGCTTATCACAGAAATGTATACTAGTGGTTTTCTTACAAATTCAGCTGCTTTAAATACACTGGTTACACACAACCAAAGAATTTCTCAGACGTGGATATCATTTGCACAAAGTTGATATCATTTGCAGTAGGGTTGATTGATAAAGGTTTCGTGTTTCTGGCAGGTGTGTTTCAGTGCTCCCATTATATCTATCTTCCTTACATTTTGTACTGCCTAATCAATGGAGAAAATTACTAGGGAAACTTGCCCGTTCTTGCTAGTACTAAACCTGATGCGGGAGTAATAAGGAAAGGTTGACATTGTAGTGCATATATATATATATATATATATATATATATATATATATATATATTACTGGACAGAACACAAACTTCGAATTACGAACAAAACACAAACGCAGTAAATGTTGTAAATTATATGGCTAGTCAATGTGCAGTACATTAACCAGACTAAATTTTTTTCAAAATTTCAACCAGTTATTGTTTATATTTCAAGAATTCAGTGGAAGTAACTATACTACATATTTTAAAACAATTATTTACCTCAGTGTGATTTTGCGAATTTTTTAAAGAATCTGAATACAAATTACAGATTATGTGAGAAAATAAACGGGGAAATTAAGTACAACCTTTAATAACACTTCATTTACCTGCGTTAGTACGTAGTGCGTTAAGAGAGAAAACTACGAATATCAGAACGCATTTCAATTATACAATAATACATTTGATGAAAATGGCGACTGTTGATGGTGAAACTAGGGTAAACCCCAAGTCGATGATCTATATACGGAGGCAGGTAATGCCTGAAAAACCTAAAAGATTAATTAGCAAGAACACAAGAGGGATTCCGTTTTTATTTATTCCGAGAAAACGACTAATTGGACTGTCACAATAAGTAAATGGGCGCACACACAAAAAACAATACGCAGAAATTCTAAAGCGATGTGAAGTTGCATGTTGAGGGCTTTGAGGGCGTTGAGGGCGTTAAGGGCGTTGAGCATAGTAAAATGACGTTTAAGTTAAAACGTGGTAAGAGACGCAGGTAAAAAAGTTGAAATTCAACATATGAAATCGTATATCCGTAATATTATACTATTCAAATTATAATCATATTCAAATTATACATCAATTATTACTTTTCTTATTTGATTGAATAAGAATTAATTAATGATTAATTCGTGTTTCTGACAGGATTCTCGAATTCTACTTATTTTGGCAATAAAGAATGGTAAACCATCATCTAAGGACAAATACTTATGGTGCAGTAATCCAATTCTAATATTAATATTTTTATTCTTTGAATATACATGATTCTTTGAGATGAACATAAACTGATAAACAATATTTCGGTAACATATGTATTCCCATTTTCACGATATTCCAGTTGCATGAGTCTGCATTTCTAAAAGTACTAATAAAACCTTGTAAAAATCATAGTCTATTAGCGCTTCCGTTCATATTTGTACAAAGAGTAAAATTGGTACTAAGAAACGGATCCCGATTTTGAAAATATCCTGAAAATGTAATATGAACTTTGAAATATAGTCACAAAAAACTTCCCAAAAGTAGAGATTCGTAGGCTTGATCCAAATCCGTGTTGTGGTGAACTGTACAACAGCTGTGCACTACGTGTTTTTAGCTGATGAACTGCTCCTGTCTACTTAAACAACATACGGTTGGTATTGTACAGTACACACATCTCCTGAACATTTAATTTGAACCCGTTTGTAAAACATAAAGCACACAATGTGAACACTTCTCTACCCCGCCACACATCCTACACTATATGATCCCCTCTGTTGTGGTACACCCCGCACACTCGATGTATATTTCACGTCGCACATTTCGTTTTTCATTGTTACATTTAAAGGCTGTTAAAATCTCTGTTTACGCATCGCGACGTAAATCGCGAAACATGTACTTTCATGAGTGAAACACGCAACGACATCCGGAAACCAAGCACCGAGATCAGGGAACACGTATTTTATTTAAAGTGATAGTGTTGTGTTTTATGATAAAAGTGAATTTTATATCGTGGTAAATTCATGCTGAAGAAATGAGAAATGAGGACGCAAACAAGGTTTGGTGAGTAGTAGTGATTTCGCGCACTTTTAGAAGTTTGAAGTACCGTATACCAACATATTAATCAGTGGTCAGTGTGCGAATTTCGTGACGTACGCGACAATTTACTGTGGAAATCGCTTAATTTCATTTCAAATTTCTTTCTGGATGTGTGTCCCATCCAATGTCAGCTCTGAAATTACTAAACACAACCATGTTTTGTGGTAAACACCTTTCGTATCATCATTAATGCATTGGTAGCCCGTAAAAAGTAACGCGTGAAATAATCCTAACAATAATGTTTAATGGTAAGCAAACACGTTTATTTCATTGTGGCTAAATTTAATAAGACATAATAATAATAATAATAATAATAATAATAATAATAATAATAATAAATTTATTGTTGCAGGGATAACCCACAAAAAATCGTTAGGGTTACCTTCTTTATCAATTTCGAACAAAAACCTATTTATCAAACGGGAGAACACACCCCGTAAGAGAAGAAAAAACAACATTCAAATAGGAGAACATTTGCGAAAGTTGTTGCTAAATAAAAAATGTACACGACGAATCAGTTTTCGAACTAAATAGAAATGGGGTGGACGCGAAGACGTTAAAATAACCGGGCAAGTAAGATATTGAGG
>JAHLJT010008446.1:245068121-245212014 GCA_031308135.1 Acheta domesticus | reverse complement strand
GGTGCCACAGAGGTGAGGCTGGCAATGTAGGTAACCGTAATGGCAGTAGCGTCGTTGGTATGAGCGGTGTCGATTGTATCGGAGATGGCGGCGGAGGCGGCCGCGGTTGTAATAGCTGCGGTGCCGGTGGCGCCCCCGCCGCCCCCGGCAGCCCCGCCCCCCGCCGCGGCCGACGACGAGCGGGTCGCGCGCCGAGAGGCAGAACAGGGAGGTCGATGCCTGATCGATACCTCTCGCCGTGGAGAGGCACTTCGGAGAAACAATGTCCTTAACGGCCGAAGAAAAGGCCGCTTGGAAAGCCAATCCCAAAAATGTTCCGCGGCGCACGCCTCTCGCTCATTTCCGTGATGGGCCGCCGCCCCCGCCCCGTTCCCGCCGCCGCCGCCGCCGCTGCCGGCCGTCCACCGTCGCTTCAGTGCCGCCTGTTTTCCCAACTGTCAGTCGGCGCCGACGAGCCGTGCGATCGGCTGCGGAGAGCAGGTGAGGCGACCGCACACACGTTCTCCGCGCCATTTCCTCCGCGCGCCGGGAGCGGCCTTCACGCCAGAAATATTCCCCATCGGGAGATTACAAAAATTAAATTTCCAACAAGATGAGTATTAATAATGCTCGAGGAAGTATCAACCACGAAGTATATTACAATATAGATTTATTATAATGAAACAGCCATACACGGGTTTCGGGACTAATTTATCTCATCTTCAATTATATTTGTTCACTTTTTTTGTATCTTTGAAGATACAAAAAAAGTGAACAAATATAATTAACGTATGAATTGAAATAAACACAGGTATTTGAATGAACACAGTACAATTTATGGAATTGAATATATATCCAAGCCAAACACGTGAATAACTCTTTCTTTATATTAAATTTATATTGCAATATTCTTTGTGGTTGATACCTAATCCGTAATTAATAATCATTATGGATTACCATAATATGTTGTCTTCCACCCAGGAACTTACAACAAGATTTTTGTGGAATGAATTTTACATACACGCACACACACATAGAGATAGATACAATAAAGTTGAACTCATTTTTTATCAGAGCCTCTATTGATGGGTTATTAGTTTATAGTAGCTAATGTCATTTTATCCTTTCCATGAAAATTATAATCGACTGAAGTGTCAGTTTTGAATAATTTTAATATAACATAATGTAAAATAATATAAAATTGTTATATAATCCGTATTACACTCCGTAATCTAAGGATTAGTTGTCTTTGTTTTACTACAATTGGTTCAGCAAGTGTTCAGTTAAACACGCAAACACGATCCTAAAGGTATTAACTACTTAGCTTTGCACAGTCGAGAAAAAATATAATGCGTGGCATATTGCGAAGATATTACACACAATATAACAATAAAACAGATAAAATAGATGTTGAATCCATTGACGCAAAATGAGATTTGCAATATCAAACTTAGAAAACTCAAAATGTTTTTATATTTCCATTGTATAATTCTGTCATTTGATGGCTATCAACTTGCGTAATGATACCCATTACAATACAGATTTCATTATGATATAGGTTCTTGACCAATCACAAAGACGTTTACAAACCAAGTATTCACAATTGATTAATTGTTCGTGATTCCGCGCGCATTAACTGCTGAGGTCATTATTCGCGTAAGTGTAGTGCGTGTGTTTTCATCAGGAGGTAGCAGTGATCTTTCCCCGCTGGATGGCGAGATCCGGCGCCGACCTACCGTCGACTAGCGGGGTTTTCCCCCAACCAGGAATTTCCCACCAGCGGGGCACCGCCCCAGCCGGGACAAGCTCCCGACCGGTCTCCCGGCATGTGTGGTTTTGTAGTGGGTGTTCGTGTAAGTGTGTGTAAGGGGAGAGGATAGGACAAGGAAGAGGAAGGAAATATGGGCGCGCGGTCCGTGACCGGTATGTTAAGGTACTACTCCGGCATTCGCCTGGTGTTGATCGGAGAAACTACGGAAAACTACCGACCAGAGCAACCGGCCGCTAGAATTCTCCTCCAAACACCGACTGAATTTGACCTAGCAGACATGCAAATGTCGAAAATCCCGCCGATGTTGGGACTCAAACCTAGATCAGAGGGACTGCAGTGATATCAGTTGACGCACTGACTCATTTCTCCCGGTGTACTGACAATCATTGGGAATCGTTCTAGTAAAGTTTCGTTCCAATGTGTGCTGCATTTAATACTATATTAGGATTGTCCATTTTTAATTTCTTTTATTATTAGAATTTTTTCCTGAATTTATATAAAATCAATTGGATCGTAATTTCACTTTCATCCTATTTGACTAGCACAGTGATAGTTATTGGAGGGAACATTTGACTGACGTGAAAGTCAGAACGCAAGTCATTTTGTGTTATGTGTTGTGTGGTTGTACTTAATAACCAGCCAATGCTTTAGTTCAAACCGTCATGTAAAACCTTCGTTTAGTAAGTTAAAACTAAATGGTTGTGTCCCTCGCTCGTATATATTATGAGTGATTAGTAGATACCGGAGTTTATGTAATTACATATTTTTTGCCTTTCTTCTTAGCGTTCTCAAAATTATAATATTGGCGAATCGTGGATTTCCTAACACAATATCAAATATTTTCTTTACATATTTTTACATATTTAGTACTATATTACATATTTTACATATTTTGTTAATTTCAGAAATTATTTTCTTTATTCTACCAATTTTCTTGAATTTGATTACGTATTTTTTATGAAAAGAAGTATTTTCAAAAAATCAGAATTTTCCCTTCATTATTGGTGGAATGTGAGAGTGAAAAGTATTATTGTCGCCACGTTTTGCGACCTTTAACCCTAATTTTCAAGAAACTTTGGCAATCGCTTGACGAGTATCGCTTCGATAAGAATGTCTCACCTTGCAGTGATTGCTGGTCGTAGTTATCACCATGGCTTCAATTGCGTCTAGTCTGGCCCAAGGTGCATATAACCTTGCTTGTAGGCTACACTTTAATACACTTTTTCTGTCTGCTAAATTACGGTCCTGCACAACAATATATGAATCTTTTACTATTCACGGGAAAGTTGTATGGTGCAAAGCGCAGGAACTTGTGCTCTTCAAATTATTTTTAAAACGTTTGTATTATTTTTAAATTTCGTTTAGGAATTGTTTATAAATGTAATTTCGTATTATGTAAATGTGCTTTATAATGGGAGTATTGTAATATTACATATTATATGCGATTTTACATATTTATTACATATTTTTTCTGTTTTCATTACATATTTATGTACATATTTTGACATTTAATACTACATATTTTTCCGGTCTCTAGTGATTAGCTCTGAAACATTTGGATAGGCGTTGAGGTATCAATCACTCAATTTTATCACTCAATTTTCTCAATTTCAATATTAACAGCTACAATCGATGATCATAGCGATAGATTATTTACAAGATCGACAGCGAAAATGGGCTAGAAAGTAAAGAATTGAAATGTGCAATTGGCGGAATCCACAATAAGTGCGACGTTTTTAATGGGGAAAGTGAAAACAAATTTCAATTATTCTTCAGTTTTGCATGAATCATATTATGTGTGGTATTGTACGACCAAATACTCAGGAAAGACATAATGGACTACGAAAAAGTACATCGAAATATCATTTGCTTTTACAAGCAAAGCATGTACTAAAGCATGTACTAAAATATAATTTGCATACGAAATTGAAGTATTTTGAAGTTATAACATTAAAGATGCACTTTCTGAACAAAAGCCATCGGATCCATCAGGCACTGAAAATATGATTAAAAAGACCACATGCAAATTAATTAGGGCATTCATCACACATGGCTATTCGCTGGAGAGGAAAAGGAAATAGAACCGTGAAAGACGCAGTGAGAGTGTATGGTCCAGAAAGAAAACCAAGAATAAGTCGAGAACAATGGATAGAAAATCAGGGACCTCGCATATCAAGCAATAGGAGGGGAAGCAAGTACGCGGCAACCTGAAACGGCCCTACGTGACTTCAATGATTCACCAAGAAAGAGATGGAGCAGTGTCGTCAAGGTCGATGCCAAGAGCGGAAGTCCGCGGCACGAGTGCCATGCGGAAATCGCCCCTCCACGCAGTTCATTATCCCGCCACCAGAGACAACGCCATCCCTATTGTAAAACGGCGGGGTTACTACTACTAGTCGTAATAGTTCCCTTTCCCAACGGTAGTTGCGCAGAGAAGCTCGTGGCATGCTACAGAGCCACAACGCGTGCCACAGCCACCAGTAGGAGACCTTGACACCACTGTGATAGAGTATTCGCAGCGTAACACACACGGAAACCAGGCCCGGTGAAATCGACCTGCCACGAAAAACTGGCGATAACAGAGAAGGTCTCATAGAACCAAGCTCATATTCAAATTACTCGAAGAATCGCAGCTGCAGAGCTCGGGCCCGAAACGTAGCGGATGGCTGGGAGCCACAAAGACACCGCGCGGAGCGGAATCGGCTGCGAGGACGTCGCGTCGCCGTGAGGCGGAGAATGGCAGAGACACAGAGGCGGGGACGGGGCGAAGTCGGGGTGAAGTCGGGCCGAGGTCGGGCCGAGGACGAGGCAAGAGGGGTGAGGCGGATGGGGCGGGGAGGGCAGGGGCACAGCAGGGGCGGGCCAGTGGCGGGGAGTGGCGGGGCAGTGGCGGCACAGGGGCGGGGAAGGGTGGGGCAGAGGCGGGACAGGGGTGGGTAAAGACGGGGCAAGGGCGGGGCGGAAGTGGGGCAGGGGCAAGGCGGAAGCGGGGAAGGGGCGGGGCAATGGCGGGGCAGGGCAGGGCAGAGGCAAGGCGGGGACGGGGCGTAGCTAGGCGGGGTCGGGGTGAGGCAGGCCACTTTCGGGACGGGCCGGGGATGAGGAGGGAATGGGTGCAGGGAGGGGATGGACACGGACGTGGGTGTTAGTGGCGGAAAGGGGTGGCAACGGGTAGAGACGGGGAGGTGGTGTTTTGGAGCGAGGATGTGCGGCATTGAAGCGGGGTGACGCGAAGTGCAGACAAAAGATGGAGAGACGGGGCTGGAACTGGGCGGGATCGAGTTGAGAAGGGGGCGGCAACACGGCGAGGACGGGGCGAAAACAGAGCGAGGACGGGATATGCGGGTTCTAAACGGGGACGGTGCAGGTTTGGGGTGAGGCGGTGTGGTATAGGTAGTTGTGTTACGCGGTGTGGCGGGGACATGGCGGACACGTGACGGGGCGAGTGTGTGGTGGTCGGGGCAGGGAAGGGGGGTAGAATGGCTTAGAAACGGGGCAAAGGCGTGGTTCGGCAGGGAAAGGGAGAAGTGAGGTGCGAGTTTTGAGCGGGGCTAGGGGCGGTTAGGGCCAACCGGGGGCGGGTGAAGCACAGCTGCGCCGGCGACGAGATCGGGCGCGGATCTAGAGCGACGACACGGCGGCAATCCAAGCCTACCGGGGGGGAGCGGGAGACAGGGGTGGGCGTGGCGGGGCGGGGAGAGGCGCAGCTGCGCAGGCGACGGCGGGCGGCGGCGCGAGCGCGCACTCCGCCGACGAGAGCAGCCAAAAATCGACGTAACCAATTTACAGCAAATGATTCTCAATTGGAGAACCGCGCGCCCGCTCCGGCGCCCGCGCCGCCTCCCTGTCTTCACGCTCCGCAGTTCAAATTGAATGCAATTTTGTGGGGAAGAAGTGCGGCGCGGAGAGGGGAGAGGTGGCTGCTGAACCGGAGGGAGGAAGAGAGAGAGAGAGAGAGAGAGAGAGAGAGAGGGAGAAAGAAGAGGAAGAGGCGGGGAGCGGTACGCTGGGAGGCCAGGACGCGCGGCGGATACGCACGGCCGAACGGTCGGAGGTGGGGGTGGAGGAGGGGAAGTGGGTGGGAGGTGGAGGGGGCGGAGGGGGTGGAATTGACAAGCCATACGCACCCTGGCGCTGCCCGCGCCGCGCGTGTCACGGGCCGGATAATCTCTGAGCGGCGTGGGAGGGAGGGTGGTGGGAGGGGGGGAGGCGTTGGGTGCGCACGTTCAGGTGACAGCCGATCCCGCCCACGGCGAACGCGAGAAGGACGGGTCTTTTTCGCGCATTATTGCGCGCCTGTGAACGAGAACGAGGACGAGGACGAGGGGAGGCACTGACCGTTCAAGCCGAAGTGTTCGGCCACTGGGGCGCTGCAGCTCATCTCCACTTTTTTGTAATGGCAGAGGCGTATATTGGAAGAATTGAAGGTAATAGGAGATGGCCCATTTAATTTTTGAGAACGCGTTATTTCGTTTTAGTTTGGGCGTAGATTCACGGTTTAGTGAAACGATGTTGTGTCTGCTATATTGGTTACGGGTATTCTATCCACACGTCAGGTTGAGAGGCAGCTGGTGAAACTATTTTACGTCACTAAACGAATGTCGACGGTAGTTATGATTGCAGCCTCTCTACCTCAGTAGCTGTGCAGAATTTTGCATCATGGGCTCAGCAGAGAGAACAAGACAGCAAGACTTGCTAACAAAATACGAATTATAGTAGTACAGTCAGAATAGTATAATAGTAGTACAGTCACAATAGTAGTACGAGAAAGTAAGTGTACTTATCAGAAGAAACTCTTTTGTATTATTTTGTTAATCAATTCATTAAGAAAATGTTTTTAAAATGTATATTCCTCACAAATGAATCAACAACAAATTAATACATTTCATAACACCTTCCTACTTAGTTTCTCCCCCTTTATCAACTACCTACCAGACGAACTAACATCCGCTAATTTAACGTAACATTGTATATCATTAAATTCAAAATAATCAACCAATTTAAATAAAGACATATATTCCTTTTCTTAAAGATTTCAAACATTGATAACATACTAAATATATACCTTTTAAAAATGTAATATATGTCTGTACTTAATTTGGTTGATTATTTTGAGTTGATAAATTATATAGAGACAATTATGAAGGGCGAAGGTTCTGAAGAGATCATGAAATCGCGTTTTCATGTATACTCGTCAGCCACAAACTAATACAATACACACCTCAACGCTGCAACACTGGGTTAGCGGCAGTAAGGAAAAGCTAGAGGGGGTAAGAGGGAAAGGGGAGGATTCGAAAATGCGCAAACGCACTCAGGGTGGACGCGTAGAGGACGCGAATGGAGGACGAAGTGGAAACGATAAACTCCCCTTACAATGAGCGCGCGTCCCACTGAACGCGCTGCTGAGGTTTAATCTCTGGGCGACGCGAAGCTGCTCGCGACTCGTGGCTTTGGCGATGTACGCACAGGTGACAGTCTGCCATCTGCGGAGGACGCAGGGGAGGGGCCCTTTTCACGCATTATTACGCGCTCGCGCCGGCTGACATGGCTCGGGGCATCAGCTGTTGCCACTGCAGGGTTTTAACCGCGAGGCCCTAGGGCTCGAGTCCCGACGGTGGCGGATTTTCGACACTAGCTACATAGCTCGGATGCAACTGTCGTCTGGGGGAGAATTCTTGCGGCAGGCTGCTTGATCGGTAGTTTCCCGTAATTTCTACCAACATCATCTAATGAATATCGGAGCAGTACCTTAACAAAGACGCCACGGGCCGCGTGCGATCTTTCCCTCCTCATCCTGGTCCTCTCCATTCCTCTTATACACACACATGCAGTTTACCACCACACATGTCAGAAGACCGGGCAGGAGCTTAGATCTTGCCCCGGATGTGGCGTTGCTCACCTGGTGGAGACACCTGGAGGAGGGAACTCTAAAAGTTCAACTGTAGGTCGGCGCTGGATCTCACAGCCCAGCGAGGGAGCAACACCGCCTCCTCCCGGGTTATAGCATGCACTACACCTGCGGAAATATCGCCCATAACAGTTTGCGCAACGGGAAACTAATCATTCAATCAATCGCTTCGCTTGTGAGCGTCTCATGGTAATCACCCATGACATCAGCAGAAATAATTGTTGTCTTAAAGATTTAGAAGTCGGGTCCTGAAATTCTCCGAAGATTCGAAACTAAACAATTATGAAATTATGCAATGCCACGTAGTTCGTGATAAGACGATCTAGAGAAACCAAGACATAATTCAACTGTCATTGAAAGACTTTGACAAGTTCATCATCAAAAGAAGGTAAATAAACAAGAGGTGACTGTCCGAGTACGATAATAATCTATCTAACCTACAGGAGGACAGCTAATTTGTACTCAGGCAAAAACGAAACGGAAACAGTGCAAACTTACCGAAATGTCATTACAATTATTTAATTTTATTGTGCCCCTTTATTAATACTACAAAAATTGTAGTTCAATGATTGTGGTAAGTGCATACGTATGTGTGAAAGTGAAATCAGAAGTAAAAAAGAATTCAAAAGAAAAAGAGAGGTGAATAAGAAAACAACGGAAAACAGAGGAAAATATATATAAGTGAATAGTATTTTATCGCAATGGCAAACCTCAATTTTATTCACGAACATAGTTTGCACGCTAAAAGCTAATTTTATAGGTTAGTTACGAAATCAATAAAAACAACATTAAAATTATAGGATAAAACATTCATATGTCAAGTGGAGTAAAAGCATTTTCAGTAGAAACAATTCTCCAAATCTACGTTTGGAATTTGAAACATAGCTTTTACTGACAATTGGGAACCAATACAATAATACCAAAATTGGGAACCCCTAGAATCTAAATAAAAATAGGTTAGGAAGTATACCAAAACTGTTTCATTGCAGTAATAAATCAGAAGATCAATTTACTCAAAAGGAAAAACATAAATTTATTTCTTACCTTTTTCATTAAGGGGTAATTCAGACTCAATTTAAAGATTTTCAGCTTTCTCGAATTTAATCATTACATTATCTCTACCATCATGATTTATAGTTCTGCAATATAAAAAAAATTCATAAGGCGAGAAAGTAAAAAGGAATTTATTGTAGAATATATTATAATATTTAGAAAATAAAATTGGATATATAACTTACATATTCATGAAATTATTGCATAAATAATATTTTCATGTGCGATGTTGAATTCAGTTTTAAAGAAAAGAGCAAGTGAAACTGAAACGTTTTACATAAATCTCACCAAGACTATAATCTATTGAATAGATTACTGTAATCTATCATTATCAATCATAATCAACATACTTTGAAAGCTACGCAAGATGACTGATTACGAATACATAGGATGTTGATGAGATGAGGTACCCTCTTGAATGATGAATACAGGGATCAATCATTTTTTGTAAAAACTCAGTATTATGGAAATAACAAATACAATATTACTAACATGACACGGGAGCTTTGCGTAATGAATGGAGACATAAGAATAAATGTAATGGACTTTTGTTTCGTGCGAAACGCCAATAGAATATTCATGGCTTTACATTTATAAATAGATGAATTTTTGTTACCAGTTCACAACGACACGTGAAGTAAATGACCAAAAATGTCTGTTTGCTAAAAACTTGATAGTTGTATCAAGAATAATGCCTTATTTGTATACAACAGTTTAATTGCTGTTTGAAGCATTCTAATTGCAGTATTTCACCAGTAAATAACCTTCCAACTGATATGTAATTCTATGAGGTTTGTTAAACGAATGCAATAATTCATACTGGTTACTTACATGAAAATTAAACTTTTTGACTACATTAACTTTTCTCAGACGTTTAAGAAATGTTGGGCTAGAATATAAAATTATATCTGAGTCTTGCAAAGAGGTATTCCAATTGGAAATAGTCGCTGTTTTAAAAGCTGGCAGTTTAAGATATCGTGATCTTCACTGAACGAAGTACTAAAGATTTCATATGTTTAAAAAATCAAGATTGCAAGCACTGTAAATCTTTATGCAATAATCGAGTAATCTGCATCTTTGCCTCTCTCACTCTCACTCTCAACGGTTACACCACTTCCGTTCACCAATCGATACAAATGAGGTGTCATTCAGCGTTTCTCCGTCTCTTGGTGAGGAACAGATACTATGTTTTCTGATGCAACAGACATTTTTAAGAAAGTTCTCCAAAAATGTGTTATTGAGTTTTAGCGCTGCGATCTAGCGATGGCCGCGCGAACCACATGCCCCAGTACCGCCGCCTCGGTTGTCGCTACATACAGCTGTGATGAAAGCTAATTGTAACGCCAGTAAGGTAGCCCACGATATCCAGGCGATGAATAACAAGTCGCTAAAGACCTTACGTCCGACGTCGCTGCTTACATTGTGCTTGATTCACTCGGAAAGAAAGATCCATTGTCAGAGTTGCCACCTCGTACGATTACCTTTTTATATAATAATTTTGCTATGTGTAGCATATACGATGATGCTAATGTAATAATCTCTTTTTACAGAATACTTTCAGTCACAAAATTATGTTATAAAATAAATCTGAATCAGAATTGAACGGCATGTTATACAATACAAGCTTACCAATGTACACGTTTCCATTAACAATCTACCTGATAATGCATTGAATGAATTTACTCTTGAAGACAACACTTTTGGAAGCGTTCAAAATAGATTCTCCAACATCGTGGGGTGGGTACTAGCCCGAAAGAACATTCCACAAGAAGAGTTGCAACCACACATTCAGATAGTGTACAAGTACTTTATTAGTACTATGCTTTTCAATATATTCACGATTTGTAAAGATCGTATCTTATGGAAGACAGCAAAAAAAATTCTTACCGTACAAAATAAATCAATAATACTATATCAAAATTAGATTGCTATCAAATCGAAGAACAAGTCATGAGCGCTTTTACAGTATGTTCCATCCGTAAAAAACAGAGTCACATTTGTATAAATACAATTTAGAAGACGATGCCTCTCTCTCTAACGGTTTGTATCACGGTCTTCCGTGATTTGAAAACGTAACATGATCTTTCTCTGAATGAAAATGTTTAAATTTTCGTTTTAATAGTAAAACTGTTTTATACATAAAAATCCATTTGGCGTAAATTGCGTCACCTTAAGGTGTTGCAGGCACGTGCTTCTGCACAATGCCGCTCATTGCTAAGATACATCTACATTTCAACACACTTTTGGTGCTTTAATCGCAAATTAAACGTCAATATTTCACGATATAATGAACGATCTTTCTGATGCATTATTTTTCTGACATATCCATGAATACGACTTCTTGGTCTATTTTTGTCATGTTTAGTAAAACATTAGAGATATATTTCAATTTTCAGTTTTCTTTCCGAATCGACACAAAACTATTTCAATTTCATTGTCCACAAACAAGTACGTCACCAAGTTCCTTTCTGCCAAATGCTTGATTTGAACATTTCTTAAATTTAGAAACCAAAGACTTCCGAAGAATTTGTATTGTAAATAGTATTTAAAGATTTAGAAATGCGTTTACTGAGTGCTATGGAATGCGAATTATTAGGGACAAAGGAATTTTACTTACAAATGTACCAGGTGTACTGGTATATTGGCAATTAAAACTATTAGTTCCGTAATTAATACAAATTCTAATAATTCAAATAATACTATCGCCGTAATTAATGCAAATTCATATTTCAACATTCGAGGTTTTCTGGTGAATGATTTTTCCAGATACATACTTCTTTTACTACCATACACTTCAGATATATAGATGCATTTGATTACTTATTGTGCTCGGGTTATAAAATAGATGTTTGCATTTATTTGCGAACCAGATCTAACAGTTTAGTAAACGCTCCCATCATTCCCATCGCTGTTTATCGGCTGAGGTGGCTCAGGGTATCAAGTGCAGTGCCTCTGACCGAGAAGTCCTAGGGTTCGAGCCCCGACGGTGACGAATTTTCAACACTGGACAGATGGCTAGGTCGAACGCAACCGCTGCCTTGAGAAGAAATCTCACGGCCAGATGCTCTGATTTCCGTAGTTCCGTTTTCCGTAGTTTTTCTCAATCCAAGTGAATGCCGGAGCAGTACCTTAACAAACGGATCGTGGACCGCATATGTTCTTTCTTCTCTCATGATCAATCCGCTTCCCTTACTCACACACTTACTCTTACATACACATTACCACCAGTTACCACCAGTCGGGAGCTAGAGCTTGTCCAGGCTGGGGTCGGTGACCTGCCGGAGAGATACCTCGAGAAGACCTTCGCGCAAGCCGACGTGATGTCGGCGCAGGATCTGACGCTTTAGCGGGAGATGAACACCGCCACCTTTCGGGATATGCATATATGCAGTGCACTTATGGGATTAATAACCATCTCAGTTGACGCGCCCAGAATCACAAGATAATTAACGAACAATCCCATCGTAGTTTAAATCAAGTTTCAACAGGAACACGATAGAAAAAAATCTGCTCGGATTCGAGGGTTCTTTATCGCATCTATAGGGCGTTGGCCTTTCCGGTGTCCCCAGCTCCGCACCCCATCACTCTCTTCGCTCCGGCAAGCCTACCTCGTGCCGTCTCGCCCCTCCCCGCTCCGCCCCCGCCGTGTTTCGCCCTTGCGTTCGGCGCTCCGCCACCTGGGTCCCGCGCGGCTAATGCTCCGAGTAACACATTAAGCAGTAATTTGTTGCGCCAAGTTTTGCCAGCCATCACTCTTCCATCACCGTCTGCGAGGCATCTCCGCTCGCTATTTGTTAGAGATGAAAGCGTTCCAATTACTCGAGCGCCTCACCGCCGCCGCCACCGGAGTCTTCGTCCCCTCCCTCCGCTCGTCCTGTGTCTCTCTCCTTCCTCCCGTCCTTCGTCGTCTCAGGCGGTGTCACTCGTCCGTCCCGCCGCGTCGTCCACGTACGCAGAGCCGTCGCTACGTTGTCGTCCACGTCACGTGAGAAACGTCTGCTTCCCATTGTCACGGCTTCGGATGATGTTGGTGCTGCCGTCGTCTAGACTGGCTCCAATGTTAATGGCAACTGTATTAATAGATCAACCGGGATTCGTTCTGGCATAATTCATATGTCTCTCTTTCCCCGAATGGTTCCAGAGCATAGAATGGGTTGTGGTCGGATATCTTGTAGTCTGACTGATTATTTCTTACCTTTACATATTTTTTTCTATTATAATCGGAAGTAAATAAGCCTTTTCCCCCATACCTTGGATGAACGGCTTTGATGGATTTGTGATGAAGGTTGATATCGATATAATACATACATAATATTGGAAAAATGATGGTATGAGAGGCAGAGGGAAAAGGAGATCTCTGAGAAAACCTGCAGCGAACCCACTTTGTCCATCACGAATTGTGATGGGTTGGCTGGAACCTGAAATCCGGTTCCCGGAAGTGAAAGATAAGCAGTGGTTACTACAATACATCCCCCACCATATGAACAGTTTCCAATGGAGAGGGGGGTAATCTATCGTTGGTCACTTTGGTTAGGAACTGGGAAAATATGGCTAAGAAATGATTGCTGGAGGTCCGTGACCCTTGGTTTAAGTTATGCATTTTATATTTCCCTAAGAAAATGAAGTTTTGAACAAATTTTATTCCTCTCTACTTAAACTGTATTTTGTAGTATCCACTGATTTGTTTAATTATAGGGAATGAAACCGAATAGAAGTTAATGATATGACATTGTAGTTGACGATGATTTTGCTATGGACATTATCGGAAATTCGTTTTCGAAACAAAAAACGAGTTTAAATGTAGATTAAGATTTGTACTTGATATGTCGATCCTTTCCGGTGTTCATTTCACTCTGCCCGTCGTACGTTCTAGCAAAGGTATTCATAGAATATTCATGGAGTCTCTTTAACATTGAATTCACCCGTAAATGAAGAAAATAAATCATTCTTGATTCTCCATTCTATGAATTCATAAATATCCCACACGGTTGTACGGTTAATAACCTGACAAATCGTAATTTATATTACATAGTTTCTATTGTGATGCAACATCTGACAATACTTAAAATTGTTGAAGCCTGTCCCAATTCAATGTTTTGGTGGATGCACGAGTATTAATAATAAACCTTGGATGTCACTAATCGGCTTTCTAAAAGTGACCACCTGCACGAAAGCTTTTTATGGCGCATGAAACTTTGCTTTAACTGGTGTCCAGCGATCTAAGCCATATGCCCAAGATATTTAACAGCAAGAACTCACAGTATAAGCTATTGCTTTACGTTAAACGGCTTGATGGAACGTTTTAGATCATGTAGTGTATCTGTAACGGATGAAGACCGAATAAGTGTAATTAGAGAATTAAGCAGTTATGTCCCCATTAACTAAAATGGGTGGATATATTCTAAATAAGAAGCAGCTTTGAAGCATACTTCGAGCTTAAATAGGATGAATATGACATTATCCAACAAGAGGCGGCTGGGCTAAGTGAAATAAAGTTACAGCGGAGAGTAATATATAGTATGTGATAAAGAGGGATCAGACTCCTGGAAGTTTATGAGGCTAATGAGAGACAAGGTGCGTAGTTGTGAGTTTTTGTCTGTCATTTTTACACATCTAGTTATACGATACCACTAAATATCACCATAGTTTCCTAGTAGTCATGCATATCCAAGTTGGCCATGGGGCTTCGTACATACAGTTACGGCCATCGCTCGGAATACAGTCTGCGTGATATATTGGAATCCCTTGACATTTGGTGGAAAATAGGTTACCCGTCAGATCCATTACCTTGTCCGGGCAGGAATATACCATTATTTGCCTTCACTTGAAACCTGAAGAAAATTACGGCCTAGCATTGACCAGTTCCCAGGCAATCCCATTTCTGACGTAACGATCGCAAGATCGCGTCGCGTTTTTATGAGTATCGCCTGTGTGGGTGTCGCGGTGACAATGTGTGGCGCAAGTGATAGCGTCCCAGCCAAATGTTTACAAGTTCGCAAATTCTATTCCCGACTGAAACGTTTTTTTTTATCATTTTGATCGTAGATATAAGTTGACAATTCTGCGCAGCACAGTCTCATGGTTGTTTATGTAAACAGCGGAGGCCTCTCACAATTGCCTCGCCGTCAACTAGGAAATGCATCATGTTCAAAATTGTGCAAAATATTATGAATGACCTGTCTTCAGAGCTCGGAGTGTACAGATTGATTGAAAAAATTGTTGGCA
This sequence comes from Acheta domesticus, assembly GCA_031308135.1. Taxonomy (NCBI): domain Eukaryota; kingdom Metazoa; phylum Arthropoda; class Insecta; order Orthoptera; family Gryllidae; genus Acheta; species Acheta domesticus. The sequence continues at coordinate 245,197,078 of JAHLJT010008446.1, read as the reverse complement.
TTCACGAACTGTCATTCAACAATGTTGATTGGGTGGACTTCCTCAAGCTGTGTTTGTCACGATTGATAGTTCATGGCGGTGTGTACACGTTGCTTACTGATGAATTCAGGAAGGGGGACGACATAATCATTTTCCCTACAAAACCTAATAGTTTTTTGTAATATTCCTCAATTTATTAAAAAACTTGAATACATTTTGATCGCATCGCATTGAAAAGAAGTACTTTCATTAAGAATATATCCTTTTTTCTGGTTTACAATGCTGCAAAAATCAATATCGATACTTTGACGAAAAATACAAGTACTGGGAAAAATACACACTTTAGATACATAACGGCACAGTTAGACCTTTTTGAAAGTGTTACAGAGCAATAGGTTTCGTTTCTATGAATTCTGTAACTCCCCAACGAATATTACTTCCTCTAACAGAATCAGTAATATTGATTTCAGATTAATGCTCTTTAAATATCGTACCGCAAAGAGCCTTTCATCAGTCGTGATTTTCCCTTCAAGAAACGTTTTCAAGAAACGTAGTGGTAGAACCCCAAATCGGAAATGATTGAGTTAATTTAAATTTCGAATGATATACTTAAAATATAAGAATTTCAATGTATAATACCATTTCTCCCTTTAAACGAGTGGTTCTACAACAGCACCCTTCTCGCATTATTTCTAACGTTTGCAAATTTTCTAAAAATCAAGGATTTCAACGTAAATGAGACCTGCCCCATTTTTTAGTTTTCTATGCTATCCGAGAACAAAGTTTAATCAAAAAATTTGGAGTAATTCTTCAGAAACTTTTGAAAATGTTGAGGCGTCATGTAAAGTGCCCCTAAAAATCAAAATATCTGTTTCAAACTCTCAGAGTCTAGAGATCTTCCGATAGATTGGGGAATATCAATTTTGGAGAAAATGGTCTGAACGGTTTAGGCGCTAGTGTTGACCAGAGAGACGGACGACGGAAAAGCGGACGAACGGACCAACGGACGGACGGGCAGACACGTTTTGCCATCCCATCAAATGATTTTTCGGTATCATCGACCAACGAAAAAAGAATTCTGACAAAACAACGTCTTAGAGGAAATAACATAACATATAGAAACAGTATTTTCGAACTTCTTATATAAAAGTTGAAGATGTGTGTGGAAGATTAGAAACTAAAATGGTGGGAAAAGGTTAGAAAACTTCACATTAAATCTTATTTCAAGATGGACAGTTTTGTAAAAATAATATTGGCTACAATAGCGTCCACAAACAATTTCATGAAAAGAAAAGCTACTAGATTAATTATATCTGTTGATACCAATTATATACTATTGTTATTATTTCATGTCATAAGACAATTATTATTATCAGTATTATCGTATTACAGGTTTCATCACGGGCGGTATAATAATAATAATAAATAATTAGCACACTCAACTCCAATACAACAGTTGCAAACGCATAACAGTTACATGTATTTAGGTGTCAACAAAACATTATGAATAATCACAGAGATAGCAAACAACAATGAGAAAATATATTCAGTCTCAGCATTTTTAAAACTTATTGAAAGAAAGCTGATTTTCAAGAATAAATAGATGTAATAAACTTCCTACACATCCCTGTATTGACGTTTTTTTTGAAACTGTCAATCACAAACAGATCTTGATAATATAAAGAAAATAGTACGCTCTAGCCTTACTAATACAAAATGGATCACCATTAATCAGCAGCTGAATCCTCTACATTTCCAGGAGAATAGGGGGTCGTAGTCCAATACATCTGAAAGCATTCTGCAACTCTCAAGTAACAGGTCTGAAAGTATTATCACACAACCCGAACTGTAGCTACTACATAAAGCAATAATACTAAGTGACAAAAAACTATACTTCCTTAAATCTTAGAAACAATATATACATTGTTCACGTCAGTTAAGAAAAAATACAGGTGTGGAAGTCCATACCTCGACATGGACATAGGAAATCTCGTCATTGCCTGGAATGTGCCAACTTCAGTGCAGGGCTCAGAGATGAGGTTCTGTACGGACAGACTGGGGACATTATTCAAGTACTTCATAAACAGATTATTTCAACTAATAACTACAAAAAATATACAAATACTGGATGTTGATATCGAATGTACCGAATGTCATCGATCAACAAAGGCAATGATGACCCGGCTACAGAGTGCACATATCTGGCCAACACACATTGTCCACACCGGCACAACCTGCCAGCAAATATTATACAGCACGGACTGGCAACCAAACATGGACTTCGGGCAGAAGAGGAAATCATCCGTTATTATGAATTCAAAGGCAAACCCGCCACAGAAAGTAATCAGTTCAAAATGTATTACGACTTTCCAATAAATACTGAAAAAAACTCTCGGCAATAAACAGCCATTCTAGTATTTAACGTACGGGAAAGGAAAATATTCATCACTGACATTAAAAACCCTGGATATTGGAATGAAGAAGTAGTTAAAATTTTAAAATAAATTCCGCTCTCAATAGAACGAAGAAACACGCCAATTTGAGTCTGTTGAGATTATAAAATCTGTCACAACAGCAACTGGTTTTGTTAACAAAACTATTTGGCAAATAATTAATTCTTACCTTACAACATTGTTTCAAAAGCTCAAATAGCATTCCTTGAAACCTGGCGGATTTTTAGTACGTTTTTAATCATGTAGAGCTAAATAACCTTGAATCCCGGATGAGAATCCCTCTAGAAAAATAGTAATAATATTTTTATTTCCATTTTCTTTCAGAAAAATAATGATTCTCTTAGAATTCCTTAGGAAAAGTAACCATCATGAGCCAGTATTACAACCACAAACCAGCAACCAGCATAATGAAGTTGTATGGTAACTACCAATAAAACATGATTTTATTTAGTAAGTATTGTATTATTCTGGGAGAGTTAACGTACTCCAGAATCGGCGAGAGGAATAACTGAACGTGCCACTCGCGCGCCATGTGCTATTTCTGCGTCGCAGCCTTTGAGGGCAGTGCGGTTCAGCGCGGGGCGTTTAGCAGGTCAACCACCCCCGCACTGATGTGGTAACACGTCGATTCGCAGCGTTCGCTTTGTGCGGCGCGACGCGACGCGACGCGGCGCGGCGCGGCGCCAGCGCTGATGTGGGCTTTGGGCTCGGCCGCACGCCCGCCGCACTTGCCACGTCCTCTCCCGGCGGCGCAGCGCGGCGCGACGGACGCGCGGGCTCTGGCACTCGCAGGCGCCGCGGAGAGAGGCCAGTGTTTGTTGATTCCGGCCGCGTCAACTACTGAGGTGTTTGGTGCCGCAATATCTCCGCAGGAGGCGAAGGACTTTTCCCCGCTGGAATGTGAGATCCGGCGCCGACCTAAACCTGGACTTGACGATTGATCCATTCATTTACAAGTGATTCCGAGCGCGTGGTCTCTGGCACTCGCAGGCGCCGCGGAGAGAGGCCAGTGTTTGTTGATTCCGGCCGCGTCAACTACTGACGTGTTTGGTGCCGCAATATCTCCGCAGGAGGCGAAGGACTTTTCCCGCTGGAATGTGAGATCCGGCGCGGACCTAAACTTGGGCTTGACGATTGATCCATTCATTTACAAGTGATTCCGGACGCGTCAACTGCTAAGGTCGTTAGCCCCGTATATGTAGTATATGTTTTTATCGAGTGAGGTGGCGGTGATTTTCCCCTGATGGATGACGCGATTAGGCGCCGACCTACCCGCCGACTTGCGGGGTTTTCCTTAAGCAGGTATTTCCAGCCAGAGAGTCATCGCCCCATCCGAGATAAGCTCCAAGCTCTCGAATGGTTTCCCGGCATGTGTAATGCATAGAAATGTGCGCGTAAGGGGTGAGGATATGACACGAAAAAGGAAGGAAAGATCGCGCACGGTCAGTAGCCCGTTTGTTAGGGTACTGCTTCGGCATTTGCCTGGTGTTGATTAGAGAAATCATGTTAACTTTCCAACAGAGCAGCCGACCGCTAGAATTCCCCTCCAGACAGCGGCTGAACTCGACCTAGCTGGTGCTGAAAATCCTGCCAACGTCGGGATTCAAACCCTAGGACCTCCTGGTCAGAGGCACTGCAGTGAGATTAATTAATACCCTGAGTCAAAGAAGCCGGTTGGAATTAAAGATTTTTCTCACCTCCAGGTATCTCCTCCAAGGAGGCATCACCTTAGGAGTGATAACCTCTTCGTTCCCCACTGATATCCCAAGATGTGAGATACTGTACTGTACTGAAATGTAATTGTGTGTGGTTGTAAAAAAGAGGAGGTAATGATGAGGAAGAAGAAACCGCGTTAAGTCCTTGGCCCCGTTTGTTATGATACTGCAGCGACACTATCTAATTTTCGGAGAAACCAGGAAAAACTACTGATCAGAGCAACCGGAGGTCTGAAATTGTCCTTCAGACAGACGTTGAATTGTACCCATCTGTAACTATTGTGATAAAATGCTCCATCGACGAGACTCGAACCTAGGAGGACCTCCCAGTCGCACGCATACCTACGCACTTAATATGGGAGCGAGAATATTTTATTGCGCAACTTGCTTTCCAAAGCGCACGGACGGAAACGCACAGGTCGCACCCGGCACTCGAATCCGAACCCTGATTATGGACTGCATCGGTTCCCACTAGATGGACGCGTGAGGCGCTACAGGTGGGAATTGGAGGCATGACACTCCCCTGGAAATGTACAGACTTAAAAATATTTTAAACGATACCTGAAAATAATACACTATTTATAAAAGTGTTTAATAATAATATTTTTAAGTATAAATACGTAACACGTAAAAAGTCTCAAAGTTTCATTGTTTCAATGAGAAAACTAAGTACGATTAATACTAGAAGTATAAATACTAGAAGTATTTATAAATATATCATCGCTTGTTTTACTCACCTTTAAAAACGCTTGTTTTTAAAGGTACATAGAAAAGATACATAAAAAGTAAAAATGGAAAGTAATATATAAATTATATAGTCAGTATCAGGAATTCAATTAAAACTATTTCTTTTAATATTTGCCCCCTTATATATTTTCTAATATAATTATGTTAATTGATGCCCCCTTAAATATTTTCTAAAGCAGGTCCAACTGTAATGTGGGGCTAATTATGGTTGTCTCACCAGTGGGGTTGTCTTTATCTTTTTTTCGGAATACAAATCTCTATGAAACGTCCCAGAGAAATAAAAAAAAGGAGAAAGCAAAGAAACTCTGTCAGTACATGTCGAGTTTGTTATTGATAGATGTTTTCTCGGAACTCGTAGAGTTCGGGTTCGCTTTTAACATGAATGCGTAGATTTCCGAATGGTAGAAAGTTCGGAATGACCAAGTCTTACTTCCGGTGTGTAAATGAACGCCGCGTAAATGGATAGGAAAACTAAATTCACTTCTTATTCAGCTCCCATTCTCGGTGTCAAATTGCTAACTAAGTAAATGATAAATATCATGGAGAACGTTGTACTGGCGTTCTCTGAAGACCAATATGAAAGAATTATGAAAACGTGCACAAATTTCACTTCTCCCCATAGCTCGTCACACACAGTGTTAAACTGTTTTTGACGTAAATAAATAAAAGTCAAAGCAAACTGAAAACTGGAATCTCACAGGGAATCATAATATCTTTACCCTACAAAAAAGTAGGGTAAAACACGCCTAACAGAATAGTATACGAACTCGTTACGGCGAGGAAGTAAAAATCATGCAAGTATGAACCGCAACACACAATGTTTCTTCTTCTCATTACGCCTCTACCCGAGGCACGCATTTTTTTCAGTCAGAAACAAAAAAGAAACAAGTCCTGTCTGTATAAACCTGGCACCTACTATTTTTACAAGCAACGTGGTATCTTCGTTTTACTAGATCAGCACCGACTCCAGAAGAGACTACGCAAGTAAACACAACATCGCGAGGAGGAGATGGAAAGGGCTAAAATAAAGAAGCGGCATCGGCGGAAAAATGAAAACACACGTCGAGACGAAACCGATCCGAAAGGGCTCGCAGTGCCGTTCGTCCCGCTACGTACGAGTGGCAAAAGGGAAACGGGGATTGTGGTGAGATGCGATGGGCAGAGGAATGAGAGCGGTGGGCTTTCGCCCACACGAGCCCCAGGCGGTAGAGTTCAGTTACTTTGAGCTCGAGCCACCCCGCCTCCCGGTCCCCCAGACCCCGTCCCCCATCCCTTCCTCAGTCCCCTCCAACCCACCTCTGCGGCTGCTTCTCTGCGCTACGAACGCACGGCGGCAGCGGGGAGCGTGGACGATGGGGAGGGAAGGAGTAAAACGCAGAGAGGTGGGGACAAGAGAGGAAAGTTTTGAGCGGAAGGTTGGTGTGTCGAGACCTTGAGTGGGAAGGGCGAGACCGGCGGCAGGGCGGAGAGAGCAGCGGGGTGGAGAGAGCGGCGGGGCGGAGAGAGCGGTGGGGCGGAGAGAGCGGCAGGGTGGAGAGAGCGGAAGAGCGGAGAGAGCGGCGGGGCGGGCGGAGCGGAGGGGCGAAGAGAGCGGCGGGGAGGAGAGAGCCGCGGGGCTGGGTGAGCGCCGATGGCGGAGAGCAGCAGGGGGAGGGTGCGGTGGGGTGGAGAGAGCGGTGGGGCGGAGCGGGCGGTGAGATTGAGAGAGCGGCGAGGCCGGGAGAGCGGTGATGCCAAGAGAGCAGCGGGGGGAGAGTACGGTGCGGCGGAGAGAACTGTAGACCGGAGAGAGCGGTGGGGGCAGGGAGAGCGGCGGGGCGGAGAGAGCGGATGGGTGGAGAGCGCGAAGAGGGGTTGAACCGCGGGGGTAGGAGAGCGACGTGGCGGAGAGAGCGACAAGTGAGTGAACTGCGGGGCGGAGAGCGGCGGGTCGGGGAGCCACGGATCGGCGAGTGGGGCGGAGAGACTTGGGGGTGAGACGGGGAGCGACGGGCAACACCGACACGCGTCGCTCGAAATAGCGCCGTCATTAGCCAGTCATTAGTAAACAACGCCCGCAGTGAATTAATTATCCCCGCAAATATTCTAGCATTCACTTGATCAAAACGTTTCGGCGGAAGTTATTTGCCACCAAACAAACGCGCGGGGACAAAAGATTCCGGCAGAAGCCTTTCATTAGCCGCGTAATTACCTCGCGCCGTGTGACGCCGCGCGGGCTACTGGCAGCGGCGAGGGCTGCGTGGGGGGCCGGGTGGGGGCCGCAGGACCCCACGGGACCAAGGTGAGAGAACGAGCGGTGAGCCACGCACAGTCAGCACGAGAGCACGACGGAGGATGGCAAAAGCAGGGCCGAGAGAGGAGAGCGCAGATGGAGCTATGAATTTGCAGAACAATTGGAACGCACAGATACGAAAGGAAAGAAATGAAGGAATGTAAAAGTGTATTAGGAGAGGGCGAATACTAGAATAAATACGAATTATCAGGAAAGGGAATTGGAAATCCGAATAAAGAGCTAAAATACGACTGGACAAAGAAGCTGAATGTGTAAAATAAGTTAATGCAGATTATGCTCTAAAATGTAGGGAAAACTGTATTCCGTTTCGACTTACCAAGGATATTCGAAACAAACCGATGAGAAGTGGATTCTGAATTATTGTGACAGACTTAAAGAATAAATCGCTAGTGTCGAGATGAATGAATATGTGAGACCCTAGTATTATATGAGAACAGTGAGAGAGAGAGAGAGAGAGAGAGAGAGAGAGAGAGAGAGAGAGAGAGAGAGAGAAACCTGGAAGATGAGTAGTAACACCATTCACGGAACATACAGAGGTAACACACAAAGCTTCATTAGATGACACTGAAACGAGTAAAACATACAATTGCACAATTTTGCTGATAAAAATAATCACACGATAAGAAAATTAAAGCTTAGTTCTCACTAAAATGGCACAAATACATCCAGTATTTAATAAAATACTGGCGTAGAGCCAGGATATACAGACGTAGTACATTTATAATTATCATTGCTATTATTGTGCATGGCTCCACCGTCGAAAACTGCAATATTTTTCATACACCCACACTCTAACAGGTGGTAGTTGCATGCACGAGATGTATTCACAAAAAAGCCTCTAACCAGATACGCAATGAAGCGCCCTTATTTGGACGCGGATATTGTCTGCTATCGACACGATCGCAGTGTATTAAATGGCTCGACCGACACTGCGCTACAATGAACGGTTCGTTATTTGCTCATCCATTGTTCGTCGATGCGAGTGACGTCAGTGAAAGATAAATAACGGTTCTTTACACCATCTATTGGCCGATCGAATTGACTGTTGCAGATAACGAAGAGTGCGCAAAGACGGGCTGTAAAATTACGCATCGCTTTGGAAAAGGGTTTTGAAGGTTCAATCAATATACGTTGCATTTGATTTGGTATATTTTTGACAAAACCGTATAAAATACTATCTGCAACATGTAGTGCTTCAGAGTAGATTAACCAAGAGCATTTCTGAGATTAATATGAAATACAATAATAATAATAATAAATTATAATACTCTATTTGTAGTTTATTTAAAACGAGAAAATCTTTAATTAGCTATCCTTATAAAAATATTAAGTATATAAAAATCTAAAAATATAAATCACCTACTCAGAGCTCGATCAGTTTCAAAAACATTAGAAATTTTTTAAAGTGATATACAACTCCCTTTCACAATAAATAAGTCCATAGTGGAACTTAAAATATAGAACGAATAACAAAGAAATTTCACAGAATAGTAGTACTTAAGTGGAGACGACAGACCTCTTCAGAACTTACGAACCATCTCTTAAAGAGATTCAACCCTCCTTTTCGCCATCTCTCGCCCATCAAGGAAGAAGCCAACTTTTCTAAAGACACAGGGGACCGCGTCGAGCTTAGTCACCCGGTAAAGCCACTCTAAACCCTCGCTAATATCTCCTCTTGGAAACATTCCGCTTACTCCTTGGGTTGGCGAAATTGGAGCCGTGGCCGCGAGCGACTCGCCCAGGAGGGTAAAAAAGTGAGGGGGAGCGGAGGGGAAATGGAGCGCATCGCGCGGGAAGACAGCGGAGGGACAGGGTGGGGACAGGGAGGGGACAGGGGTCGGGGTCGGGGAAAGGAGAACTCAAGTTTTCAACTAAGAAGTAAAAGGCTCGCCGTTACTACGGTGGAGGCATAGCACTGCAGGGAAAGTACGGCGGCGTCCTCAGTGGCCCGTGGCGTGTCAAATAATCGTCATCGTTTTGGGCGCTCTGTTTTTCGCTTCGTCTCCATGAGCTTACCGCCAAGGTATACTTTCCTGAGTAATAAAGTTTTGTCGTACATTCATGTATCTTTAGTCCATCACTCGTCATTATTCTCTATTAATTACCTTTCATCTATAAGTCTCCCCTTTTACTTATATTCAATTTACTTCTTTTTTAATTTCATTCAGTTACTTTTCATATTAATTATATTTATAATTCAAATATATTTATTAAATATATTCATTGTATGACATTCTGTAATCCATGAGTTTCCTCCTAATTTATTTGCTCCCTCAGTTTTAGGACATTCCTGGTAGCATGTGAATATTTTACGTGGCAGCGTGACCATACCATATCTCTGTGGTCATTCAACTGATAAACAATCGGTCATAGTGTCATAATATTTATATTTCTAGTGTCGCTGAACAAATAAAATTTATAATATGATGGATAATTAATATTTATGAAATAAAAAAAATTAGTGGATATAATCCTTGTAGAGAAGGAAAATTAATTTCGTTCTCCAACTACGACTGAATACTCTACATAATGACTTTAATGCTTATTGGTGTAATGTAATTTTTTTGCTTTGTAAAATAGATTTTTTCAAATTCTATTACTTTGATCGCATAAACGGTATTAAAAAAACTAGGTATTCGGAAATAAAGATGCAAAGAAAGGCAAGTCTTCTAAACTGAATAACTTCATTTTAATAAAAATGAATAGAAAAAAGAAACATTATTTATTTCATTTTTTCTATTAGAAACTGTAAAACGTTTTGGGAAGGGTTTTTCGACCTGGCTGAAATCAATAGATCTGTCGAAAGTAAAACCATTTTATGTAAGACTGAGTGCCTTCCGAGGATTATGCAAATGATGGAAACGAAATATAAAAGGTAGAATCGAGAAGACATGTCGATCTGATAACACTCTTGAAGGATTTAGCAAGTAAGACCAATTGTCTGTGAGCATAAATGCAAAAGGAAAACATTAATGCGCTTCAGCATTTCACAGCCTCCTACAAAGTTGAATGAAATTTTAATTTATTTATCCGCATTAAAGATGTGACGAGGTTACGAATTAAAGATGTCCGAATTATTAGCTGGAATCTTCCACCTACGATGAGAAATATTTACTGGCGTATGATCCATTCCATTGACATTATACTGACAACTTCCTCTTAAATAGTCATTCCCATTTTCTGCGCTCGCGCACTCTTTTATCGAGTTTCCTTTAATTTACGTTTGTTACGTCAGACGTCCGTAGTGTTCGACAAGAGTTGTTATAATTTTGGCAATCCAGAATTCCCAGCTAGGCTAGTTGCATGTAAAACACCTCTACAGACAGTATTTTCTTTGAAATGCGCAGAAGGGAGTAACTCCGCCTTCTTTATGCTTTAACAGGCTTCAACGTGTTAGTAAAGTACTCTGACACACAAAATTGTATTATTTTTTGGTTGAGCAAGTTATTTTAGGAAACATTGTACTCAAATTGGCACTCTCACAAATGAAAGTCAATAAAAATAACGTAACGATCTCCTAAAGGGAAGAATTTTATACTAACTAAAAAAAATAGATACGAGGAACAAAACAATAATTTGATGAGAAATATAAGCAACTAATTGAAGAGCTTTTTACAAAAACGAACATATTCCGAAATCCATACTTTTAACGAGAAGCAAAAACCTCTCTCCCTTCGTTAGTATCATTGAAATGGTCTGGAATTTCAAACACAGATAAATAAAAGTTTATGGGTGTTAATTGAATACTACTTCCTACATTAGTTGTGTAGAGACTACACAAATTTAGGTTTCAAAATAGAGTGAGTGTGGACTTTGGTGTTCTTTGTAACGAAGTATTAGTACTTTTCATGAAATTAGAACATCTACAGGTAATAATTTTAAACAAAATTAAAATTTCGTATACAAAGTGGGTAACGTCGCATAGCTATTTTACAAAATTTCAGAAATTGAATAAAAGGCTTCACAGATCTTCTGCCTCCACTACTATTTTCATCATTCACCCTCATTTGTTTCAATGGTGTTTCACTTCTATCACTTTTGCCGGACAATAATTTGTCATAAAAGTTTGTTCCTAAAATACTGAGAAAGACCCTGACTATCTGCATGTTTCTTTGGTTTCAGCAAATGAGGTTTGTCGTATTGTGTCTGAAAAGTAATTTCACCAGATAGATGTTTCTTGCTTCTGATATTTACCTCACTCAAAGCACCATTGCGCGCATATTTAACAAGGACATGAGGCTCTTCTTCATTATTTTCAGAATTCTAACTTTTCAACCCCAGAATTTATCTTTTCAAAGGTAACATGCCTAAATCACCTGCCATTGTCATGGAAACGTAATCAACACGTAACAATATAGCCAATCTTTAGGGTGAAAACAATCAGTCCTTTCCTGCCAATGGACAACGGCTGTACATTCCGAAAACTGAGTGGACAGTGGTGGTTTTTGCCAAACTAGAGATATTTCAATATTTATATAATTCCCATACTATGGCTAATTGTCCTACACTAGTTAGTACAGATGAAGCACGAGGAGTGGAGCATAGAATACTGTAGAGAACTCGAAATCGTTTTTGGACTACGGTCGTTTTTATAAAAATCTCTTCAAATAGTTTAGTGATTTAAAAACTGTTAAAATTTTAGCAACTAAAATTTAAGAATTGCATATTTTTCGGTCAATGCTTAAATATCTGACACATTTCTCTATTTAATACGCCAAAAAAATTATAAAAATTTTGTACGATAAATTTGATTAGAGAACTCCACTGAACTGACAATTGAGTTTCAGAGATTATTGAAAAATTACTAACGATATTAAGCATTTGCTTAAGTATTATGTTAAGGTCTGGTTGATTAACGTCAATTTCAATTGATGAAGCAATCAACTATACTTTACAATCTCATTATATGCTATTTAAAATATTTTTAAACATTCGCAGAACTTAGACTGTTTTGAAATAGCAGCTCGAGGAAAAATTGACATTTTTATTTAGAACATCTGTTATTAAGAGAAAAACACCTTTTGAGGACTCCACCGAACTGGAAATTCAGATTCAGAGAACATGGAAAGGTGACTAACACGTTTGTTCGTTTTTTCGATTATACAGCTATTTGAGAATATATTTTATTAACTTCTACGGCATGTTCAGGGGTGGAAAATAACCAATTTTTGCCAGCGAACATAAAGTGAGGCATTTCATATTACGGAGTTACACGTATAATTTTCTCTTGATTGTTAGGCAACGTCTAATGCACAGATGCATTAGACGTTCTGATACAATCAAATTTTCATGTACCTCCCGAACACCTATACGTACTGGATTGCGTAACATTCAGGGGCGAATTCAAATGTGTAACTTTTTTATAAAAAGTTTCCATAAGAAGTTAATTGGCAAAGATATAATTATTATTATGTAAAGATTGCTACAACCAACAGGTACACCTACCAGGCAATGCTTTGTTAAATGTTTGCTTAATATCACCAACGTAAATATGTATGTCAGCATGTTTGTTGTTTTGGTTTTCCATACGTTTTATTTGCTAAAACTCTGTATTAAAAGGCATTGTTTCGAGTCCTCAAAAACTCGCAAGTTCCAAAATATATTTCTACCCAGGCGTATTCCGGCATCCGGCAGCAGAAAACGGTTCCTGGTAAGCTTCATCGGCGTTTTGCGAGCCACCGGGGACTGGGCGGCGGGGTGAGGCAGCAGAGCGGAGCAGCGGGGCGGGGCAGCGGGGCGGGGCAGCGGGGCGGGGCAGCGGGGAGGGGCAGCAGGGAGGGCAGCGGGACGGGACAGCGGGGCGGGACGAGCCAGTGGGGCGGGGCAGCGGAGTGGGGTCGCGGGTGGGGGCAGCGGGGCGGGGGAGGGGGCGGGGCAGCGGGGCGGGGGGAGCGGGCGGCGCGGAGGGCGCGGGCGGCGCGAGCAGGCTGGGCGATGCGGGGTGCCTAATGAGGCAGCGTGTCCGGGCCAAGAACACGCAGTCATTAGGCCCGCCCTGCGCCTTGTTACCGCGTCGCTGCAGCCCCGCATTACAAGACGGCCGGCGGCGCGACTGCGGGCCCAAGATTTCTGCTTACCCGCCCCGCCAGCCCGCCAAACTCGCCCTTTTCGACCTCCGCAGCCGCCCGCGCTCGCCTCCCCGCCCTCCCCCTCTTCCACGCTCAGCCCTCGCCCGCATCTTCTCGCCCCGAGGCGAGTAGCTCGCCTTTGCCTCGCCCCTCCGCCTCCGCGCCCCGACCAACAGCCATCCCCCCTGCGGTGCGCTGCCTTCTGGCAGCTCGGCTGAGATTCGCATTTTGATGGAGATGGGGAGGACTTCTACTTTGTTTCTGGGGCTCCGATGTTGCTTTGGGAAAGGTACGTCAAAAGTTTGAAAATAGGCGAATGAGCTACAGGGTTTTTCGAACATGATTCATTAAGATTTCCTTTGAGCGGAAGTTCTTCCATTGAGACAACGGAAGTTCACGAAGCATTTTCACTTCCATTTCTTATAGTACATTTTAAACATTTTATTATGGGTATGGTTAAATAAAATTAATCTCAGATGCGATGAACTATTTTTAAAAGTTCAACGCAGCGTTTGGGCAGCCGAAATTAATATTTGCAGTCGTAAGTAATAAAGCACTAGAGAACCAAAAGCATTTTCGTAATCCCGCATGAAAAAGATTACGAATTTTTAACATTTTGAATTCGTTGTAGAATATCGTATCTCCATCGTATAAGGAAGGAATTCATTAATTTTCAATCTAATCGGCCTGTAAATGACCTGAACTTGGCTTAACACATCTGTGTTCATTAATCAAAACCCATAACGTACATCATTGGTTTGTAAATGCGAATATGAATATGAAATATTAAAATATCAAATAGATCAGGGATATGAATAATTTACTTGCTGGTTATAGACAATCAAGTGTATATTGATTGTAGTTACTAACTTATCATCTCTGGACACATAATACGTAATTGCCCAAGCTTTTTGATTCAGACGAATGCTATCTTAAACGTAAACATGTATGTATGTATGGACTTAAGCGCAATAGCTTCTGACAAATCCTGGGTTACCAGCGGCGTCCCGGCTTGCGGTCATGGGTTAGGAGGTATGGTGGTGGTTGGCTTTTAGGTATTTTTACGCCATATTCTGGTCTTTTGAACCTAAGAAGTGAGGTTTCTCATAGTCACACAGCAAAATGTACTGGAACATTGCAAGAAAAACGCACACTATAATCTTGTCCGACCGGGAATCGAACCCGGGGTCGCGTCATTAAAAGACGTAAATGTACCTAAAATAATTTTCCATATTGGTTATAAAAGATCAAGTTGTCATTAATGTCACTTCGTTATAAAATCATCAGATTATAAAAGAAATAAATAGCTTTTATTTGTTTTGATATAAGACCATATTTTCACTTTTCTTTCACTTTTAAGAAAACCTTGTCCATTGAATGCACTATGGTTTTTCAGACGGATTTAATTGATCCAAAATACTTGTATTTTCAATACATTCTGAAACATATGGGCAACCAGCATGTACTTCGTCATTTTTATGAGATACAATGGTTCACATTATGGTTTCAGGACTGCAAAATAAAGATAATCAGAAATTCAGAGATTCTGGCTAACTGCAACCTATTAAATGATTTACACTATCTTCTCACACAACAAAACCAGAAATCGTCGGCTCCGTGGCCGAGATCGCTAGTGGCCGAAGTGGACCATGGGGTCTCAGGTTCGAGTCACGCCTCTGTTGTCTGTGTTCGTCTTTTCACCCCCTTTTATCAACAAATCGTTTCATCTTCGTACCTTAACGTTATATCCAATAGTTGTCGCTAGTGTACCCAGTAGTTGATGCGACCTTAAATACAAAAAAACAAAACAAAAAAACGGAATATAACCACATCGGTGCCTGTTCATCACTCCGCGCGTCTGGCCACCGCGCGAGCCCCATCGACAACTAAGGCGTGTCATAGTTGGAACATCACTTCGAATCCGTTTAAAATGATGTTTAAATAGAGTTGAAAATGAATTTGATTTTGGAGGTATCATGTTCAGACCCCATCGACAACGCGAACGCGCCCGTCGACAACTATGGCGCGAGTGGCGGGCGGCGAGGGAGCGCAGAGGCTCGGCGCCCGCGGGCGCCCCGGGGGCCATCTTTTTTTCGCCCACACTGCCCGCCGCCCAGCTGCCTCCCTCCGCGCCCGTCCGCCGGCGCGTGTATTTTTAAGCGCGCACTTCAAAGCGCCGCTCGCGACGCGCGCGCGAGCTCTCGCCGCTCGCTGTGCACTCGTCGCTCGCAGTTCGCTGCGCGACGTCGCGCGAGCGCGCGCGCGGACCGACGCCCGGGGCGGCGGCGTCCGGCGCCCGCGGGCGACCTGCGGCGAACGGCTACAGTTGCCTTTGCGCGCCAGAGAGAATGGATGAGAAGCTTTATTAAACCTCAGGCTTATACAAATTGAGAACGTAGGCTTCCGCGGCCGGAGTCAATAGCTGCTTGGCACGGGTGGCGTAGGCACCGGTGCCAACGTTTCGGCCGTCATTCTGCGACCTTCTTCAGGGCGAAATGCATAGAACGCAGCGTTTCCCGGACAGCCAAGTAGCTATTATACAAATTATGTCACACAATTCATATGCATAATATGCATGCATTCATGTACAAATACAACTGCAGTGAATATTGTACGACATTGGATTGGCCGAGAAATATCCATCGTTATAGGGGATCGTCGTTACATCCCAGTCAATTGTTTATAATGACCGTTACAACAGAAACCATTTACACGAGAGTTTATGTGTGTGCGTATATATATATATATATATATACATATATATATATATATATATATATATATATATATATATATATATATATACTCATATTTAACACCATTACCGTTTTTTTAAACCGATTTGAAACTATCCTGAAATCGTGAAATATGTTCTTCAGAAAGCAAAATTCAAGGAACATCACTTCGAATCCGCTTAAAAATGTAATGATGTGGAGTTGAAAATAAATGTGATTTTGGAGGTATCATGTTCAGACTAAACATCACGCATATTATAAATTAATATGTCGAATTCAGTATTTGTACTTCATGTCAATAGTTACACTAAGGTCGGGACAGTTCCATAGAAAAGTAATATATACGTTGTAGATTCTGAAACTTTTAAGAGGCTACCGTCGCTACATACGATTTTTTTGTCAACTGAGTACCAGTAAATCGACCCCATTCACAATTTACAATTCACATAGCACATTCACAATTGAAAATGACGTATTGCTTCGTCTGCATGAGACAAACGTTTGTGTCGCATAGCTCTAAATATGTCTTCACAAACTACAAGCGACTGTGAACAAAATATAAATTAGATTCTTAAACACAAGGTACAAAAGAAGTATAGTTTTCGTAATTTTTCATGTTCATATTGCGTGAATAAATGGTCGGATTTGCGATACTAGTAAAACCATGAAAGGAATAAATAATGCAACGAAATTACCTTAATAAATTTTATTTTACTATTAAGCTTGATTTAATGTCCCGTAGCAAAACATTATATGTCAATTACACTGAACATGAGTTTTCGTTCAGGCATAGGGAGTAATAAAATTTTATGTTGCAGGAAGAGGGAGGATCAGAAATAGTGGAACAAGGAAGAAAACAGAAAAATGAAGTGACAGAAGTATGCAGTGAGAAATTGAGTAAATACTTGGAGAGTATGATAAACAATCATCAATATTGAGAGAGGCGCTTTAAGGAGAAAAAACATTAGAAAACGTAAAGACAGTAAACGACAAACTAAAATTTGCAACCTAGAAAATGGGCTAACACTGCCAAACAGTAGCAATATATTGAAAAACCTAATAAACTAGTAATACCGGTGATGCTATAACATGACATAACTGAATATAATAGAAGTAACGACTACATAATATTACTTATTTATTTAATAAACGCCAAACACAGTAGCATTTATGACATATCATGGAAGAGAAGTGACATTTTCTTAAGCTACATTAATACTGCAAGGTCTTTCTTACTAACACTGCAAATACTCGACAAAATTCCTAACCAAAACTAGTGAGAAAGTTTCCAAAAAAAGGCACTGTTTGTTTTGAAAATTCAAAAGTTTAAATGAAAATAGTTCTGTCATTCAATCCAGCCTATTGTGTCCGTACGAAAGTTGTATGAAAAAATAGCCCTAGCTGTTATTTGAATTCCAGTGCTAACAATAAGGAAGCAAGAGGTGCTCCTCGATGCTATCGACTCGAGACAGACACATAAATCATAATTACCGAAAATAACTAATATTTTTAAGAAGTGTACAAAAAGGGTACAGAAAATGATGTAAAAATCTAAAATTGAGATATATTTCATTAAAGAAGAAATTACTCCCTACCACTATGGGTGTAAAACAAGTTTAAAAAAATGAACTTTTGTAATTTTCGAAATTCCAGTCAGTTTTTATGTAAATCAAAGCTGTAGCATATTATTAAGCAAACTTTGCACTATTCAAGGCACTATTCGAGGTGCCATTTTTACAACTGTACTTTTTCTGTAATCGAAAAAAGATTACATAAAAAATTTGAAGTCTTTTATGAGAAGATTTTGAAAATATACTAGGGTCTTCATGAAAAGAACCCCCAAAATTTAAAAGATCCTTTCAAAAGTCAAGGGGCCGAATAATAGAGAACGATAGGTAAGTTGTTATTGTGGTGAAAATTCTGCGTAAAAATTGGGCGGTAGTGTAGTTCATACATAGACGGAGAAATATATGTTTCGAGAAAAACGTTTTCGTTATCAAGAGTTCACTGAATTTTGATTTTCATTGTACTAGGCATAGCTTGTTACGAGATAGATGAGAGAGAGAAGAGGCAGGGGGTGAGCAGATAGAAAAAGGGAAGGTGGATAAGAGAGAAGAGGATGTAGAGGGAGAGCGAGAGAAATGTGGAGGGAGAGAGGGAAGAGATGAAAGAAAGGAAGAAGCAAGGATGGAATGAGTGAGACAGACTGTGGCGGGGGTGAGATATGATGAAGGAAGAGCGAGCGGGTAGGAGAGGGAGGGAGGAGGTTGGAAGGGAGAAAGAAGGTAAGGGAAGCATGAGAAGGGATAGCAGATTGGTAGACAGAGGGAGGGAGTGAGAGATGGTAAATGGAGGGAGAAGAATGAGACAATGAAGTGAGCGACTTGAAACTGCTGTTGGGTGGCAGGGGGTATCTTGTGGGCGTGGGGGGAGCCGCGAGGAGAGAGAGTACGGGTTGTAGGCGCGGGGAGGGGACGCAAGAAGGGGCACAGGGAGGGGCACAGGGAGGCGGGGGGAGTGAGGGGAGGCGGCGCGGAGACGGCGCGGCGTCCCGCTGGAACGATCGGCATTAAGCGCGCCCCGAGAGCGGAAATCGCCGATATAAGGCTGCATTTACGGCCCGCGCCAACTCGTGCGCCGCCTCTCTCGCCCGAGCGAACGCACGACGCTGCGTTTGCCGCGACGCATCGAACTGGAATGGCGGGAGCCCTGCTTTAGAAACACTTTCATACACCGGGTGGGTTTTGATGCCGCGGCTACCTGGCTCAGCATTATCCCGCGGAGCTTGCCCACGTTGGCAGTGCAGAGTTGCTTTAAATATACTCAGGGTTCGCAAATCCTATTATGAGTCCATTATTTACATATAAAGGGTACATGTACGTGAAAGCCATAGAAATCACAGAGAATGCAAAAATGTTTATACAACATTTCTAAAAAATCTTGATTATAATGTGAACGAAAATATATCATAATATAAATAAGTTGTTGAGCTACAAATCAAAATTTATTAAATCCACACTTCATTTCTATTTAGTCTGAAATTAATTATTAATCTACTTTGTTTGAACATATACCAAAATAACACGAAATTTACACCAAAGAATGTGTGTATTTAAATAAAGAAGAATGTATAATAATTTCATCAGAATATGTTAATTTTATGCCAAGACGATGCAAAAATTTTTTACATTTTGTAACGAAGTTAATAGGTTTTGATCTGCTACTCCTGAGTGTGCACGTGAACACAATTTCAAACAATTTTCACTTTATTTTCTTTAATATTTTTTGTCGTTACTTTCATCATTGCTTACAATATATTTTACTATCAAAAAGAGTTGAAATTATGTTATCTATTGCAAGTAGAATCAAGCTTGTCATCGTCACGAATACGGTATTATCTAAAAGAATATAATGAAATAATTTATAGTTCTTGGTTGTAAAACTTTTAAAGTGAAGGTTGAAAAGTTTGTAATTCTTAAAATGAATAAATATTAGTGAAGATTCATTGTCCGCATCGCGCTAGGTTATCTAAAACTTGTCCATGCGGGTTCCCGCAGGCTTCCTGAAATTGATTTTCCTGCTTCTTATCGGAGCTTTTTCTGTGATTACCCCCAATTCCTCTGCCTTAAAACATGTGCATCTACATAACCAGTTAAGATTGTAAACATTGCAAAATGCAAATGCAAAATGAATTAAAACAATATGAACAATAATTCTAACCTAACATAATAATTTTTCAACTAGTTTCAAACTCGAAATTTTTTCCATTCTATCCAAGCAGACATTTTTCAACCTAAAATTTTCGATGACTGTTCTCCGAGATTTTGATAATAATCTTTATTCGTATTTAAAAATACATTTTCATTACACACAACACATAGTTGAAAAAATATTTTCAATTAAAAAGAAATTCGGAATAGTAATTTCGCATTTTCGAAATAATATTTCCAACAAAATGAAAAGTATTTTCTAATGCTACTGGAGTTTAAAAACATCCATTAGAGCAAAACGTAGCTTAAACTTTAAAATTGAGTGAATTTTATAAGGTTGGTTGTGATTAAGTCCAAAAGATGACTAGTAATTTACAAACCACATTTTATTAGCTAAGAAGAGGTAGTATCTACTGAAAATAATACTTTAAAATTTATTTTTTAACACCAAAATGAAAGTAAAAATGAGAACATGGAAAAATTTTCGGATCCATTGAGACACCTGGGACAGGAAAGGGGAAGTAAGACTACGCGTTTAAGCGCTCAGAGAAAACAATAGTACACTAGTAAAATTAGACATTTAAATAAATCTGTTTACTTAAGGGTGCAATGATTGCATTACATTTCTACGTCCAAGTTATGAGGTTTCTTGCCTGTTGAAACCTGCCCACCAGTGCGAATTGTAAATTTTTTGAACCTGTTATTTTATTTTACATAATTGCTTGATATAAAATGATAGATTTCATTGATTGATATATAATTACATGATTTATCTAATAAAACAACACAAAACAAACGGAAACCAAAAATATTGGCGCTTCAAACAAATTCCTGTCCATAGGCAAAAATCTTCAAATAAAGCAGAATTTAAAAATAAAATGAACATAAAATAGCAATAGTAAAGAATATAAACATAATGCAAATCTTAGTTGTTTTATAAAACAAATCTGTTAAAAATATTTTCGTATGAAGTCACTATTGCCTGCCTCGCGCCGCTTCAGCTTGTGAATGTGCATCTCTTTGTAGATTTGAAGGGGAAATAAGGGTGGAGTCAGGGTCAAGGTCAAGTTACGCGTGTTCACAGGAGCACCGGACTTCCCAGGCGGGCAAGGAGCTTCTGTAGATATCACACAGGTTGACACACCAGGCAGATGGTTTCCTTGATGCCATTATTCATTGCTTCGCTTGTGTGTTTATTATTCTGAGCGCCTAAACTTTTAGTTGGAACTCTTTGTTGACCAAACATTGCTACTGAATTACCTATTTTCAATTTTGGTTTATAACTTCAAATATGCTATCCGAAAACTGCATTGTATACATTATAGGATTTTTCTAATAAAGTTATGAGAGGATTGGAATATGAATATGGTAATGAAAGATGTCTTTACCAACTGTTTGGTGATAAATGTATTCAATTGATCATCTTGTGTCTATACTTGTGACTATACTTGGACTCTTCCCCTCATAAAATTTCAAAGAAATAACGTGCAAGAATTCTCTTATAATAACAAACATTTTTCAAATATTTTTATTTTTCTAAAATAATTATTTTCTAAATTCATTTTTTCGTTTGTTTGTTTTTTTCTGGCCCTCAAGAAAATGTGCGCAGAATAAATCTCTTTCCCCACAAGTCATATACAGTTTTTACTGTTTTGTGGCAAATAAATAAATAAATTCAAACCAAACAAATCAATCGGAGAAGATTTACGCGAATACCGTTTTCATTATCACTTCCTTAGAAGTGTTAATTATTGCTGATGTTTTGCTTCCAAAGAGGCCTTATATAATTTTGCTAATATCTGCACAAGGCATTTAAATGATCGTCACTTTATCTTACTATTCATCATTGTTACAATCAATCACATTTATTTCGATCTCTCAGGGTTCAGGCCCAATTCCGAATTCCTTATTTTATATATAAGTTCTTTCTCTGCATTTAACAGAAACCTGTGATTGATACTACATAAAATAATTTTAGAAACCTAATCACAATTCTTTGAAAAGTAAAATTGTCATAAGCAACCAAACATGTAATATCTCAAAACACACTAAATAGGTTACGCGAAAATAATTTTAAAACGTTAGAACATTTATTGTATCATGTAGCTTAGTTTAGAAGCAAAATATTTTTAGAAGTTTGGGTATAAAAGCTTCATGTTGCCTATAGTATTGTCTATTATGTTCAGACACATGTCCTTCTTATTGATAACACGGGTTCAACATCATATTTGTAACAAAGAATTGTCTACGGTACTCTTAGATAAGACTTGGACCTGAATTCAGAATATGAAATCGGAAATTTTATATTGCCTATCAGGACTCAGTTTTCTTGGTTACAAACGGGCCACTCCTCTATATACGGGAATGCTTGCAAACGCTGCATATTGGTAATTTTGGCTGTATTATTGCTTCATTTAATAATCCTGTAGATGTAATTGTTCCAGTAACAATCGAATGTGTACAATGAATCACTATACATAACATTGAATTCAGAAAATTCACCTTTAGGAAATGAAAATGTTTGGCAATTAGGCTCGAAGAGATAGAATTGCGTTGTGTTTCTTGCCAGTTGCGTCACAGCATTGAGAGATCTGACCGCGTGGAAAGCAGCTTCGATGAGACTGTGCTTTTCTGGATTCGAAAAGATTTTGTACTTTGTATTAATTCAGAAGAAGATACTTCGTGACTGTGTAAATAGCCCACATACGTTATGTTAATCTGTGGAGAATGAATTCTGAAATCGCAAAAACCAAACCTGAATTCTCTGAGGAGGATGTGTTGTGAACTTTATTTCGGGTGTAAGATAAGCCACCAGGACAAGAAATGGGTCTTCCATATATTGTGTTGTCATGTGTTAAACTCCTACATACTGGTTAAATGGTTTCGCGACACATGTTCATTGCTGTTCCCATGATTTTGAGGGAAACCAACGGATCACACAACAGACTGTTTAATTTTGTCTGACACAAAAAAGCTGGAATTCCCCCCAAAAGAAGAAACCTTTGAAAATCATCTAAATTTACCGTTTGCTACAAGGCCTGTTTATCACCGGTATTTCTACCTTCTGAGATGTGACAGTGAATGAAGATGAATGCTACAGTGACTAACATTCAGAAGACAGAGAAGAGATCCATGCTTGACCCAACATTTCAAGTCTCCAGTGAACTGTTCTAATCACCAGTCTTTACTTTCCAAATATTTATGTTGTATTTCTTACTATATAAATATGATCTTTGTTATTAGAGTCATTTTGTTAGATACATATAATACACAGAGAGACATACGCAATTACAAAAACATCATCACAAGAAACCTGAGACCGATCACAGATGATCTGAAATTAGATCTTGATTGAGAGTCAAATTATCTTCCTGATACAGTGTGTTTTGTTCTTGTTACAGAAAAATGTTTTTTGGGAGATCCGTGTAATATCTGATAGGATAAGAAAACTGACATAGGGAGGATATGAAATCTGATCGAGAGGGGCAGAAGTAAGTGATAGTTAATTAAGTACTTCGCACTGTATGAATTCCGACAAAATTGTTTATGTGCAGGTTGACAGGACCTGTTGAAATAAAGTTACTCTTAAATTATGCCTTAGATCGTTTTTATCGAAATCATTGGATGTGAAAATAAGAATAAATTAGAAATTGATTATTATTCCCGATGAGAACGGGCAATGTAAAAAATTATATTATCTGATTATAATCAACAAATAGTTTTTCATAATTTTTTAGTAACTGCATATAAAATATCTTCTATAACAAAAATGTAAGTATAGAGCGCATATGAAATAAATGCACAATTTCACATAAAATGTACACTACTAGCTAATCATATAAACAATTAGCCACAAGAAGTAAAAAACGGGAAAAGTTTGACTTTTCCTTTCTTTCATGCCCTTCGAGACAAAATAACTTATTAAAGATTAAAAAGATAGAAGAAATATTGTTGAAAATACACACATATACTCGTTATTATCACGATAGAACGATATGTTTGGCCTTATTTGAAAAATAATCATTTCATTTGTTTGGTTTTAATTAGAAAACAATGAAATACAGTAACGGTATCAATGTGTTGTATCGCAGTAATCTAACTTTAATTAAAAGTTGAAGATAAGATATATCGCGAATTAAGACTAACCTCTCAGTCTGTTTTGTTACAAACACTGCTTCTACTACCGCGTCTACTCCTGTGCATTACAGTTCTTTTATTGACAGATATTGGTGATGAGGCATTGTACACTTCATTCCGATATCTGTTTTGAATAAATAATATTCATTCCGCCCAAACACAAAAGAATTTCCCTCTTTTAATTTTACGACCAACCACATTAGCCAACATTTATGCAACATGCCGTATTTGTGATAATGACATACGTCATACCCAATATAAAATATGTTTTTAATTTACTTGCCGCGGGCTATTACATTTTGACTTTTCCCAAATTTCAATATGATGGA
The DNA here is from genome assembly GCA_031308135.1 of Acheta domesticus. Taxonomy (NCBI): domain Eukaryota; kingdom Metazoa; phylum Arthropoda; class Insecta; order Orthoptera; family Gryllidae; genus Acheta; species Acheta domesticus. The sequence goes on along the minus strand of JAHLJT010008446.1, from coordinate 245,172,912 downwards.
ACAATTTTCCTGGCAGCTTATAAATCGTAGATGTTATTTTTGTAAACAAAAATTAATGCTGATTTTGAAAATTTGACAATCATATTATTAAATTGAGAGTAACAAAATATAACATTGCGATTCAGATGCAAGTGTTTTCTAGAATGTTCTTGCCGTATCATATTAGAATCACAACAATTCTTTCTCTACCAATGAGAGCACTGTGTACATTAATTGATATTATCTTCTTTTCTTATTATCAATTTTAAATCAAAAAGTGTAATTGGAAAATTGCAACAAAATATTTCTAATATTCAAATACATATTTCGCAAATAATTTCGATCTTTTCTTTTAAAGGAAAGACTATTTTTAAAACACGTACTTTAGAGATATTTCTGCAATAGCACTCATCCGATTGCAGGTAAATAATATTAGAAACAATCCATCGTAAGATAGCGAAGAAACGAAAGTCGAGATGTGAATTCATGTGAATGACTTTCCCTGGACACGTGATCAATTGCAGTCAGAAGAATGCTGTCTCAAGTTGCACAGAAGACTGAGTATCGCCACTTGTCTCATTAATCAAAGCTTCAGACAAACCTTTGGCTGCGAGAGGCGTGTTCACGTCACTACCTTCGCGTCTAATGTGTTCCCTCTCGGAAATTAGTTTCTGAAGTCACAAAAGCGGGGGAAATGTTACCTCAGTGACGGAGGAAATTGCTGAAATTCAATAAAACTAGTCCTCAAAGAAATGTATTTGACGGGCTATAAAATGGAACGGTAGTTGCCCGAAGTTCAAAATGTTGAACGACAAACTATGTACTTGCGCCCAAGAAAACATTATCAAAGGAACCTTGAAAAAAGTAAGACAAAAATAACAAAATCTGTCATATCGTCTCAATGCAACCAATTAGTTCACACTTTTAACATTTTTTTCACGATTTTCTATCGGATTAAAGTACTTTAAATAATGTAATTATATTTATATGTGACTGACATTTTAAAAATTGTTCAAAATGTTTTAACTAGTTTATTTTTTAAGATATTAATGGCTAAATTATTGTGCTTAACCATGTGGCTTAAAACTTACTCACCACGTTTTTTCTTAGATAAAATCTAATTAACATATTTTGCTTTAATTTCCACATTACAATTCTCCTTTCATTAGTTTCGTGTCCTACAAAACCTTTCTTTTCCCTCGTTCCCTAATTCACGTTCTCTACCTTTCTTCCTCTTCAAGATGGCCTGCGCCTTCCATTCGCCTCCGGAGGTTTGGTATTTTATTTCCCACGCTCCCGCTGCTGTGAAGGCCACATTGGGCAACATTCATCTCAACAAAAGCTGCAAGATCGGGCAACGCCCGGCTCTCTCCACAAGTTCCGCTCCCACAACCGCTCCACCACCCGCTCACGCAGCCGTTCTAAAACCGGTTCCAGTTCGCCACCCGCATCAGCGCATGCTCCAGCGCCCGTTTGAACACCCGTTCCAACACCCCATTCACCATACGCTCGAACATTCGCTCCCGCATTCGCGCACGCATCCGATTACACAACCCTACAGGCACCCTCTCATGCACCCGCTCCAGAACCTGCTCCAGTTCACCATCCGCTTCAGCACCCGCTTCAGCACCGGCTCCAGCTGCTCAGGCATGCGATCATGTATCCACGCATCCTATGCTCTAGAAGTCGCTGCAACAATTGCTCTTACACCCGCTCACATACTCGCCAACGCCCCCACTCCAGTACTCGTACCAGCATCCGTATCGCCCCACCCGTAGTTGCTCCGTCTACTACCCGCTCCAGCAGCCGTTCCAGTACACTGTCCACCTCCCAATCCAATATCCGATCCAGCACCCACTCCAACAACGTAACCAACACTTCCACCAGCATTCGCTCTAGCACTCGCTCCAAACCCACCCACGCATACGCTCTCCCCAACCCTTCACGCACCACTCACCACCAGCTCCCGTACCCTCTCGCATACCTTCTCCAGTTCGTCACCCGCTCCAACACCAGATCCAGCAACCGCTCCAGCAACCGATTCAGCGACCGATCCAGCAACATCCCTAGCAACCGCTCCAGAAACGGCTCCAGCAACCTCCCCAGAAAACGCTCCAGCTCCCGCTCATCATGCATCCAATCACACACACGATCATACATCCGATCACGCGTCCAATTGCGCATCCGATAACGAATCCGATTAAGCACCCGTTCATGCATCCGCTCCATAAACAACTCCACTAACCGCCCATGCACCTGCTCACACACTCGCCCACGCAGCCGATCCAGAACACAATACAGTACCCGTTCCAGTGCCGGTAACAACCCGGCTCAAGCGTCCATATCGTCACACAAAGCTGTTCTCTCTCTAACGCCCTCTCCAGCAACCAGTCCAGCACCCGCTCCAGCACGCGCCCCACCACCTGTACCAGCACCTGTTCAAGCACCCGTACACGCACACCACCCTCTAACATCCGTTCCAGGAGCGCTTCCACCACTCTCACCAACTCCTCCACCAACATCCGCTCCGACTCCCTATCCATCACTCGCTCCGGAATACTCTCCAGCACCCGCTTAAACACCCGATTCAGCACCGCTCCTGCACCCGCCCCAACGCACACTCCAGTACCCGCTTCCGCTCTCTTTTACACTGGCAGCTCGCAGACTTGCGGAAATGATTTATCGACGTGTTGTGCGGCACCGCTCCAAACGCCGCGCCGCGCCGTCTCCGCCTTCGCCAGCGCCACCGGCGTCGCCGTCTTCCCGTTGGCCGCCCGCACACCCCTCCTCGCGCACTTTTAATACATCGAATGGCTGCTGCCCTCTAAAACAAAGCTCCCGGAGCGGGCGCGGCCTGGCCGCCCCGATCGTGGCCTCGTGAATAAGATGGATGGTGACCTTAAAAACAAGGTCACGCCGGGAGCGTTCGACCAGAAATATTGACAAGCCATAGAGAAAAACGGCGGCCTTACGCTCCCCCTTCGCAGCGCACTCCGCCGAGGGCACCGCTCGAGTTAGCTCAGGCAACAACTGTTGCCAAGCAGCGACTCTGACCGCGGGGTTCTAGGTGGGGCATTTTTTTCGACAAGCGCTAAATAAATAAGTCGAATTCAGTCGGCGTCTGGAGGAGAATTTCATCAAAAGTAGGCCGAGATCGGTAAGTCGTGGTTTCTCCAATGACCGCTCGAGTTAGCTCAGGGCAATAACTGTTGCCAAGCAGCGACTCTGACCGTGAGGTTCTAGGTGGCGCATTTTTTTCGAAAAGCGCTAAATAGGTAAGTCGAATTCAGTCAGCGTCTGGAGGAGAATTTTAGAAAAGTATGCCGTGATCGGTAAGTCTTCCGTGGTTTCTCCACTGAACACCAGGTAAATAGCTGAGCAAGACCTTAATAAACAGACCCCGGAATCACACACAATGTTTCGTTCCATAGTCGTCCCCACCTTTCCCATTACACATACGCGTGGGCGCTTACAGGTACTGCATTCCACCACGCGATGGATGACTGGTGGTTAGAGTTCGACCCAGCTTGGGCGGTACCCCGCTGCTGGAGATACCTACAGAAGGGAACTTCCGCAAGCTAACGTGTAAATCGGAGCTGAATCTCACATTCTAGCGTGAGAAAGGTACCGATACCTCCCGGAATATAACACGATCGGGACTAATGTCCAAAACAATGGACACATCCGAAAACATCAACTAATCAATCCATCGAAGGCGTAAGGGGTGTGAAGATGATGGTGATTTTTCTGTTGGTAGAGCCAGTCATAGTAACTCAAAAGAACTATTGAGGCGATGGCGATAATATCGGTGGTGACGACGACAACGGTTGTGGTGGTGGCGGCGGCGACGGCGGCGGCGGTGGTGGTGGTGGTGGTGGTGGTGGTGGTGATGATCATGGAAGTTGTGATGGTGTTAGGGATAGATGTGTGTTAGTGGCGATAATAATGGAATTACTAGTGGTAGTGATGGAGGGATGTTATTGGTACCGGCGGCGTTGGCGATGTCGTCGTCGTTATGGTGGTTGTAGTAGAGGAATCGGAAGGGCGACGGCAGCGTTTTCGATACAAACTTTGCACCTCATGCCATGCTCACGATTGTTGAGGGACCTGAGAATGTCAAATTAGTATGTTACTGGCTAAAGTAAACTACTTTATAAAATATTCTTTATAACGGTAGTAAGTGGATCTCCGTATATTTTAAAGCAAATGTATCTCTTTGGATATTTTACAAGGAGGACACTACTCAGTATCAAATTTCTTACTTGATAACGTCGAAATACATTTATGTAGAAGAATGTGAAAATTCCCTGAATGGAGGAATGTAAGGAAACTAACAAGGGAAATTTGAAAAATTTAATACTATTGGAGAGTTTTAAATCTCACATACTAATTATTTTCTAATGATTACAAGTAAAACAAAGTTCTAATATATCTTAACAGGTACATGCTTGTCAAGAGAATGTTGAAAATGGATGGATACTGTTGGTTTGTTAAAAATATCTCACCGGGATATAAGCACTAATTTAACCCAGTAGTGAAAGGTGTGATATTTTAGCGCAAGAAAAATACGATTAAAGTTTAATTTTAATAATCTTTAGATATAAATGTGAAAATCTTTTAGCTTAGCAAAGTTAAATGCGGTCTTCCCAGATCGAAGCTCGTGTAGGCAATGCGCATGTCACTTCTGCTGTGCGGGTGTGCATTTGAAGATGATGTTCACGTTTTTTGAACTACAATAAAAAAAATATTTGTACATCAACCTGCATTAAATTTGTTACTGTCTTTGATAACAATAAATATTAAAACGTATGTTAAGGGTAAATCAAGAGAAGTTAATTCCACATAAATTACTTATAAAATGTTGAATTTATATATAGTGTTGTCAAGATGATTGTTTGTTTTGGGGAACTCTATTTATTTGTTTTGGAAAGTCTATTCCTAAACGAATTATGTAACTAAAAACTTTGTAGAGATTTTGTCAGGAATAAATTAAATAAATATACCCTAATCAACGAGGGTCAGTCAAATGAATAGGAAATTTTTTCTTAGAAGAAGATTTTTTATATTTACTAATTCTTTCCAACAGTGTTTTGTCATCTGTAACACCTGCTCACGAGGAAAAAACATTATTGTTTATAAATTACTTTGTTAGCTGCTGACATCACTGTTGTACCGCTTCAATCACGATACTGCCTGACGCAAACAGGCGCCTTGCCAGGCCACTTCTGCGATTGCCAAAAATCGCGAAGTCACAAGGGGGTGAGTTCGGTTTGTACGATGGATATCCTAGTAACTTCTAGCGCAGCACACTTTCATTCGTGGATGAGCCTCAAATGGTGTGATGTCTTCGATGGCTGGAAACTGCACCACACTAGTTACGCGGAGAGCACTTGAATGCACCCGTTACGGTACTTTCTTTTATCTCGGCACTACACAGTACTCCCTGGGCATGAACGGTGACAAAATTTGGAAAACACAGTTCTAAACCAATAGTACTACAAAAATTTCTCCCATGATGGCGCGCTCTCCGATTTTTAGTAGACTATTTCTCGTTTTTGTTTGACTGATCTACGTATTTAAGTCGCAGTATACAATTTTTAATTCAATAATCCTGTATGTTTAAGAAAAATATTCAGCATCCAGTGATGTGGGAAGTTTTCTTGGTTTTGTTAAATACCCATGAAGCCAGAGGTAATCCCAAACATTGAATGAGTTCCGATTTTGACTGAAAAATGCAATTATTTCGTTGTTATTCCGCTTATTCTGCGGATACAAACTAAATTGTCATACCACACTGAGTCACTGCTTACAACATAGCTAATCTCGTGCGAAGGCAAGGCTCCAAGGAAGAGATGGCCGGCATTCAATATTTACTTTTTACTTGTTGCATTATGGAACAACAATTTTCTTGATAGTCATGGTACGTAAAGAACTGTTGTACAAACTTTATTACGTTATTGCAGCATTAAAGAAGAGTGTGGTAATGAAAATATTCCATTTATACTAGTGTTTTACGAGAGTATTTATTTGTTTTTCTTGAGCGGTGTGCGTGCTACTTTTGGGAAACCTTTTAATGTGTATTTGTTCAGCAGCATTTCTGCTACCTACTACTAGCATAGACATAAAAAATGAAATGAATTTTCAAGGAATGAAAAATTAATTTCAAACTAAATAATAAAAACCATGCAGTGTGCCATATTTTGATTATTACACTGCATATATTTTAATTGTTATTGGGTAAAAATAATTTTAAAATGTTAATTGCAATCATTAACTTAATTCACAAAAATATTTTTTTTAATTCTCTATCTTATAGGAGTACAAAAGTATTGGACTTTCAATCAATTACAAAGATAAAAAGATAGAAATAAAGAAAGAACGATAAAAAAGAGCAGGTTGAAGAGAAAAAGAAAATGAGAATGGCTAAGAACTGTTTTGATTACTGTCATATACATTACTTTGTCCTCCAAATGCGTTCGAAATATGTCGAGTATTGTGATAACATGATCAATTTGAAATTTTGATGACCATCAACAAGTTTTGAATTATTTCATACTCGACTGGAACAATATTAAAATAACACTGAATATGGATGAGACAATCCGTGTTTAATAGGGTGCCACATTTGAGGCGAAAAATCTATTTCGCCAAAAATTTAATAAATAATGCAATTCTATATCTCACATAACACGATATGACCATTTTACATGCAAAACAGGTTTGTTTGAGAAAATTAATCTGATTTTTTGTTTAGTAATTCCCAGAAATATTGTGTATTAAATATTTAATTAGTGTGTTATGTAAAGGTATTCGAAGAAAATAGATATGGAAACCGAGGATACAAAAAAGTAATGTATAGATTCGATGTAATGAAGCATTCGTAGTATTTGGTATTCCCCTACAAGTATATACCTGTTGCATCAAATAATTTTTTTTCTTTCAAAGTAAAGGACTTCCCATTTTAAATTAAATGTAAAATATTTAAAGCATTTTATTTCTTGAATTTTGAAGATGTCTTATTTTATTTTCTTGTATACTCTATAAATTATACAACAAATACAATGATAAAATAATGTTTCTTGTTATGTTGTTCGTAAAACCATTATAATCTGTCTGATATGAAGACAAATTTACTATTTTTTCATATTTGCCTGAACTTGTCAAGCATTCTAAAGGAACGTCAGTCACAAGAATACGAAATGATCAGATGGCCCTTCGCTTTCTGGCTCTCATTTCGTGACTAAAGTACTACGCTAACACATTTCACTACCCTCTTATACATCAAGCACTGGGAATAGTACAGTATGGTTCAAAGAAGACACTAATAACCGGATTCCTAACACAGCAGGCAAAGCTGCCTTGCACAATTTTCAACTTCTGTTTAATGACAAAAACGAATGCTTGTTTCAAATCACACTCTTCATTAGAATTAAGAATTGATTTCCACGTTTCAACTCAATCAATGAAGCGGGGAAATGTAATCGGTAAGAACGAAACGCACCCATGAATTTCTTTACTACCGAATATTTCAACCTCCCTCCTGTTCACAACAAAGTGTATTGCCGTGCCTTTAAAAGCCGGTAACTTTTTACTTAATTTCAAATCCATTTGAATATCTTACCTTAATTCCACCTACCCTGAACAAGCACATGTGAGACTTGCCTGATGTATGCTAACGTCACATCGCAATGGGCACTCGTATCCCCCTATACTCGGGCAAGTCGTAGGAGAATCGATTAGAGAATCAATTGACAAATGACCAGCCTTGCTTAGCCTCGGGTGCCTGTCCACAGTCTACGAACGACGATATCCGTTGCGCACGGGTTGCATTTCGTCCGTTCGTGCCAGCTACTCGCCTGTTTTTCTCCCAAGATGTAAATTGATTTTCCATTATTGCTTTAGTGTGACACCCCCCAACACAAATATTTGACAACCTCCGAGCCACTCCGTTTTGTGAAAGAAACAAGCAAACTCGCCTTTTGACATTTAGAATTTTTCAAGGCAGTACTCATTACTGTCATCGTAAGGAAATAAATAAAGAAAGGAGTAATTTTACAGAAATAGAACTTTGAATGTCGAAATGTTGACTTCCTGTATATGAGGTTACTTTCGATTTGAATTGAAAAAGTAGCTTCAGAGACATTTAATCACTAGTGTAATTAACGTCAAAACATTCATTTTTCAAAGGCCTCTTGTTTACACAACATTGAATTTTAAGCTCAATGAACAATTCTCATATTACACAGCATTATCTACTAGACATGTTCGAACTCAAAAATTCTGAAAGTATTCTCTTAAAAAATAAATTATTGATACGAAACTACTACATGCGAACACATTTATTAAGATTAATAATAAAGTTTATACCTTAATAAACCTGTTATTAAGATTATTATTTCATAAAATTGTGTATAACCATCAACAATGTTATCTAAAAGAAAGATCAGTTTGATGGAATATTTGTGTCACAATATGAAAAAAAAGTTACATGAGAAATGTAGGGCTCCTTATACATGATCAAATGTGTTCCATTACATATTGAAAGTTAATGAATTTATATAAAGACACATCCTTGTTTCGCGCATTTTGTATCTCTAACAAAATGTTTTTTATTTAGTATGACAATATACCAAAATAGAATGGATTATTCTAAATTTTTCAGATCTCCAAGGAACCAATTTGTTTTCAAGAAATGTTTTTTTTAACAAAAATCCTATTTCGGATAGACTTTACTTTACCGTAAATAATCTATTATCAATTTCAGCATTTTTTATTTTGCAAACAAAATAATGTTTATAATTCCTAATCATAATGTAAAAGCTAGTTGATATGGACTTAAAAAAGCATGAACAGATCGTAAACGAGTGTCAAAGAGGTTCAACTCTAATTACAGTGTCAGACATCACTGACGTTCTAATTCACTTAATTACTTCGAAAGAACCATTTCTATTTTATTAAAGTTCTGTACTCCGGTAATCGACATGAGCATCATTTAAATCAGTCAAACGCGTCTCTTCTACCGTGTTCTGAAACAGATTGCACACAGAAGCAATTTCAGGTTCCCGGGAACTGAACCAAACACGGAATGAAAGGAATCTGGCGACACGCACTTCTAAATTCGCCGTGCTGCCCAAGTGCCCGTTCGCACTACACGGCGAGTGGGCGCAACGCGACAGCGGCCAGTTCGTCAAACCGCACAGAGTTCTGCCGCCGCCGTTCTTTGTCGAGCCCAAAGGACTGCGTCCCGCGAACAGAGGCGCCAATGGAGGGACGCCGGTGGAATACCGGGCGCTCGTTGAAACGCACCAACTTTAAGTTTAATTAGTTTCGAAGCCCTTCACGTATCTTCGCAGCCGAGCAGGACGGACCGCCGATGTGAGGAGAGGCTGCGAATGATCCGGTGAAGTGAGCTAGCAGACGGGGCTGGTGGTGAGCTCGGATGGTACGGGCCTCCAATCGGAGAAACTGCGGGAAGAGAGTACAAACAAGCAGAGGGAATGGAGAAGGGCAGAGAAAGTACCGGTGTGCGTTTGAGACTGTGAGGGGGATGGCGTTGAAATAGATGTTACTCAAGAGATTGACTAAAAAACTAATATAATCGAAGTGTGAAGTAGTTAAGTATTCTGAGTGTTACTTAAAAGGTAATTGTCTGAACTCAATAAGTGCGGATATCTGATTCAAAAAGCTGTCGAAAGTCATAGAGGATTTTTCCATTACAGTTGATTTCGGCCAGAAGCATTTCTTTAGCACAAACAATGAATCTATATCAAGACAGGCTTACACGTGTTATCCCAAACAATATATTTTTGAATAGTGCAAGGATCAAGGACACTGGACAGTAAAGAATATTCCTATTCAAATAAAAAAATTACATATTTAAAAAAAAAAATTGAAATCATTGTTGTTTATTTGAATATATTTTTGGATTTTTTCCAATATGTATTAAACGTATGTTTAAAATCACAACAAGCTACCAGGAAGCTATGAAAAATTATCTTGTGATATGTTGTTGGCACTGAAATATTGACGCATTTAAAAGTAAAATGCTAAAAAAGACTGTATCTTGCGTCAATATTTCAGTGCAAACGACAAAATTTAAATGTAAAAATGTTATCTAACATTATTACCAGAAAACAAAGTTCGGAAAGAGAACATAGAAATGGGTTTGTTTTTTGATAACATGAATCATAATTTGTGTGATGAGATAATATTCTGAACAAATATTACGGAACAGCGAAGGAACAGCACACCAAGTAAGACAAAAAGAGAAGTACAATTACAGTGACAAATGAAATGTATATTAAATAGCCAGAGAAAAGGATAACGAAAAACATAAGAAATTTCGAGGTCAGTTAAAAGTTACACCTCTACGTCATAAGTGATTTTGTATTCGATAGCTCTCGCTCAGAGTATAAATCTTATTTCTGCGTGTAGTCACGTCAAATGTTGATAGTTCACGCAGGCGTCTAGACGGCGAGAAAAGGCCTGAGCGAAACGGAAGGACCAACGGGTTCGTTGTTGACGGGGCACAAAGATGGAAGAACGTCACCTGCGACGGTGCATGCGTAGGAGACACAGAGCTACACGCAGGCTAATCCGGGGCGCCCGGAGCGATTCTGCAGCCTGTCCTCGCGCCTTGCCCTTCCCAACCACACCGCGCCCGCCACACCCTCCACACCACGCCAAGTCCCGCCCTGGCCCGGCCTGCCCGTTCTGCCCCCTGTCCATGCCCCATCTCCGCCTATGCCCCTTTCCGGCCCCACGTCTCCGCGGTGCATGCGGTGTCCGGCGCCACCGGAGCACCCACGGCGCGGTAGGCGCGGGCCCTCTGCCGGCTGCCCGTCGCAGCGGGTTGCGGCGCGGCCAAGCGGCTGTCATGAGCCGTAATGTACAGTGTGGTACTGGCCGCCACGCGTGGACGCCGACGGAGGTGGCGGTGGCGGCGTCGGTTATGGCGACGGTGTCGGCGATAGAGAGTGATGGTCGCTGGCAGTGGTGGTGACGTAGAGGGTAGCGGTAGCGGGTGACGGTAACGGTGAGTGGGGTGGTGATGGTGACGGGTAACGATGGCAGTTATGAGGACGAGGGCGAGGACGAGGGCGAGGACGAGGGCGAGGACGAGGGCGAGGACGAGGGCGAGGACGAGGGCGAGGACGAGGGCGAGGACGAGGGCGAGGACGAGGGCGAGGGCGAGGACGAGGGCGAGGACGAGGGCGAGGACGAGGACGAGGGCGAGGACGAGGGCGAGGACGAGGGCGAGGATGAGGGCGAGGACGAGAGCGAGGACGAGGGCGAGGACGAGGGCGAGGACGAGGGCGAGGACGAGGGCGAGGACGAGGGCGAGGACGAGGGCGAGGACGAGGGCGAGGACGAGGGCGAGGGCGAGGGCGAGGACGAGGGCGAGGACGAGGGCGAGGACGAGGGCGAGGACGAGGGCGAGGACGAGGGCGAGGACGAGGGCGAGGACGAGGCGAGGGCGAGGGCGAGGACGAGGGCGAGGGCAGGGGCGAGGGCAAGGAGGAGGGCGAGGGCGAGGGCGAGGGCGAGGGCGAGGACGAGGGCGAGGACGAGGCGAGGGCGAGGACGAGGGCGAGGGCAGGGGCGAGGGCAAGGAGGAGGGCGAGGGCGAGGGCGAGGGCGAGAGCGAGGACGAGGACGAGGACGAGGGCGAGGGCGAGGGCGAGGGCGAGGGCGAGGGTTAGGACAAGGACGAGGACGATAGCGATCGCGGGGTGACGTGGGTGGGCCCCGCGGGGGCGAGGAGGAGCAGGCGGACGCTGAGGTCACGAGGGTTGCGGTCGCGGCGAGACGTGTGCCGCGCCCGGGCGGGCCCCGGGTGTGACGGCGACGTGGGACAGAGGTGGTTGGCCGCAGTCGGCCGTGTTTGTTGGCGTGCGTGGTGGCCCGTAGCGCGGTGCTTGGGCGTCTGCGTTCGGGCACAGACCTTTTAGGCCGAGCCGGCGATTCGCTGTGCAGGAGCTCGTAGAATTCACTTGATGCTGAGGGCAAGGTCTTTGCTGTGAGAGGTTTCGGTTTCGCTACATAATCGAATGAAAATGACCTCTTGTTAATTTCTCCTCAAAAAATAACTTTTCAAGTCTTACAAATGTATTGCATACCTAACTTCCATTTGTATGTTAAATTATCAATAAACTACTATGTACCAGAACATGAACATAGGTGAATTCTTCTTGTGCGACACATTTTCAAATACAGAAAAAACTTATGACGTTGATAGCTTAACATGAACTTTACGTTCTTAGAATAATGTTAACATTGTTACTTGAACGGCGTGACGCGGTAGCTCTGATGAAAATGTTCTCCAGTTATACCATATAGTGATTAACTATTTTTTACGGTAAATAAAGGTATAAATAAACTGAAACTTAACATGATTAAGCACTCTCCGGGGAGCAGACAGAAGTTACTAGACGGACGCCACACCATGGGATCAGTACTCAGCTACCTGAATCCCCGGATGCATGTTCCAGAATTCGTCTCAACATAGGCTCTTCAATCTTAGGGACTGTGCACACGAGCGTTGCGTTGACGCGCGCTAAGTAACGCACATCGTAGAATCGTAGACGGTTGCTGGGTTCGAACGCTTTCGTCCTCTTCGCTTGCTGGAATGTTTTCGTCCTCTTCGACACGACGCTCGCCTTTGCAGCGAATAGCTCAAACTACAGCATCCACCACTGACGCTGGCTCTCTGGTATCCACGTGTTACCACCAGTCGGCGTCTATATGTAATTTCCTCCCGCTCCTGACGATTGTTGCAAGTGTCCGGCATTAGATCCCATGTGCTCACATGGAGCGAAATCACTTCTATACTGAATACCCAATAATCGTGGGTTGAGATTGTAGGTACGTGGTGAAACCCCCCCTCTCATGTTAAGATCTCTTCTGAATTTATGTCTATTTTCCAGGAACTTGTCGGTACAAGAGATACAAAAACGTAACAAAAGCAGTTTGAACGAACTAGTTATAATGAGGTTTCTCTGCACAACTGGATTCCAGCTTCTGGTATTGATAAAAATTTGAACTGATGATAATGCAAAATTGCAAAGTTTTTGAGATGTGTCACTTCTCTTGTGCACCGGCGTTACAAACCGCAACGTAGTATTTATCTGAATGCACCAGTTTCCCATAATAGAGAAAAAGTATAGTAAACAGAAACTAAAAAATTCTGCTAAACGGCGGAAACCGTTTATCCTTATAAAGGTAGAATATGATAAATGGTGATGGCATGGTAGTATGTGAGAGTTTTAATAACATCCATCCACTCTGTTTGATTCTAGAGATATCTGCCACTAATCATTCACTTTTTTGATTTTTTCATTCGATAACTCTATCTCTTTAATGTTACTAACTAAAGTCTCTGCTCCGAAATAATGAAAAAAAATGTCGTTTACACGCACCCTTTTTCGTTACAGACTAAAGTCTCGGTTGCAATAAAGCAGCTTTCCCGTCGCCGTTTTTCCGCTGCCGTCGATGTCCTCTTGATCGTCGCCAATATCTAGCCTCTCGAGTAAATACGGACATCGACTTCCCTTCATTGCGAATTTGTCTCTGCATTAGTAATTATTTGTCTCGTAGCTAGTCTGCACGCTTGCACAGTTTTATCGAATGTTAATTACTAGTAGTCTCGACATTCTTCATATCAGTAGAAACGAACACGGTATAGACTGAACGGCGAATAAGAAATAATACATATGACTGAACGGCGAATAAAAAATCAGGATATTTCTCCTGAAGATATTGACATTCAGAAATTTCAAGAACATTAGTTCGTAAGAGATAATGTATTTGAGAGACGAATCTCATTTACAGAAAAAATAAGCTTAGAAATAAAATTCAATGCTCGTTAATAATTGTTTTAAATGAAGCAATTCTTAAGAAAATATATTTTTATCAAATACTCCGCCACTGATTTTCCGTATCGTTCCAGATTCCTGAAGCCAGGGGCGAGCAAGTGGTATTTTTAATAATTTATCCCATTCTAAAACTGGACAGTCTGAGATACGTCATCTACACAATTACCTCTCCCCGTGCTCACAGCGAACATTTCCCATAGTTCGCAAACACACCACCATTGCTCAAAATCGGACCGGTTTCTGGAACTATCATCCGCAGCTATTTCCGCTCCAACGTGCGTTATCACCGCAACACCGGTCTGCGCCACCAGCTTCCTCCTTTTCCCCCCACACCCCCCACTCTTCCTCCGCCCTGCCGGACGCCAGAGCGAGCGCTCGATGCACTGCGCTGCGGTGGAGTATAATGTAGTTGGGCGCGTCGCAGCCTGGATCGTAGCTTGCCCTCCGACGCGGTTTCGCGGTTTTGCGGTTTTGCGCCGAGAGGCGACTGTTCTCGGCGGGGGGGGCGCGAGCGGGAGCGGGCACGGGAGGCGGGGGCAGCGAGGGCGAACGGCTGCCACCGCCGGTAGCGGCGGCGCCGGAGCGTGGGCGGGGCGGAGAGGAGCAGAGCGAAGCAGCAGGGAAATCGTGGGGTCTGGCGTTGCGATCTCCTGGGAGCAACATGCACCCCCCAGCGGAGACGCGCTCCGGTGGGCTGGAGAGGCGGAAGCGGGGCGTGCAAGCGGAGGAGCACACGGGGGGAAGGGCCCAGCGGAGGAGAATAGGACGGCGCAAGTGTATGCATGCCAAAGAAGCGAGGGAAGAAGGAAAGACATAATCGCTAGGTGTCGGGACATACATACGAGTATATGCACGCACTCACACAAAACCAGAGAAACAACGAAGGTGGTAAAATACTTTTAAAAAATCATATTAAACGAATATTTATTTCATTATGATGACAAAGATAATTGAGACAAAAAATAAAAGAATAAAAGGAAGGTAATAATAAAAATGTATAGATGAATGATCACGAAAGTTCATGTAACTAATCACCCAGATTATTTGGAGATTGAGAACTAGCAAGAATATCACGTTCGTGTGCACTTGTACTGAGATAATTACGAATGCATTTAGGTGACAAATGGGCAGTCAGGAATAAATGGAGAAAAGATAACTGGAGTGAGAAATGTCTAAAGGTGGAGGTTAAATACTGACTAAAGATGTAAGGGAGAAGATTTAGAAATAGTAAGTAATTATCATAGCAATCAGAAGTGGCGAAGGACTTCTGCCAGAAGGTGTACTGCAAAATACTAAGTGTAAATAATTGTTTTAATGTAAGTGTAAATTTTATAAATTATTTTCAATAATATAATAAATATAATTTATTCCTACTAAATATTTCGTATCAAGAAAAACGTCTATTGTACGTAACCTCCATTGTTGATAGATGATGCTTCAGAAATATTTATGATAATTTGTGAACTTTATTGCGAGATAACTCAAATATTGACAGTATCAGACATTTTTTGAAGTTAATTACAAGATATTTTAAACGAGAATGGGAAAATTACAGACTATTCCTTACGACAAATCACTTTCACGTGAAGAAAAAAATAGTAACTCTAATATAATTTCTAAAGTTCGTGAAAGTGGTTTGAAAGCTGCTTGATAAGTGCACGAAGGCATATCTACAAGCCTGAAATTATCCTGCAAATATTCAGGAAAATATTAACAAATAAATTATGATGGGGTCCAAAACGACCACAGATACGGTACGAGGTTTAAGAAAACTACAATAACTACCCACACACTGTACTTACGTAAAGTAATCGAAAAGAAATGAAATATTAGAGTTTAAGATGGGGTACATGTGATATGGAAAGCTAATCAAAGGGGTTATCATTTGTTGCAGGGAAATGTTGGAAAACTCATTGAGAAGATGAGAAATTCATGTGAATGAAAGAAAAAGAGAAAATCTTTATTAATGATAGCAATTAGTTAGGTTTATACAAAAGTAAGGAATTACCAGTCAGTATAAAGAATATACATCAATCAACGAATACGAGAAACATTCGAAATAAATGACGATTTAGACACAAGACGTATGGAAATGAAAATAGAACAGACGTACTATAATGCAAGGAATGAGATGTCCCAGAGGAAGATCGTGGAAACAAGAAGAGGAAGGGAAATAAAGAAATCGAATAAGATAATTAAGAAGCAACAAAAAACACATGGACCAGTGGCACAGAAACAAAACGACGTTCCCGAACCAAAAACGGCATGCAGGAGCGCAACAGTGGTCCTCATTCAGCAGCAACGCGAAGCAGAGCAAAAATGCGCGCGGCGTCAGCGCGGGGAGGCCGTCGATTGAGCGCCGCCGCGTGGGAGAGGGACAGGAGCGAGGACGATGGCGAGGACGTGGGCGAGGGCGAGGGCGGGCGGACGAGCGCAAAGACAAAGGCGCACAGAGCGGCGCACGGCCGACCGGGTGGCGGGTGGCGGGCGGGAGGGCGCGGAGCTGTGCGAGAACGTCCGAACGTGTCGTCAGGCAGACGAGAGAACGGGCAGCGGCGAAACGTCACAGAGGCGGAAGGCGCTTGGATGGACGGCCCGAGGGCCGAGTAAATTGCTCGCCGTCGCAGTTCCGCCGCCGCCGCCGCCACCGGCCACCGTCGCCGCCGCGGCGGATACGAGGACGCTGACCGAAATGCCGTCCTGGGCTGCGGTACTAAATTCCGCCGACGACAATCTTCAACTGGTTGAATATAATGACGTCCTGCGCTGGAAAAAAATCCCAAGCCCAAGTGTTTGGTGGTCTAAAGTTTTATTTCTACATAGAATTTCGGTCGTTTTATTCTACTGCAAAGTTGTAGGTATATTGATAAACGGTCAAACGGTCGAACAAGGACGTTCTGTGCTGACCGTCTTTGGTAACATATAGCGTTTCCGAGAAATGTTTTCCATTTTATAAAATACCTGACACGTTTTCCATTGTTAAATAAAGTATTCCGTATCTAGTAGTATTATCACTGTAATGTCATTCTTGCATTATTTGTAACTTTTGCTATTTCCGAAAATTAAAAAAGTTAAAAAAAATGAAAACTGGGCCATTTTTTAAGCGTTGTTCGCTGTGCCCGAGGAAAAAATTTAAAGAAAATGTAGCAGTTTTCGAGAACAAAAATAAAAATGTCTTTAATTTTAACCAAAGATTATTGGAAAACTAATTTAGATTTCAAAAAATGTGTAAGGGAGCTTACTTCAAGATTAAATGTTTAGAATAGATTCATCCAGGAAAAAATCTCTCAACAATATTGTACTTTTGCAAAGTTACATTTTAGCAATTTTGGGAAAATAGAATAGGTTTTTCACAAAATAGGATCGATGTCACTTTTATAAGCGTTCTCAGCCTTATTCATAAAAACAGTTTTACAGATTTTTTAGCATACTTTTTTTTTAATTGCCCGTATTTCACGAAAAATTTACGCAAAAATTACTCACATTTTCTAAAAATGGTATGAAATTTTATTTAATGATCTGTCTTAAGAATATATTTAATTAAGAATAATCTATATCATTAATGTTGTAACTACAGAAAGACGCCAAAAATATTTCTTTTTAAATTTTGGGACCCAGGACCTGCACCACCTTTTAAGCGTACTTTTTTCTATCCGATAAAAAAATTAATAATTTGTAGCCTTTTAAGAATATTTTGATAATGAAGGCTACAAGTAAAAATGAACCATTTTCATTTCAAACTCAGATGACCTCGAGTTTCTTTAAATCGATCGGGGTATATCAATTTTGGAGAAAATCGTCTGAACGGTTTATGCGTTAACGTTGAGCTCAGACAGACAGAGAAGCGGCAGGCGGACAGACCGACGGATGGACGGACGGACGGACGGACGGACGGACTGACGGACGGACGGACGGACGGACGGACGGACGGACGGAGAGACGGACGGACGGATCGACGGGCAGGTGGGCGGGCAGGCCGACGGACTGATGGACGAACGGATGGATTGGCTGACAAACAGATGTGCTGTCAATGGATTTTTCGGTATTAATGACCCTTAAAACATGGATTCTGACTAGTCAAGGTGTTAGAGGAAATAAGTTATAAAATATACTAACAAGGTTTATCCGTTTTTTCGTTAGAAGGTCCGGCAATTTAAGTTATTCTTTCGAAAAATCGCGGATTTTCGGGGCTTGATTTCAATACTTTATCTCAAGGTGATATAGGGAAAATAGTCAATCGTGTAATGCATTTTTGAAGCGACCTCAACGTGTTTTTGGAAAGCAGTTGTTTATTAACAAGATAAAATATCAACAATATTGCTATCAATTGAATCCTCAAGAGAAACCATGAAACAAAATAGATTTCATTAATAGGAGAGCATGCTGTTTTTTAATCTACATGGCAAATTGGTGGGAGACCTCAACGCCTCGGTTTTACATTACAAATTTCATCAATTATATTATCCTAAATTATACATGAAGAGTGGCGATGGCTAGAGAAAAAATACTGACAATAACTAGTAAAATGATACGTTGAACAAATTCTGGAATAAAAGAAAAGGAGAGAATTAATTAAAATTAGTGGCCTGCAGCATCTAAACTGCTTCTGAACAAATCCACGCAAATTGCTTTCCAAAATGTGGCACGCACAATGCACAAGAATAACAAATAACATACTTCACTAATAATGGAATGACATATTTTATTATATTTATATCACACAATAGTTTTTTACATATCAATAATAACAAAAAATTGTCTCATAACGCAATTCATTAATAACCGATATTTAGTGGCAAGCAGCCTCTATTTTGGAGCTTTTCTAACGCGTGATCTTAGATCTGTCGAAGGTAGTAACAGAATCAAATATTTGCATTTTTCAGTCCAAATAGAAAATTCTTGTTTTTTTTGCGAGTTACCGAGTTTAAAGTAAAACCATTGATACCTCTCACGTGTTCACAGACTTCTTAATTTTGTTTGAATTTCTGTGCGCATCGGAAATGCGTAAATATATTGCTCTTTAAAGCGTTTTGGTAATTCTGAGGTGGGCCTTCATGCAAACCTGATGTACATACCAATTATGGAACTTCACCAATTCCGATAAGCTCACTATATCGTATAGAATACAATCCTTAAGCGGATCACGTTTACTCTAGGACAGGTGTCGAGTAATTCGGGCTACAACGATAATTGGGACTCTCACGATAAGAACGATTTCTGGAGAAGACAGCGTCGCAATTCCTGGTATCATATCAACGACCGCTTTGCGGAAATTTCGAGTCACGTTGTAACGCAATGAAGCTTTCTGACGAATTAGAGGCCTCTTGCATGAGAACTGTTCCCATGGCAACCACCGCTACCCAAACCTCGAGTGGCAGGCAAACGGACCTCGAAGGAAGTGTATAACTCATTCATTTTGCCCAATGAAGCAATAAGTTTCAAAACTGCTTTCGCGCCGTTGGTTAGTAACAATCAACCAGCTCGTGCTAACACGATCGAGATATTATCAAAAACACGACCTAATTGTCGTTTGGGACCTTTAAATCCCCCACCATTCCCCACCCCTCCTAATTTAACAATTACCCGCAGCGAAATTGAGTTAGGCAAATTGACTAAAAAATTCGATTCGCGCACACTGCACGTCGAGCATGCATACACTCACGCACACGCACACACATACATACACACACACACATGCGCGCGCGCGATGCACATAACGGGAAAGTTTATTCCAGAACTTGCGCAAGTCCGGCGGCGGAGCGGGGTTAAAAGTAGCAGAGGTGAGAGACGGCGGTAATTTACCATCATCCTAGTTTTCCTCAGATTCCGCAGGATTTGTACGTCCACCTGCTCGCCATCCGTGTATCTCCCACTCGACATCTCAACACGTGCCGGCCCACTTGTTGCTGCCGGCGGATCCCCGGAGACCCGCCAACTACTCTCGCGCTCTCCAGCTTCCGGCAATCCACTTCGTGAGTACCAGGTGGAAAGGTGAACGTGGGACGGAAGACTCGAAAATTAGTAGAAGCACATGTCATTATTCTGGGGTCTCCGACGGATTTCGAAATTAATTCTGCTTCCACGATCGTAATGCTTCACTCTTTCCTGTGCAGTCTCATCTAGGATGCTTCAGAGAGAGATTAGCTGAATGGAAAGTAAAGACTCATCAGAGAAAACAGCTCTTAAGTAATGTGATCGCAACTTTGTCATCATCGTCAAAACAATTTATTTTCCCTCAAAACAATGCACCATTTAGAAAGGTTTGACACATTCGACAATAAGTTCATAATCCCATTTAACCGCAATGAAGACTTCTCAATGATAACCATAAACACAAATGATTTCACCATTTCATTATCTTCAGTTAATCATCAATAATGTGCTGAGATGATGGGCGCTTGGAGATATAAGATTCCAAAGCTAGGAATATCTTAGCATTGAGATAATTTTGACGGCGAAGCGTGAACACGTTTCAGTTGTGTGAGGCAATGAATAACAGGAAAAACTGGCATGGATAAGTGGGTCCGTCCCTGCAGTATCATGTCCGATCCGAAGTCGACCCCACCTATTCCAACGTTTCGGCACGCGTCGTGCTTGTTTGAACGACTCTCATCCCTGATAGGCTGGCTGCCCATCCAATCACTGACAGACTTTTAGGCCCTATAAAATGAAACACCGCAATCTAAGAGCACACAGCATCGAAGAAGACACGAGAGAACAGTCGAAACTCTGGCACAGCTTCGTCCATAACATCGTGCCAGAAGAAACTCCAAGAAGAGCAAACAAAATATAATAAAATGTTAAGTTAATGGTGCTTCCCTTGTCCGCGAGAGAGCTCACGCGTGGTTGGCGCTATGGAGCTGCCGCTGGGGGCCCGTCCCGACCGAGAACGACTACAATCACCATTAGCCAATCCTATCGCCCCAATTGCTCGCGCCGCCTCCGTCATCGTCGTCACCGCCCCGCCGCAGCCAGCTTCCCACCCACCGCCGCCCGCTTTCGGGCACCGCAGCATATTGGCGCACCCGCCTCCCCGCGCATCAATCTTCCTCGGGCACTCGGCGATCCATCATCCCCGCCCACTCGCCCCGCTCTCCGCTTCGGCTTTGCTCCGCGGCTCTTCCCCGCTCTCAGCCCCTCCCCGCCACATCCACAGCCCCTCCCTCCAACTGCGCCGCCCCGCCACAGCGCCGAGCGCTCCCAATCATGGGAAGTCATACAGAGGTCCATTCGAGGCGTGAGTTTCTAGTCGTTCCAGATCCGCTGAAGTCCTGCGCTGCCTCCTCCTCATCCTTCTTCCAGCCGCACTCTGGAGGAAAATTCTAGCGGCCGGCTGCTGCGATTGGAATTTTCCTGTGGTTTCTCCGATCAATACCGGACGAATGCGGAAATACCTTAACAAACAGGCCACGAACCGCGTGCGATCATCCTTTCCTCATCCTTGGCGCCTAGTATTTCCTCACACATATGTACTTACGCAAACATGCACTGCACTACCAAACATACATTGGGAGACCAGTCAGGGGTGTGGATCTTATCGGGATTGGGGCGGTGCCCAGATGGAGATATAACTGGAAGGGAAACTTTGAAACGTTTATGACTGCGCGGAATCTTACCAGCGGAGAAGGAACATCACCACCTCCCGGCTATAACATGCACAACACTCACGAGACTAACAGCTGTGCTCCGCTGGGAAAGATAACTGGAGAGAATACAGCAAGCCGATGTGTAGGTTGGCGCCGTATCTCACGCTCCGGCAGAGGAACACCATCACCTCTCGTATATAACCTGCACAACACTCACGAGGCTAACGATCTAAGAAGTTGACGCGACGGTAAAGTCGAAGTACTTCCTCACTCCTGCTCCTGCCTTCTCGCGTAGCGACCACGCTCCTTTCCCCACGCCCTGGAAGGAGTTTCTCGGCGCGCTGAGGGAGGAGGGCGGAGGGCGTCTCGCCTCGGAACGCGCCGTCGGCCGGTTTCTCGATTCGCTCCAGCGCCGGTCCCCGCCTTCTCCTCTCCTCGGCCCCCCCCCCACCCCGTGACACTTCCGCCCGCGCTAAGCGCTGCTAAGGATTCTCTTTAATTTTTCGGCCGCGCCGCGCCCTGCCGCGCGGACCGCAACTCTTAAGCGCTCTCCGCCGCTGGCGCCGGGAGATTTCGTGGCGGAGCGCGGCCCCGGCACTGGGTACGGCTTCGTCGTTCTGCTCTTGGTCAAGTTTCCTTTTCATTGCGGTTGCTTTTTAGGGCCTTCTGCGCTACCCCTTTTCCGAGGCCGGTTTTTTTTTCAGGCCGATTCGCCTCGCGGGGTGTTTCCCTTTTTGCTCTTCGCGAGAGTTTCATCGGCTGGGTCTGGGTGTCCTTGAGCTTTGAGGCAGCCGTTCAGAGTTACGATTACAATTTATATTATTTACCAACCTACGCAATGTACGCCAATATTACACCTGGCGTCAATTCCGTGGTGTTTGTTTTCCTATTGGTCTATTTTTCTGTCCATTCACTCTCTTCAACAGTCTGGATACTTGTATGTAGGTGCACTCATAGAAACACGTATATACTTTTACTGACATGCGAATATTCTTTCAAATACTTTCACTTGTTCACTTTGAATTTCTCTCATTCATTCATTTATGCAATTGACATTGATTAATATGTTATAAAAATATGTTGAAAGGCCATTATATTGATGGTAAAGAATTAAAAACTATCCGAACGCACTTGTTTACGTATAGGTGGCCAAATTAATTCATATTTGACGCCTAATAACGAATATAAACAATTATAACCATTCTTTGCGATGAATTAACAGCAAAAAGCGTATATTCCAAACGTCCCCTCAAAAAACCGCCGACTGCATTACAGAGAGAAAACATAATTTGTATAAGAGTCTTTGCTCGAACTACTCGAGAGATGGCCGTGAGAGCGCAGCCCCTCCCTGGACGGCGGAAGTGACCGCGCACCAACAAAATTCCCATTGTCAGCGTTCGAAAAACCGGGTGCTTCCTGCTAAGACGCGGCCGACTCACATTGTTTGAAAATCAGCAGCCGAGCCGTCTTGTGGCAGATCCCCTCGCTCGTGTAAAAAACTACTAATACGCGCGTGTCGACAGCACTGAAAGTTTACTTATATGAGCGCGGTGTTACCATTTCGCAGTTCCATGATTCTGTATTATCCGTGAACCAGCAATTTTGGCGTGTCAGAATAGCGTGAAGCGTCATACACGTACGAATAACGAGATTGAACTAGAAACCAATTTCCTGTCGTACAGACACAGGTAACACGGATATTTTCTTCAATATTAATGTTAAAAGCAGATCCTAACGACAAGGTGTGATAAGTCGTTTTCAGAACCTTCCTTTATAACAAAAGCTTAGAAAGACGTATTGGAGATATTCGGCTCAATCTTCAAATCTCTCCTATCTTTGAAGTCTCAACAGCAATATTTCCAAATTATCGTATACCATTTTGCATATTCCTACACTTATGTTGTAGTGTAGCTCGTGTGAATCTAATACTTTTATTGTTCAGTGCCGTTATTTAAATACAGTTTTTATTTATGTAACATGAAAATTAAAATGATATTAGTTGGTCATTTGTTAGTGAGTTGACAGTTTTTGTCGTTTGCAACTAAAAGGTAATATTTGAGACATAAATCAACTCATTATGTTTCTTGTGGATTTATACCAAATTATTGGTATACTATTTGCAACAGTAATGAAGTCTGCAAACCAATAGATCAAACGTGACGAAACGACCTTTCTGGTTGATAAAATGTTTTGTCATGCTGAATCGTAAATAAAAGCATACAAAAAGTGAAGTGTGTAGATTAGATACGTTGCTCCTCTTATCTATAAAATTACTACATTCTTCGGAAATATAATATTTATAATATTTTGAGCACTTTACGGACCACTCGCTACAATGTTATGTTCAATTATGTTCAGATTCAGAATGTTGTATCCTGTTTAATTCACAGAATTCGTAAAATGTATTTTAGAATTATTTTGATGTGTTTTATAATGATTATGATTATAATGAAATTATTATTTTATAAATTTATTTCTAAATTTAAAAAACGATGTAATAAGCAAAGTTAATTTTATTGGCAAAAATACCCCTCAGTACAACGCAGAAGAACTGTACTCATAATTGATTTGATAACTACATCTCGTGTGCCGGCATTTCAGCAAGGTCAGGCGTTCAAGAACAACAGGAAACAAACGCATCCTTCTGGATGATATCCTGTGTGGGACACGCTTTGGCGAGGAGCGAGCCACTGGGGGTGAAAAGCAGATTTAGCACGCCTTTGTTGGAAATACGACACACGCGTGCTCGACCAACTGCGCGGAGAGCGCGGGTCGCCGCAACTGAACAGTCACTATTAATCGAAGCCTCTAGAACACACTCACATACACACATTTTTATACTCACACATACACACACATACACTCACGGGTCGTCGACGAAGTAAAGAGATGGTTATTTGAAGCCGGTTCTAATCATTTGAATTAGCACACAGTCTGTTAGTGCTACATCCCACAGTCACTGGAAAGACGTGGAGTTTACGAACAGATTTATTATTGTTTCATCCTAAAGTGGAGCGAAAATGTTTATATTAAGCCAGTTCGTTATTTCTTCTCGGCAGAAGTATGAGAGAACATAAACTCCTTTCGCATACAAATTGGAAAGTATTAGAAATTGTTTGCCGCGAGTTGAAAAAGGCTTAAAAGAGATGTAATGTTAACACAAAAAATATGTTTTGATTTAGGCATTGCGGTTAGAATAAATTAATTCGTTTGACATAAATATTCGATGCAGAAATTTCTCCATCATTTAGTACAAAATTATAAACATATATGAGAATCCTTCGGTTCTCTTGATATGGCTGGCAGCTTAGAGAAAAAGTTGAACTGTACATAGAAATGTGGAAACTGTAATAATTACATTCTTTTATGATATTTCGAAGGTTACAAAAAATACGTACCTTGAAAGTTCCAAAGTTTAAGTAAAAACGAATTCTTACCACGAAATTGAGTGTCTTGTGCTCTCTACGTATAAAAGATTTTCAGAAAAAGTATTGTTCTGTGGGAGATAACTTCACTTGATAACGAGTGCACTAAATTAAATACAAGTTGCGGTATTTCTTACATAACGTAACTAAATATTACACCAGACAACTAATATTTTTATGTAGACAACTAATATTTTTAGGTGTTCATGAAATCATTGAAAGGTGTAATATCTAGAAACAGATTACATTTTATAAGACATTTCTAGCTCCAACATTAAAGTTGGAAAACATGTTCGAAAAAATGTGAAATTGTGCAATTTTCAAAACACCAGAAGTTTTCATGAAACAGAATCCGTTCCGTATTAAGAGGACTTTATATGAGCGAAAAAGTACTGTGACGATTTTGTTCAAAAGTACGCGAATTCTACTTATATTAAAAAAACTTCGTATCGTTTTTCAAAGATCAAATTTTGAAGAATCTAAATTAACTACGAAAAGCATCCCTACCTTCAATAAAGTAATTGCAGGTTGACTGAAAAAAATTTAAAACAATTTTCAAACATTCAGAATTTTTATGGAAAATAGAATGTTGCTCTATTCGAGCAAAATATTTAAAGAAGAAATCTGGAACTATTTTTGAGAAAAATTTTAAATGTATATGCTGCAAGTGAAATACCTCGAAATATTAAAAAAGCCCTTTTGGATTCGAAAAGGCGGGAAATCAGCAAGAGGTACTAGGAAATATAATTTTTTGTGAAAAATCACAAGTACGAGCTAGGCGCTAGTGTTGTTTACAGACGTCTCGGGAACGACACATTTTGGATATCAAGGACCCTCAAAGCGTGGATTCTTACACCACAACGTGTTTGAAAAATGTAATTTACTACACATAAGATCATAAATTAAGACATTTTTTGACGACAGAAAAACCGAAAACGTTTTTTTAATACAAAATTGACAGGTTTTCCTCCATCTTTACATAACTTACTCTAAATATGCAAAGTGGCAAACGACAAAGTAAAAACCATATCAAGCACTGTTCCTTTAAAGAAATTTTCTCGTATGATTCGAAACTTTATGATTCGAAACTTCTTTCTCTCTACCTGTCCCCGAAAGACCAACCGTAATGCCTATCCTCAGAGACGCACCTGGCCCACATCTTAAAATGATTCGCCGTCTTCTCGGAACTGCATTCGTCTTTTGCACGGTCCTGTTGGTCGCGGGCAGCGCGCCGCCTCACGCCGCTGTTCGGAGCGGAAGTAAATCCCGCGCAGCTGTGGGGGCGCACGCGAACGGCGCAGCTGATTCACAGACGTAGTACGCCGTACAACGACGCCGACATCAAAGGGCGCTCAACGCAGCCCGCTCCCTTCCCCCTTCGCCCTCCCACTCGCGGACAGCGCAGTTTCTTTCCGACGCGGTCGCGCAAGAGGCGCCCCGGACCACTGCTGCGACGAAGCCAAGAGCCTAGCAAGGGGCCACCCGAACTATGGCCCGGAAAGCTTCGGACTTCCCGTCTCCTCATTGCAATCGTCTTTATGCTATCGACATGAGTACCGTCGGAACATAGGCAATAGGTCAGGGTGGTTCATGGCCCCTCGACTACACTTTTGTATGAGGAATCCGGGTCCTCCCTTCGCCAAATCTCGCCTAAAGGCCGACGTGCCAGGAGCCCAACTGGTGGGTTACCGTGTGAACCCGGCATCACGGATCTTAGCATCGCCTACACTCTGCCTCCACCTTGAAGCTAACAACGGCCTCGCTCGGCCCCTTGGACGCGCGCTGTCTCGGCGCTCCCAGCTCCGCCGCCGGAAGCGAGAGGTCGCGGAGGAAGCGGCGACATGTAATCCTTGGAAACTCCCCCCGCAGCGGTGTCATTGTAGAATGGAACCTCAACAGAGAGAGTATTTCTTGTTTGCGGGCGCGTCAACTGTCACTGTCAACAGTCACGGAAGTGAAGTGCATGATTTTGCCAGGGAGATGGCGGTGGTCCTTCAGCTGGATGATGAGATCCGGCAGCGACATACAAGTTAACTTGCGGAGTCTTTCCCAGCCAGATATCACCCAACAGAAGGCACTCCCTCAGCCAAAACAAGCTTTAAGCTCCCGAGTGGTCTCCCAGCACGTGTGTGGTAGTGTAGAGTAAGTGTAAGTGCGTGTATGTAAGAGGTACAAGGAAGAGGAAGGGAAAATCGCGCGAGATCCGTGGCCCGTTTGTTAGAGTACTGCTGCGACATTCGCCTGCTGTTGATCGGGGAAACTACGGAAAACTATCCGCTAGAAGTATTCGTTATAATGACAGTGTTCCTCCCCAACTGTAACGTGATATTAGCGTGCTCTCCTACACGCCAACTTACGATGTTTCTCTTGTCTAGACATCTCCCCCAGAGGGGCACTGCCTCAGCGGGGATGAGCTCTAAGCTCCCGATTTGTCTTCCGATATTTGTGGTAGTGTGATGCATGTGTGTCTGTAAGGGATAAAAATAGGCCAAGGAAAAGTAAGTTCTTGACCGGTTTGATAGGGTAATATTCCAGCACGGGCGTGGTTTCGATCGGAGAAACTACAGAAAACTATCGATCAGAGCAACCGGCCGCTAGAAATCTCCTTCAGAATGTGGATGAATTTGAATCTGTATATAAACTAGGGTCGAAAATTCACAACCGTCGGGATTCAAAGCTTAGGGCCTTCCGATCAGCGACACTGGAACCGCAACGGTTTTTGCAATGAACCACCTTACCAGGCGAAACTTCGAAATTAACTAAGGGCTATTTGAGAAGAAAGTGAGGTTTCAGTGTTTTTATGATCTACATGCCAGGAGAGGTATTCTGAGGCGTGACCAACAACCACTCGCGTCCACGGTGGCACTCGGCAACCGAAATGATGGGGAGGGGTCACAAAAAGATATGACCGTAGTAAAGGTAATACGTGGAGCTGTGATGTGAATGTGAAATATTTAATTGTATATATAACGGAAATAAACATCACCTCGTAATAGACCTATACACTACGATAGCATATTTAATGGCGAATTGCAACTAACGCTTCATTAGGCGAATGGAACCATACCATTCCTTACTTTTATTTATAACCTTAAGAAAATTACAGCCCGTTGTTGGTCTTTTTCTTACGACCTACCGCTTCTGACATTAAGATCACAGGTCCGTTACACCTGCATTGTCTACAGGTGGATGCTGTGTAGCCACGATAGATAAGTGTTCGTACAGATTTCGTACAGAGGTAAGTGTCCGCGCCGAAGCCTGATGTTTATTTGATTGCTTGTTCGGATCCAAATCCCAATTAATTTTAATTACGATTTTTGGCATAAACGTATGTTAGAAATAATGCATTGCACATACTCAACTTTCTTTTATGTTGAGGGTCGCTCTTTTACGTCGTTTCTTTTACGCTGAGGGCGAAGGTTAGAGCTTCCCTGATAACCACAAAATGCCCGAATGATAGAGTCAACTTGCCCTGAAAGTATTTTGCATTAATGTATACTGATAACCTACCGAGGTTACGATCGGGTCATCTGACGTAGAACACCGTGGGAACGGTACAAACCTGCTGCAATAAATAATGTGTGTTACACACGCCATACCATACGTTAAACTCGTGTATTTTAGTTATTTGAGCCGCACTCAGTCATTTTCAGAATCAAAACAATGACGGGGCATAATATTCCCCATGTTGTAAAGGAAGACAAGGAAAACTAACATATGGCACAGAGAAGCTGTTCCGAGCCTCACTGATTAGGAATTTAAGATACGAGTGGATGTGTGGAATCTAGATTAGTCTTAGTGAGAAGGAAAATTCAATTCAATTCAGTTCAATGATGCCATATTTTACGTGGCGAGACTCAGGCTATCAGATATGCTCTTCCGTCCGACCACGCAAATTTTACTACGCTCCTTTCACCATCTAGCGGAGAAAGTAGATATCACTGAGACGACGAAACATTATAGACGTTGGCTGCTGTAATCAGTTGTTCCTAAGGTTTCCACAAATCGATTGCCGAGGGTTGACGGAGATGTACTATCTCACACAACGCGAAATACTTATGAAAACCACCATCTGCTTAAGGTTATAAATGAAAAAAAACAACAAAAAACCATTTCAACATAGGCTCCAAATAAAATTTGATAATTATTATGTGCTTTTTGATTTTGGTTCCCCATTCGAAAATCTCATTGCAAAAAAGCGTCACAATCGGCCACAGAGTTTGTGAGACTATTGAGTTTTGCCCTCGTAAATGGGGATTTAACATTCAATATTTTGTCGGAATATACACCGCAAAGATAACTCAATTGGTATTTGTTTCTCGTTTATATCCTCAATCAATGTGTCATTGTGCTATATGTATAATACTACATCGAAATGAAAAGATTTGGTTTCCTTTTTTCCATCGACGTACAATGCCAACCTTTTTGACAATTGATGCAGGTGAAATAAAAACAGGGTTTGCACGATTACGTTTTAAACATTTTTGGAGAAAATGAAATTGAATAAAATTGCGTCTCTCTTTTGAAACTACTCTCTACAAACTTGGTTATCCCCATTTCTGCAATGGTTGGAACTCACGAAAATTGTGTTAGGACAAAAAATCGAGTCAAACAATCCACGGTTTCAATAAATATTTATCCTTAAAGGAAAACTGTCGACTGACATTTCATCAACATCTATTTTCATATAAGCAATGAATGCAGAAATACAACTTTGCGAGGAACAAATGGAATTTCTTCCATCACTATCCACTATTAAAATATTAATCCACAGGAAATGCAATTATTGTCATAAAATACCGTGTAAATTATAAACTCATTACAAAAGAAGTTTCATCACGAAAGTGAATTGTATTTTGAAATTTCTTATTGGTATCAGTGTTTCTCTTGCGGATTGCGGCAATAACCTTAAAGAAAATAAATAGATATTTGGAACCAGATCATTTCATAAAGAATTGTAAGTTAAGAAATTCGGATCTCTAGTCCAAAAAGCATTTTATATTTCGCCCGAGAGAAACGTGTGGCGTTACAATAAGAAATTAAACATACTACATTATTTTACATTTATGTAGACGTTAACGTCTTAACTAATCGTCAATATTCAAATTAAAGAAAAGTATCTACACTTGAAACATTGAAGCAAATGAAACAGATACTAGATAGTTCACGCTTTAAGTTAATGATTTTATACAGAGTTTTGCTTTCTCATCACATGCTTTTTAGTGGTTTTCAGAAAATAAACAAAATTGCGCGCGACACGTATTCCTTTTCTCTGACAAAGATTTCGATATTTTAACATTTATCAGAAGTGGACTATGAGTTCAACATTTTTCCCCAAATATGTACGCAGGCGATTATAATAATAGGTATTCATGCATTAAAATGCAGGATATATTGTATTACCAAAAAATATCGCTCACGAGCGGTAGTGATTTTTATTTAACATTTATTCTCATAATAGCCTCTATAATGGTCTAAGGAAAGTTGAGTTTTGTAAGTCAGTTTGATTAACCATTTACATGAAACCGTGGACACAAAACCCATAAGTATGCTACTGTTAACAGTTAATTACCCCCCGCCCATTTCAGATCATAATACAGAAGATCCCAGATTGTTATATAAGGGAAAGAGCCAATGAATATGCAACCCGCAACATACGGTGCACTTCATTAAGGGTATTTTCTCATCTTTCGACTTACGTCGAAATCGATGCGTTCCAAGGCCCTTCAAACCAGCTCTTATTGTCGGATACGAATTATTTATTATGCTGTACTCTACAATTAAGACATTTGGTTCGTTCTATTACAGTTTTAGAGAGTACCTTCGTACCATCATTTACAAGAAATACTCGGATTGATTGATGCAATCTAGTTGTACGTCAACTGCTGTTATTTCCGTTACAGTAGTGAATGTTTTTACGTCTGTTTCTTTCTTGCTGGATGACGAAAACCGGCGCCGAACAACGTCGGATTGTGGGAGGTTTCCTATTATTGAAGGAAATTGAAGCACAGTAATGCTTCATTATATTATTAATTGAATTCTACAGAAAATAGGAGCTAGTTACCGTGTATTTTGTTCTGAAGACAAGGGCTATCGTTCGGACCATCGTGTTGGACTTGTTTTCGGTTTCAATCATTGGATTTGCTAAATCGATACGACGGTTGTAACTTCCAACAAGTTATAAGGACCATCGACTTTGAAACAAACATAAAGGCAACAAATTATTTTCTTCTTAATATTTGCCGCAAACGTCCAAAAATTGTGTGCTAGTTGTTTATTTTTTATTTTGGAAATATGTGTGCGTTAAAATCCGAGCCGGCTCTTGTTATCGTGTTAAAATACTTGATTGCGATTGCATCATATTGCATCTTATCTTGTTTTCCAAAAAAATGTTTTCCTTGTGTTTCTAACCGAATGTTTGCCTGGAATCTCACTATCTTGTGATTTGAAATTACGCGGAATAGTAATATTACTCTCTTATTCAGTTATGATATTTCATAAACTGAAAACTTGCCCCTGATAATTTTAAAGTATTTTTGGGGTATCCTCAAAAATTTGGTAATAAAAATCTGGGTACGGATACAAGGTTTTCATGCCATCAATTCATGAACGTTCTTGCCCCTTTTCCATGTCCTCGATTTGCTAAACCGGCACGACGTGGTAACTTCCAACAAACTTGGAAAGAAACTGAAGGGGAGCGATTTTTCCCTTCGGCAACTTATTACCAACAAATCCGCAGCAAATTGCGGTGTAGTCCTCATTTTTATTTGGTTTCGTTGAGCCGGGGTGTTAGGTTCCGAGGCGTTGGCGCTGTGCCAGCGCCGGCGGGAGGCCTGGCGCCTGGCGCCTGCCCGGTGCGTGTGGTGGGCCCAGCGTTCGCCGCTCGCCGCTCTCCGCCGGCGCTCGGGCCCGCTCGTGCCCGAGGGCGCGCCGACGGGTTGACGCTCCGCGCGACGCGAGTTCCCGACGGGCTCCTGGCCCTAAGTCCGACGCTGGACGTCCGTCCGCCCCGACAACCGGCGGGCTCGACGCCAGAAGTCCGACGTCGGACGCTCAACGGACCCGACAACCGACGCTCGAATACCGACAAGCGGCGGACTCCATGCCCGAAGTCCGACGTTGGACGCTCGACGGACCCGACAATCGACGCTCGAAGTCCGACACTCGGCGGGCTCCACGCCTGAAGTCCGACGTCGGACGTCTGACGGGCCCGACAACCGACGCCAGAAGTCGAAGGCTCGGCGGCCCTTGCCACCGACCCCCCCCCCCGAGGGGTCTGATTACGGCCCCCCGATGGCCCTAGACGCAGCGAGTATTTCTTTGCGTGGAAGATTACACCTTTTTGTATCCAATTGCTATGGAATTTCGAACTGTGCGGTAGAGAAAAGTCCTTAGATACGAGTGTGTTGCATAGTGCATTTCTTGGCGTTGCAGGTTCCACCATTTTATAACTAATAATTAAGGGAGTTCTAAGTGTGCGGTAGGTCAAAGTCACTTGATACAGCAAGTAGCGCATTCCTTTGCGTCGCAGATTACATTGATGTCAAATTGTTAAGGCAGTTTGAACTGTGTAGTAATGCAAAGTCCCTGGATACAGTGACTAGTGCATTCCTCTGCGCCAGATATTTCACATTTTTATATCCAAATGTTAAGGGAATTCGAACAGTGCGGTACAGTGTATGTTGGGAACCATCCATCTATCCCACACCAACCAGTATTAACGCACTCACATTTCGACATAATGCCTTCCATTTTATCATCTCCTCCTGCATGCTGCCTGTCGGGGCTATCGGAGTGAGGATATTAAATGGCATCGTCCGTTCATGTTGAGCTACCCTCTGTAACTAGGGACTCAACAAAGCCTCTCCGCTGATTAGCATTTCTGAGGGCTGATTAATATCGAAAGGGCACCTAAGCATGGCCAAACTATGAGCCCCTCTCATAATTAAACATGTAAAGGTACTCTTCTAGATACACATTGTAATCAAAATTAACATAAACTTACTAACATACTATTTGGCAAATGATTATACATTATATGATGCTGACTATATAGTATATGATAAATTATATGAGTCTATTAAGTGCTGCTGCAACAAATGACATTCCATTACAAAAACCTTTTTTTCATTACTGTGGTTAAGCATGCCGAATTACAACAGAAATCTTATTTTTCGGAATGGTCCTCATGCGATACACATGATTATATTATTATCGTTCTGTGGTGAGAGACAATTTATAGTCAAGCATTTTCTATGGCAAAGAAAATCAATTATAATCTGTGCAAATTAAAAATTTGACTTCAAAATATGTGTGCGTATTCATGAACCAATATTAAATACAAAAGAATTATGTTGAGCCACGGTTATGGACTGTTAATCTAGTGTTTTCAGAAATCTTGGCCTCATAAAACTATCCTTCGTTGAATGTATTTCGTAGCAAAAAGAAATCTGCTTCTGAAGTATTGAAGATTTTCTAATTTGAAGTCACTAAATTTTTCTTGACTCTCGACTTAAGTTTTGTATTTCATGGGGGAGAAAAGTTGGATAACTACGTTGTGTTTTATTTGTTCTGTGGAAAAAGACCATTCACTCATTCTCTTTTATATTTTGAACAAGATTTCGATTCAATAGTCTCGCGAGGTTGTCCTGTGGTTGCTAGATTTGTGCGAAAATCTTAGTCTTTCTGTATGGAAAGAAGTTGCGCCTAAATATTCATCAGAGACATTATGTGACGTTAATATTCCAATATCCAAAAAACAAGTCTCTCATACTTTGTTTCCTTGGTATCATCAATAAATTTTAAAGACAATCCAAAACATCTCGTATTCACGTAGTTATATGTCTTGTAATATTAGAAATACTGTGTATGATATTATCTCCGTGGTCTTCAAACAGTTATGTTTCAACATTATAATAATAATAATAATAATGTCTTTAATAAAGGTTCCTTAACTAGTGCAAAGGAAATTCATTTTTGATTTGACGGTTCACGTGAATACTAGAATTATTTATAGAGTGCTTATGCGACATCAATAGAAGGAAATACAGGAGTGCTTTATGCTCGGCATGAGAAGCCAGGAACTAATAACCTATAAGATTAGCATATGTTCCTGAAATAAAATATGGCAAAACGTGGTCCATTTATGCATTCAGAAAAAAACAATTTTAGAAATCGATTTCTATAAACGGAGAACAGTTGAAATTCAATGTTTTATAGTATTGAAAAGTGCAAAATAAGAAGGTACAATGTAATACTTTTCACAAAACATTTTTTGGAGAATTTTCAAAAGAATACTGTCTCTGGTTGAGAACATTCAGCATATTACGACCTCTTGGATGGATGGATATCGTTAGCGATGTGCTTGTAGCAAAATGTATCGCAAACAGTACCGAAGAACTAAGGGCCGCCAGAAGTTGAAACGGGCGAGGCACGGCAACGAGAGCGCCCTATCTCACCTCACCCAGCGCTGAGTCTGCAGCGGCGTCCATCAGCCGCCGGTCCAAAAACTTGTCCATTAGACTTAGCGCGTCGGGAGGGCTTTTAAGGGCGCGAGGCAGCCAAGCGACGCCACGCGGAACCTGCGTATTACGCTCAGGAAAGTGTAGCCCCTGGCTATTCAACCACCGTCAACGTACTAAATGCAGCTGATTTTTTTTCTTGGTAGACAAAACTTGGGATTTTGGAAAATTAGAAGTTACGTTTACATTAAAATTTCATTTGTTTTTTTTTTCTGAGTCTCTTCCCTTGTACGAACTAGGACGTTGCTTGGGACAAAAAGAAACGAGTTTACAAGATGAAATTGCCAGTACATATTCATTACGGAGAGTCCGTTTGAACTTGGGAGGCAGCGTTTCGGGTGGCGTGAAGAGAACGGAATGTAAATGAAGCCAGATCAGCGTCGAGGGGTATCTTCGAATGAATATTAAAAGCGCAGGGCGAGCGCGCGGGCCACCGCCTCTACGACGGCGTGATCCGCGGCGGGCGCGGGGGCGACGGCGGCGGCGGTGGCGGCGGCGTCGCGGCGACCACTTGTTGGATCGGCGGCGCGCGTCGGGCAGTGGGGGAGGGGGCAGGAGCGGGGAGACGCGAGGCTTGGCGGGGCCGGGCCTGGGCGCGCGCCTTGGCGTGGTACTCACTGGAGTAGCCGGCGAGCAGCGACGCGATGCCGGCGGCGTAGGCGGCGGCCGTGGGGCTGACGCGCTTGGCGGAGGGCAAGGCGCCCGACAGCGAGCCGCAACTGGTGCGCGCGGGCTGGTGCGCCCCGCTCAACCCTCCAGGCGGAGGGTTCTCATCCTCCGACGTGCTGTACTGGCGCTCGCGCCACTCGTAGCTGCGCTGGCGCCGCAGGCGCTGGGCCGAGCCGCCGCTCAACGAGCCTCCTCCGCCTGCTCCGGGCGCGGGACCGCCTGCTGCACCTTGGGGCACGCCTGCGCTAGAACTGCCTCCGGTCGGCACACCACCGCCCAAGCTGCTGCCGCCGCTCAGCGGGGTCGCCGTGTGACTGCTGGATGTATTACAAGCTTGAAAGTTACTACTGCTTCTGGCAATCGCCGCTTGGCGGCGTCCGAGCGTCGTGTCCATGGTAACAAACGCCGGTGGCGGAAGCTCGCTGGCCCCCACTCCGTCACGCGGACACGCGGCGGCGTACGACGCACGCTCGGGCCGCGCGCGGCGGCGGCGGCGGTGGCGGGAGCGCGGGCGACGGCGGCGGCGGCGACGGCGGGCAGATCCGCGCTCTCGCCTCTCCGGCGCGCACGCGCACAAATCGCGCGCGCTAGCGGAGGCGCGGCGGCGGCGGCGGGCGGCGGCGCGGACGGCGCGATGCGACGCGACGCGGCGCGGCGCGGCTTGGCGCGGGCGAGCGACGACGGAGGGGAAAGAGAGAGAGAGAGAGCGAGCAAGGGGCTCAGGCGGGCGGCGCGGCGGCGGCGACGGCGGCGGCGGCGGGCACGGCGGCGGCGGCAGGCGCGGCGGCAGCGACGGCGGCGACGACGGCGACGACGGCGGCGGCTGGCGCGGCGGGGGCGGCGAAGGCCCGCGGCGCAGGGCAGCGGGGCGAGGCGGCCATGGTTCGGGAGCCCGCGACCGCCGCTCGGCTACGACGCCGCTCGGCAACCTGTTGGCACAGACACACGCGCGCGCGCGGTGAGAGAGAGCTCCGCGCAGCACGGGGCGAGGAGGGAGCGGCGGAGGGCGAACGCACAGGAAGAGGAGCGGGCGGTGTAAGCGGCTTTCGCGGGATGAACCGCGCTCGTCGAGGCGGAGCGACGCGAGCGCGTGCGGAGCGGGGCGGGGCGCGGGTGGGAGGGAGGGAGTGAGGGAGGGAGGGAGGGTGGGCTGGGTGCGTCGGCGGGACGGGACGCATACGCGGGAGCTGGGATGAGGCAACCGTGAGAGCGGAGTATGCACGCATGCGCGCACGGTAGTCACCCGCAGGAGAATTCGATAATTGAAATGTTACAATATTTCCGCTTCTGCCCGGCGCGAAGCCAAGCCGAACGGTGCGGAGCAGAGCAGGAAACATTTCGGGGGCGGCGCCGACACCGGTCTCATGACGCAGGCAGTGTCGGCGACCGTCCGCCGGAGCCCCGTTCTTTGGAGGGTCTTTAGAAGCCTCTATGCGATGTCTCCTGCGGGTAGGATGCTTTGCATTACATAATAATTTTTGGACACTTTATTGGGTTTGCAACAAGATGCTCACCAAGACAAAGTATTTGCTTCTTAGTGTCACGGCTTTTCAATATAAATAAGCATTTAACATACAAAGCATATGGATTCATTTACTACGTATATACATATGTTACTGTACACGAGCATTCACCCATAGGAACTTACACACTGAAAAAAAATTAACATGTCAAGAATATCAACTGTTCGAAAATGTTGGAAAAATTCTGCTACTCATTGTAAAACAATACTTTGAGCAAACCTACTGATACGCACAAGTGAATAAAAATACAGATGAATCAAGAGATTCAATAAAATGTTAAAATTAACAACGCCAATTAATAGCTATTGTTTTTCAATTCGTATAATTGAGTCGAAACAGGTTACCGTACTGTCAGTCTAGGGATTCTGAGAAGAAATCACAACAAATGAAATGCATTCATAGTTTGTCGAGAAAATTGAGTTGCACAAAGCATTCAAGACGATTGGAAGTGATGTACTTTTATCTTGTAATTCTTCCAATAAAAATCTAATATTTTTAATGAGGGTTTGCCAGCAATATGTATCCTCGAGGACTTATTATACCTTATAAACCTTGCGCTTTCTGAACAACCCCTAAAGAAACCCAATTAATAACATCAATACAAAAAGCACAAATTTCCGGAAGTAGTGGTGTGTAGTGTTATTCGGAAAATGGGTGCGACTGCTGAGAATTGTTTTACAATCTCTAACGTTTAGCAATGTGTACGCAGATTCTCATTTATGGGAATAATATCCAGTAATCTTAAAATCTATTGACATACGTTTTTATTTACATTCTCACGTTGAAAATATTTTTCCTCTCCACACAATTAACATTTCGGTTTCAGTAAACAACAGTTACGATAAAAGACTAACTTCAATCTATCAGTAGTATAAGCTCAGAACTTCATTGTTATTACTTCTGGGATTTACACTGAAGGATTTATATTTTCGTTTATAGTAATGTTTCGTAAGTTGGTTTCTTTAGCTTGGCAGTTTTTTGTGATGAGGTGGCACAGCGGTCCTGGTAGTATCTTGATTCATTGCTGGTGTTTTTGTAGAGAGTGAATACGCTCTAGATTTAATGAATATGAAATATTATTGAAGTAATAAAATAAGTGTTTCATATTTTTCATATCGTTCTTATTTTGCTTAAAATTCCTCGTAAAGATATTATTATATATTAACTTAAAAATGTAGAGTGAAAAGTAAATAAAAGCATTAGTAAAATGTATACAAAGTTGTAACGTTGGAAAATATTACTCAAAAACAGAACGAAATAATGGCTTCTGGCACGGTGGGAAATAGTGATAAAGAAGAGTGTTACATAAAAGGAAATGCGGTCTAGGTTCGGAGAGCACCGGTTGACACAGGGAAATGAGCCTTACATGAAAATGGTAGAAGACCAAGTTACGATGCGACGGGGGTGTTATTGGCATTATAACTTACAATGAAAGGAAATAATAGCGTTGGCGTTTGTTCATTTACTGCACCCACAACCGTCATTGAGCTTTTTCAAATGATTTCGCTTGCGCATTTTTACCAAGCTTGCGCACACATTTATGATCGTCGCTGATTTCACATTAATATGCAGGTATGTCTTTCTACGATACGACACAGATTTTTATGTCAAAAAAGTACTGCAATAAACACAATTTTCAGCTATTAATATTACAAATTAATCAGAAAACAAATTTTAAAAAATAGTGAGAGCTACCCGTAACACTGCGTTTGGTTTCCCCGACGATGTAATAATGTCAGAATGATGAGCTATATACGATGAACATACAGGACTGGTTTTCACGAAATCCTTCCCTTTCCCTGCTTTTGATCAACTCTGAGAATTTGAATCTTTATTATTTAAAATGCAGTTGCCTGGATGATAAAGATCGTTAGAATGTGAAAATGTGCAAGGATGTTCATGTGTTGAAATTTCATGCTATATTAGTTTGTTCTTTTTCAACATTTCCTTATCCTGTTTTTACATTCCTTACAATAATTGAATGATTATTTAGTGTTTATGGGCGCCTCAAATACTATGGTAATTAGGCCCGTAAGTGTCGTGCACGTTATATCATGGTAGGTGACTGTTTCCTGCGCCAAGTAGAATGTGAAATCCGGCTCCGACACACTCGTTATTTTCAGGGATTTCCCATCTCCAAGTACCTACACAGAGTGGCACCGCCCCAGCCGAGACATGCTCGAAGTTCTCGACTGGTCACTCATGTCTGAGAGCGCAGTCCATGTGTGTGTGTGTGTGTGTTTGTGTGTGTGTGTGTTTGTGTGTGTGTGTGTGTTTGTGTGTGTTTCTGTGTGTGAGTGAATGAACAAGAAAAGATCGCGTACGCACGTAGCTTGATCGTGATGGTACTACCCTGGTATTGACCGGAGAAACCATGGAAAACAAATCAGAGCAGTCTGATGGTGGAATTCTCCTCCAGAACGTGATTGTATTGGACTCAGCTACGTAGCTACTGTCGAAAATCTGCCAACGTCGGTGAATTAATCCTGCGATTTCCCGGTCAGCGGCACTGCAGAGGCAATCTCAGTGATTCATTGTAACCAGTAGTATCTTACTTACTTTCGACACTGGTAAGATGTCGAAATACCCAATTCATGTAAAAACTGATTTCCAAAGAATCTCCGTTTTGCACATTTTACCTCATCACACATAAAATGTCCTTTTCCGGACTGGTAAAGAAAGTATAAATCTGAAATTCAGTAACATGCATTTTTTACATGATTTATTTGTTTTCGGAATCAGGTTCTGTACTTTTAGATGCGCCAGAGTTTGTAAGAATTTGTGCTCACATTCCGTTAAAAACAAGACCGAGAATACAATCGAAAAGAAACAGAAGGAAAACAATATGATGGAAAATCATTGTTTACTTTCTTAATGTTTCAGTACATGGTGCCTTAAGAGAACAAACTTGTATCTTTAGCAACATTCATTCAGTTACATGAAATTTTCCTTACTCAAATATACTTTCATTGTGAATTATACCTCATCTGGATGGACTTTTCCCTGTAGTAATCCATGTGGAAAGTACTGAAAGAGGGGCAACGTCTACAACAGTGAGTCCACCGAAACAAAAAGGCACCGGCTCAGAAAAAAAATGAAGGACGCTACCGCTTTCTCCGCTCCGCTCTGTCCCTGTTCCGTCCTGCTCCACACTGCCCAGCTTTTGCATAACCCCGCTTTGCGCCATAGACCTGCGCCCCGTTCCCGCCGACGCCCCGGCACACACCCTCCCCGCACCATCGGTCTCTCCACCACCCCCACGGGGTCCGACCGCCTTGTGCCATCGACCAGTCGACCGGCAGCGCCCCTTACGCAACCGCCTAATTGCGCGGCGACTGTCTTCGCGTGCCCCTCGTCCCCCTCCCACCCGACCTCGCTCGCCGGCCCCGCCCCCCGCCGTCTGGTCGCGAACAATAGCCCGTAACCCGGCTGCGCCCGCTCGCTCTCCATCCCCGACACTCACTCCCTCACCCCACCTCGCTACCCTCGCTATCCGCGCCGTCCTCGCCGCCCTCGCCGCCCTCGCCGCCCTCGCCGTTCTCGCCGCCCTCGCCGCCCTCGCCGCCCTCGCCGCCCTCGCCGCCCACGCCGCCCTCGCCCTCGCCGCCCTCGCCGTTCTCGCCACCCTCGCCGCCCTCGCCGCCCTCGCCGCCCACGCCGCCCTCGCCGCCTTCGCCGTCCTCGCCTCCCTCGCCGCCCTCGCCGCCCTCG
Organism: Acheta domesticus; assembly: GCA_031308135.1. Classification (NCBI taxonomy): domain Eukaryota; kingdom Metazoa; phylum Arthropoda; class Insecta; order Orthoptera; family Gryllidae; genus Acheta; species Acheta domesticus. The sequence goes on along the minus strand of JAHLJT010008446.1, from coordinate 245,132,624 downwards.
CCGCCCTCGCCGCCTTCGCCGCCCTCGCCGCCCTGGCTCTCCGCGTCGTCCTCGTCGCCCTCACCTCCCCACGCCGCCCTCACCGCCCCATGTCGCCCTCACCGCCCCATGTCGCCCTCACCGCCCCATGTCGCCCTCACCGCCCCATGTCGCCCTCACCGCCCCATGTCGCTCTCACCGCCCTCGCCGACCCACGCCGTCCTCGCCACTATCGTCGACTTCGCCGCCCTCGTTGTCCTCCCCGACCTCGCCTCCGTTCCCGACCTCGTTGTCCTCGCCGCCCTACCCAGCCTCCCCGCCTTCGCTGCCCTCCCTGCTCTCGCTGGCTCCGGCTTTGCCGTCGCCGGCCAGCCTGAGGCTCCCAACCACCTGGCGCTGACGTTTTTCATTTATCCGCGCAACGGTGCGCGCTTGATAAACGTAAATGTCATTTGTTCGTGGGGGCGGCGACGTTGGCGCTGGCGGCGGCGGAGGCGGTGTCGGTAGCGTCACAGGCGCCGGTCGTGGAGGGATGCAGCAATTTGCCAGGAGCGAAGGCGACTGCGCAAGGCTTTCGCACAGGGCAGCTCAAGGCAATTGTCATCATGGTTTCAGTCAGGAACTTCAGAAATCTATAGCTATTATACTCTCGGGAACATACTGTCTTGCAGCAACGCAAATGTCTTTGACATTTACGTTACCACGTTTTGTAACATGAAAGCTTTGGAAAAAGCTTACAAAAAAAAGTTAGACTAAATGAAGCATTGCCATATAAAGTTAAGGTCAATTACTTTATTGTGAAAAATCTCTGTTTATTTAATAATTTTGTAGTTTAGCTACTTTTCGTAAATTTAAAACCTCGAAATGGTAATGATGGTTGCAAATTTTTATTTGCAATTAGTCCAGCGGCGGACATTTGCTTTCTGTTAGTAGGTTGACAAGTAAAATTCTGTTCTTTTAACTCGTTTACTAGGAGATATTCGAGATATTACGGCCGATCCTAAGGCAGAGTGCCATAGCGATCCCGAACCAATGGATCGCGGGTTCGCGTCCCGCCTCGAGCATGGTTCTACCTGTGTTCGCCCTTTCACCTTCTATCACCACATCATATCATTTCATCTTCACAGTTACCATAACGTTAAATCCAGTAGTGGTCGCTAATGACCTAGATGTTGATGAAACCTTAATAATAAAAAAAGATATTACGGAACGCTAGTTACCTATTAACAAATTACAAACATACAAATATTAATTTCAAGAATAATTATTAGATATACTTTCCAACAACGTGAAAGAAGTTGGGTCATCTAGGTGGGAAGTTTGAGATTTCTGGTTCCAACTTGTTTAAAAGATTATTAATTAGGGGGAAGGAATAAACTTTTTAGAAATCTGGATTTGAGTTTTGGGTTTGTTTAGTAATTTTGATTGGTTTTGAAGATGTTGAAATGGAATGTTGATTTACATATTATACAAAATTGATCCATAATTTTGCATAAATTCAAATAGTGGTGGTGTATTTAGTTCCTTGTGGGTTTGGCCATGCTCTATTGGAAGCGTTAATGACCACTCGAAGGAATTTGCTTTCTATTGTGAGTGACGATTTAGAGGTTTCTCCTCAAACAGCACATGCATATGCGGCGTATAAAGCTTGTTAAACAATGCGAACAAAGCGTTTCACATAAAATGTTAGATTCGTTTCAGAGCCTGCACAGAGGGATACATTTTTGCTTAGGTGTGCAGACAATAGTACAATGCCAGAGATTAAACCGACAGGAGTTTGTTGAAATATATTTATCAGGATCTCGGGATTACCGCTGTCTCAGTAGCAACTCTGATCGAGAGGTACTAGGGTTCGACTCTCGGCGGTGGCGGGTTTTCGGCACTAGCTATATAGCTAGGTCGAACTCGGTTGCTATGTAGATGTGAATTACAGTTGCCGGACGCTCTGATTGGCAGTATTCCGTGGGTTTTCCGATTAACACCAGGAGAATGCCCAAGCAGTGCCTTAACAAACGGGCACGGATCGCGCGCGATCTTTAATTCCTCTTCCTTGCCCTATTCTCCCATCTTACATGTATTCACACACATATACGTACATCCACTAAATTATAACATACGTCAGGAGACTAGTCGGGATCTGAGAGTCTGCCCCAGCTGGGGTGGTGTCTCGTTGTGGTAGATACCTGGAGGGGAATCCCCGCGAGTCAACGTGTAGGTCGGAGGTGGATCTCATTATTCAGCGTCAGAGAAATCAAACGCTCCCTCTTGGGATAAAGCATTCACAACACCGACGGCACTAATGACCATAGTAACTGACGTGCCCGGAAATATCAATCAAACTTGCGTTCTTGCGTTCCACCCTACATATGTGCATTATGTATATGTGTATGTGCGTGTGTATGTGTGAGGTGGGTGAATTCGTTCGCCTCACGCACCCACACACGCGCGCGCGAGCACACACACATATATTCATAAGAACTTAGAAGTCTAATGAGGTTGGTAGTTAACGCACCCAGAATCAATATTCCCTCCCCCAACCGTCTACATTTCAAGAATAAATTCACAATCTAAAAGCAATTTGTGTGAACTGCTGCAATTTTCTATGTGAATCTACGAAGGAGGTTAAACTGACAAAGCTCCCTCCACTGATTTACTTTTTGCATCTGCCCTTTGCTTGAGGCGTTTGGACATGATGCAGGCTCCTTTGCATCCGGCGGACGCCGCCAACGCCGCCGCCGCCGCCGCCGCCGTCGTCGTCGACGTCGTCGTCGTCGTCGACAACGTCGTCATCGTGGCCGCCGCCGCCGGCCCCCCCCCTGCCTAGCGGCCAGTCCGGGGAACACAAAGAGCGTCTTGTGCGGGACGGGTGGCGGGGACGGCCTCACAGAGGCCGCGATGACGTGTGACGTACGCGTCGTGACGGGTGAGAGGGGAGTGTAGGCAGGACGAGGGAGGGGAGTGGCGAGCGATCGTGCACACACACGTGCGCCGACACGCGCGGCACACGCACTCTCCAAATAGACCGCGCTCTCGTTAGGGCGTTAAGTACTTGAGAGCTACAGTTCCACGAGATCGTTACTGTTTCAACAAAGCTTAGCTAATACATCGCAATTCTCTGGTGAAACAAATATCTTCAAAATTTCTGTAATAACAGATCGCTTTCTTTATTACATTCTTACTTAACATTACAAATATGGATAAAATAATGAAAACATTTTTTTATTTTAAGAAATATGTTAACGCTTTTTATTTTATTTAATTGTAGTAATATTCCGATATTCTATTAAAACATTATTTTATAGTAGTGTTTGTTCCAATAAAAAGTCAGAATACCATACGGTTACAATTAAATATTTTCTACTCCCATTTTATTAGCATTTGAAAATAAGTTATTCAAGTGCTTAAAATAAAAATAATGTTTCAATTACTACAAATGTTTGTCAATATGTGAATAACTATTACTAACGACTAGTGGCAACTAAAATGATTGAGAGTAACTCTCAAAAAATTCTAATTTTTTATACTTTTGTGTTATGTTATCATTAAGGACCAGATTTCATTGCAAATAGTTATTTTGCTTGGGAACCAACAGCCTGATACGCTAATCATTATACCACCGTGACCGCAAACTTTCCGCAAAATTCTTCGTTTTCAATACCTAAAAGACGAGCCCAGCCTCTCCTCCTTTCCAGTGGTTCAATTGGGGCGGAACGCCTTTTCAGATGGGGAAGTTCGGCCGTGAAGGGAATTCTCCTTCTCTTTTACTTTTCATGCAAGCGTAGTCCAGGTTTTTCGAGTTCACTTACAATGATACGGCTTCGAGTAGACTATTATAATAGCAGATGCCTCTTTGTATTACTCTATTGTCAAAAACAGTAACGCCTGTGTGTGAGGTTTTGGGGGAAGAATACTTTGCGCCCATTTTCTTCAGCTGAGGAATCACTACCTCCTCTTTTCTAAAATATATTGAAACGAGTTGTTAATTAACTCACACAAATTTAATTAAAGAGAGGGGGACAGGGATTCTTTCTCAGGAATGGGTTCCGGGTCTGATCATACATACAATGGAAATTGACAATGGTTTATTACAAAAAAAAGAACCATGATCATTACAAGCAACTGGACTTAACATACACTTGCGGCCATGTGATCTGTATTCCCTACACCAATCTCTTGTAAATTACATCATTCAATGGTTTGCTACTGTTCGCACCACATTCCCCTCCCCTGACATCCATTCTCTGATTACCCTGGTTACTGAATATCAGGTACTTATGCTGTATGCCTCTTGTAGCTCTGACGCGTGACTCCACCTCGGCGCTATCCTCGGGATTGCTCGGGTCTGCTCGGTCGCCCGCGTCGCCGCCGTGTCGCCACCGCGCCCGCCGCCTCCTCCAGCAATGCTCGCGAGCACGCCACGCCGTTTCCCAAATCTTCGTTCTTCACAGTACTGGCAGACGAAATTCATTCGGCGTGCTCGAACACTCGTGTCTCTCACGCAACGGGAGCATTAGTTTCACGATTAATCTTTCTCCGTACAACTCACCAGCGTGTGAACGACGCCTGGTTACTGCACTCGCTCGTGTAAATATAATAGTACAAGTCTCAATTATCCACTTTCCGCCCCCTTTTTCCCAGGTTGTAACTTTGATGTTACTGCACAGTCCTCACAATCGCAATTGTTACTATCCTACGTTTACTCAACGTCTCTATTAGTTGCTGCACTCGTCCATGTCCACGTGTTTACCACTTACTACCGACATTATCTGTAGCATCTCTGTTCTTTCACATTACACACGCATCCTTTTAACTCCGCTTTACCACAGTTACCTGTATCACTCAAGCGTCTACTCACACGATTCTTCTACTTTTTTTCACACCATACTTTCGCTGATTTCATATATTACATCGCTCTACCATCTGACCTCCGCCATGTCTGGGCGCTTCTCTCTCGCCACTCTGCTTCTTGGCCCGGTGCTCGGTTCGCGGCACTCGGTTCCTCCGCTGAGCCGGCTCCGGCCCCCCCCCCCGACTCCGCCGGCTGGCCAGCCTGTGCCGCGCAGTTTAAACCTACGAATTGGGCCGAAACGCATTGTTATCACTGAGATGATAACAATTCGTTTCAATATGTATGAGAAATATCAATAGTCGGATTTGATACCATTTCAAATCAAATATTCCCAAACGTAAGTATACCGATTTTTAAGCTAAAAATGGTAGAAATCATGAGTTCACCATCATCACACACAATCATGAGTTCATCATCACACACAATCATGCAAAATCATCTTTAACAAATATTTAAAAACTATCCTTCTACCTGCTCGGTTTATTGAAGTACAAATTCGGTTTCTAGCTCCCACCTTGTTTTCGTACCGTTTCAGTTAAGATTTGAGAGAGAATTACAAGCGTTTTCATTTAGTCAAAATAATGGCCCCATGATCGCACACGCAGAATAAAATTATAGTTGAACGTTGAGATAGTTAAAATTATAATAATTATGGATACCTAATACATTTAAATAACGGAAAATTTATTCCATTAACCTGAAAAAAAAACTCACTGGAGACTTTGTTCACGTCCTTTCACAAATAACTACATTTTGCACAAAACATATGAATTTAATTAGCCACAGGGATTCACCAACTAATTTGATATTGCATTAACATCTAAAGCACAATTATATGGGCATATATTAAGGGATTAATATACAGAAATGAATGATGCAAAAAAATAATGAAATCTCTCTGATATTATGTATTCGGTTGTTCTAAATTTCTGCTTTGTCATATCTGACGAATCGTTAGTACCGATAAAACAAAACATACTAGTCCAAAATGAAATATTATAATACAATGTGAACCTAACTAGCAACATATAAAAACCTCAACTTATTGATGTACAAGGATTTTTTTATGTAAATGTAAATCAAAGATCATGTAGATATTTAAATATCAATAGCATTTAGTAACTTTCTAGACCTTTTCGAAAATAAATCCAATGATTCGAAATTGTTTAATAAGAAATAGTTCTATATTTACCATAAGCAAACTTTAAACTAAATTCTATTAAAATAATGCCATGATAAATATCAATCAAATGATAATGATTCGTGTTATCAAATGTTTTCTCGGTATAATGCATCAATTTTCTCAATGAAGAAGCATCTCATGATTTGAAAGGAAAGAAGCAAATGTTAATTAGGCGATGTGTTATATCACACATCATTCTACCTACTAAGCAATCGAAAATACATTTCCACTGCACTCGCAAAAAGAAAATAATCTATCGATTCGAAATTGGTTTGTTGTATCAATTAAAAATCTTTGCATGGGGGTTAAAACATACTCTCAGTAGATATAAAATTTAAGAAACTAAACAAACACGACATATGCATTGCATTAGAATCTAGCTAGACTACAGAATGGCACTGACTTTCTCATTCCATTCCTTCTCATTAGTTCTCTTGAGTCTGGGCTAGCTTTCAGTTTTGCCCCACCCTCTTCCCAGCTGCCATCTATTGACGTCTAAAGGGACTTCTCTACACTTTCGCAGTTTTCCGGATCCCTAATAATAGAATTGAAATATGACTTTAAAATATTAGAGAAGAATAAAACACGGTCATAGAAGCCACTTTTCATTTACAATCAGAAAGTTGGCGTTTCATCTGCAATTTCTATTAAATTTTCATTTAATAATTTGCAGGTTTTGAGAAAAAGTAATTTGTGGTGTTTCTGAAAATGTGCAATTTTCGGCTCATTTTCCCAGAAAATTTTGAGATTTCGAAAAAATTTATGAGAAATCATTTCAAGCACTTGTACTCATAAACGTAAGAAGGTATAAACACTGTAATAGAAAATATTAACGACATGAGAAATATTTAAAAAAATACATTTGATTAATTTTAAAAAAAATCAAAAGAATACATGAAAATGCATTGTCATGTATTCATTGAATATAAAAGAATTTTAAAGAAAAAAATTGAAAACGCATTTAAGATAATCTCTTTTTTAAAATTGTTCATATTTCATTCAAATTATGCAAAAACCTTTAATATTTTTAAAAAATGTTGTTTTCGGGATTATTATTATTATCATTATTATTATTATTATTATTATTATTATTATTATTATTATTATTATTATTGAATTGGGTGATGAGGGATGAAAGCACAAGGATGATGGTGGGAGATGTTTTAGGTGTGGTAGTGGGAGATTACGAGGTAGTGGGAGGTGTACGTGGGCTCTTGGAACTATCCCAGCATTCGCCTCATGAACAAAGGAAACCACGGAAACCTCGGTGGCCGGCTCGAGAGAGAGAGAGAGAGAGAGAGAGAGAGACTAAACCCACGTTAGCACGAAATCGCTTAACACGAACAAAACTTCGGTCCCGGCAAGGGATTACGGTTATACGGATATTTATAATACTAGAAGCGGTAGTAATATGCTTTAATTGTCGTTTCTCTGTTACAGGTAAGAGTGAAGTATTACAAAATTTTTTGTGTATTAATGTAATATTTGATAAAAAGTGAATAAAGCTTTTCCTCTGTTTACAGTGAAACATTTTGGCGTAGTACTGCACAAATATCTTATAAAACGACAATTTAAGTTTATTACTACCGCTTCTCTATTGACTTACTTTAAATACAATATAATCTAATAAACTTTCTCTCCGTATTCTTTTGTCTGTCTATCATCGTACTTCGTCTGTCTAAAAAACGCTAAGAATTGGAAGTGCGGTATATTCAAATTAAAGAAAATATATTTTCTTTACATTTATATATGTATTACATTTATATATATATATATATATATATATATATATATATATATATACGCATACGAGAAAGTAAAATAAGGTAGACTTAGTGAAATCTTTTCCAGAAGTAAAAGGAAGAATTTCAATTGTTTGCATTATCAGCTAGTCAGATTTCCTTCATTTCTCTGACAAAATAGGTGTTTTTAGGATTGTGTTCTGAACCTGACACAGTGATTAAATCTAATCAGGCTCCTTTGTTTGTTTTTTTCAAATCCTAACAATTTCATTAAGTGTTAATCCGTCAGAAGAAATAAAAGCTAGCTATTCTTCTCATTCATTTAATGGCACGCCAGATTTTCCTCTCTGCTGTCAAAGCGACGTTTCCTCTCTCACGAAACACCGACAAACAACAGAGCGCGCATCGTCAGCAAATTAATGAATTTCTCGTATTAAACAGGCACTGTGCAATGGGCCGCATATTCCATTTTCCTTTCGACGGAAACATTATCTGCTCCTATCCAGTTGTAAAAATATCTGTAATAATGTCGGGTAGAAATGAGTGTCCGTAATTCACTAATTCACGGGAGAGCTGGCGGCTGTGTGCAGCAGCTTTGGGAGCGGGCGGGTGCTCCGGTGCTAAAAGCGACGCAGGAAAACAAATTGAATATGACGCGACCAACAATAGAGACAAATGACGACGTGAGCGCGATCCCGTACCCGCACCTCTCCATGGTTCGCGTAATTACACGAAATGCCAAATTCGCCTCGCGTACCCACTCGACTCAGCTTGGCGCGTCGCGGCTCGTAGTGTCGCGTCGGCGAGGCGTGGCGTGGCGTGGCGAGGCGTGGGAAGGCGAGGAGAGGTGTGGTGAGACGTGCCCTGGCATGATGTAACATGACATGACGTGGTGAGGACGTGGCGTGGGGTGGTGAGGCGTGGCGTGGACGAGTCGTGGCGTGGCGTGACGAAGTTTGGCGTGGTGAGTTGTGGCCTGGTGTGGCGGGGTGTGACGTGACGTGACGAGGCGTGTTGTGTGGAGAAGTGGTGTGACGGGGAGAGGTGTGGTGAGGCGTGGCGGGTGGAGAAGTGGTGTGATGGGGAGAGGTGTGGTGAGGCGTGGCGTGGCATGGCGTGGCATGCCGGAGAAGGGGTGGGGTGTGGCGGGGCTTGCAAAACCGTTGTGCCTTTTCTCTTATTGCGGAAATGGAAACCTCGGTGGGTTCGCCGAAATCGTCCAGCGACAGTTTAATCTCTGGCTGGATTTGCGAAGGAACGACGTTGGGGATCACGCCGGAAATCGACCTGGATCAGTAAGCTGCTATTGTTTTGGCGTCGCGGCACGGACGTCATTTCGTTTGAGTTGCTGTGAGACTCGCGTGGAATATGTAGATTCGTTGAGCTAGCTAGGACCTCGGTGGGTAAAATAAGTGGTGTGGCAGAGTTTGGTGGTTTTGAACTCTTTGAGAGTTTTGATTTCAGATGATGTGTGGCAGAATTTAGTCCCATTTGTTCACTATTCATTGTAATTGAAAAAATCATTATATAATATAATAATTTTTCAGACGTCTGCCTTATTTTCAGTTATACTGATTTTCCTTCCTTGAAGATAAATTATTACTAAACATGCTCCATATAATATCTCAGAAAACACAATGTATTAGGTATAACCACATTTTTCAAACATAACAATTTAAACTATATCAGATAAATCAGTACTATTCAAAAGAGACATTACTATTTTAATTTATCTGATTTCGTTTTGGTACACTTTATATAAATTTTTATTTGATTCTAGGCTACTCGTGTATTTGGGTTATGGAGGGAATGTTAGTTACTGACAATTGTAGACTTTTCATAGAGTATAAAATATTTGAAATGTGTTAAAAAATCTTATTACATTTATATTTCCATGTGTTAAAAATATCTTACAATATATTTCCATGTGTTAAAAATATCTTACTACATTTATGATTCCATTGCGGGTTCACGTATTGGTCCAAAATAATAAGCTATTTCAGTTTGCCGACGTTTCGGAGTTTATTATTGCTCCATCTTCAGGGCTGGACAAGTTTCACTAACACGGTTATTACAAATATTGTCAACAATGATAATTACAATTGCATATTAAAAACTATGTATAAACATTACACATTGTGTGTGTGCATATATATATATATATATATATATATATATATATATATATATATATATATATATATATATATATATCTGCAACCGAACGTGTAGGTCGGCTGTGGGGAATTTCAGTGGGAACGTGGCTCTCTTTGAAAATTTGAAAAATAAAAAAAACACAAAGTCAAACCACAAACATCAATATAATTGAATCTTCATAGAAAAACCATGCCACAAATTGCAAAATGACCATAACATACAGAAATAAGCAAATAAACAAAGAAAAGAATAACACTTAATAGCATTGGAAAAAAACCATCGGCGGAAAAATCAACTGCAAAATTATCTTAAATAATTTTTCTCTTAGTTGATACTAATTAGAATCACAGTAGTATATTCTGTGATTAAATGAAATAGAAATTCAATTAATTGAACAAATTGGATCTCAGATGAGACGAGGAGTGATGAAAATGTACTGTCATAGGGAGGAGTACTTGCATTTCAACTGACAGAGTATTATAATGCTTTCGGTTTGTGAAAATTGCACTCAATTGCCTCAACATACACTACGTCCACACTCTCATATAATTTTGTGCACGAAATTCTTTGGAATTTCAAAAAGAATATCTTGCATTCGATTATAATGAATAAATTATAGTTGTTGGTGACAGAATGTTCAACAGACTTTTTTTAAAAAAAACTATAGAAATGAAAGTACAAAGAAAATCTTGTATTCTATTAACTGAATGAATATAGTTTTTTTGAAAAAAACAGAATGTTCAACAGAAATTCTTGTAGAAAACTATAGGAATTTACCCCTTTTACAACATCTATTGTACAACATTCAAGTTTGGCTCATCTTCTTCAATAGTTCGTTTCAAAATATGATTTTCACAACACTTTTAATTATACATGAATAACTTCGAACATCTTCAAAAGAAGTTACTTAAAAAACTATAGAAAATAACCCATTGTTACATTTCTTACGTAATATTTAAGTTCAGTTAACTTCAATAATTCCTATAAAAATATAATTTTATGACTTTCGTTAATGGTCCTTAATAGCTCTAACATATTTATTACTTCACGTTGGTCACTTCACTATCATCCATAATACTCCTTTCAAAAACAGAAACTGCACTTCCAGCTTATTAACATGACAAAATCTTTCAAAAATCAGTACAGTCCTCCCGCACGAAAAATCCTTACTTCAACAACCTCTCACTGTTACAAAGTTACTATGAGAATGCACATTAAACGGATATACCAGTATTAAACACGTTTTATAATGGCAAAACAATCTCCGAGAGTGAACTACGGGAACCATATCTCAACCTTAATTCCGAGGTTGTGCCCATGGAATTATTCCCAACGGTAAACCAAAAAAAAAAAAAAAAAGCGTGAACACACATTCGTCATTGGGTGGAATGTACTCGATGTGGAACTAAGAATCGAAAAACCGACCTTAGTCCGTTGGAAGTTTAGCTCGCTCGAACAACAAAGCGTGATGGAAGAACAAGCATGACGGCGTCCGTCTTAACGTTGGTATCATTTTCCGCAGACTGGGCTCGCGGCCACGCCTCTCGCTCCCCAAATTCACATCCCGGCTTCTCGAAACTTTCTGTCCATCTCTGACCGTTTGTTCACTGCACCTTCGCCGCGCATGTCACCACCGTGTAGGAGTGACACCTCTCCCCCTGCGCCTCCCCTCCACCGACCGCTGAGAAGCCGGCGATGTCGCCGCCGTCGCGGCAGCGTGAGCGTGCGGCAAATCTCCCAAGAGTCTCTTTCTTATTTATATTGTTTGGGGCCAATATGTAGCTCGCTACAACAATGTGTAATGTTTATACATAGTTTTTTAATATGCAATTGTAATAATCCACGGTTACAATATTTGTAATAACAGTGTTTGTGAAACTTGTCCATCCCTAGAAGAGAGCATAATAAACTCCGAAACGTCGGCAAACTGAAATAGCTTATTATTTTGGACCAAAACCCGTGAACCCGCAATAGAATCATCTACAGAAAATGGGCATGAAATACAGCAGATTTAACTACATTTAATACATTAATTTTTATGTGGTGGATATAGTTCATTAATATTACATTACAACTGCATTTATTTACGCAGTACCAATGAAAACTGAGTATCCATGATTAAGTGAGAAAAAATACAAAGCACAATACTTCACGTTCATTAAAATGTACAGAAAGACGACACACTAGACAGTAGTGAGTTGAGGGTGGGAGTACGATGTGAGACATTGATAAATGCTATTTTTGACATGTAAAGATGTACGATGGCATTTAGCCGCCTACCTCAATAAATTAATTCAGCGGACATACTTTCATACCATTTTAGAGAATATAAACTCAACAACTCTTATTAAAGAGGATAGTCATCGAAAAAGGAGTGTAAGAAGAGAGAGATGACAACCCCATGAATAATAATTCATTTCAACTAACAAAAAATCCCCTTCTCTGCGAAATAAAAAGAAAATATTCCGGGATTTCATTCTCATTCTCAATGATTCTGGTCAGAACTCGCGAGAGTGAACTCGCGAGAGTAAACTTTCAATTTCAAATATCGTTTTCATAATTTAATTCTACATTAATACTAAATGTACTACTATCAAAACTTTAACTTCTGGAACAAGACATCTGTAGACTTCAAAAGGTTCTGAAACATGACATAGCCATCATTATTTTACTGGATGTTAGTACCTAGTGTGTTTTAATGGAACAAAAATGTAGAGCAGGTTTTAATTGAGTTTTATGTTACAACGTTACTCAAAATTCGCAGCATCATTTATACTTTTGTGTTAGTGGGATAAATGGTGAAAGGGCATTTACAAGTCCAAAACTCTACATCGGAATACCTCCACGTAAAATATGAGGAACGAAAGCAAGGAATCATGTGTGTTGTTTCGGAAGGAATAAATATTCTTAATCAATACACAACAAATTCGTAAGAATAATATAAACAAATTTCACCATATAAGGCATGTATTGTAAACCTTTAATACATTTCTTTACATAACGTTACAAAATTGTAACATGATCTAAATTTCCGCATTTTTCCTTTTGTTACTCAACCGTTTTAATGTGAGGGTTCTTTTACAAATATCACTCCAATCACATCGCATAGCTCAAAGATTCTAAAAAAATATTAGTACTAATAACCTCGTGGACCACAATAACATTAACACTGATGCTAGATATTTTTTATAAATAGACAACTATTTTAAAGGTTATTTAATTGAATCATCGCTTCGTTGTTTGTCATAAATATTAATGGAGAAAATGCTGCAAATTGAAGAGAAAACAGGTATTTTTCAGTTATTGTTCTGTTAACATCTGGTTTGCAACCCCTATCAAACTGTGCGAACTACTTATTGTTAAGCTATTCTATTTCCTTTTTTATTCTGCAAAAATCTACGAGTAGAACATTACGTAATCAAAAACTACAGGTAAACAGATCAGAGGCAGGCAACGACATTTTGTTCATATAATAACGTACATTAAAATACTTGCAGATAATATCGTCTATAACGGTACTCCAGAAAGATTGTTTTATACTGATTTTTAACTGAACAAAATATTCGATACATCACGAACATAAAAAACACAATTCAATCTCTATTTTATAAGCATAATGTACGTCATGAGCCCATATTTTAAGATCTATAAATTTTTAAGGAAATGTCGGAAATTCTTGCGCATACAAAAATTATTTTCGAATAGATCTTTGTAGCTTTCAGCCTGAAATTTCCGGAAGTCAAACGTGAGAAGTTTAAAGGCACTTCGAAATTCTCCTTTGCATTTACTGTATTGGTGAATTGTCATTTGCAGCCAACGAAATTTGTCATTTCGTATTGACTACGAGATGTTGCCTACCAACATATTTTTCACAAATCGAAAGATCTGTGAACACTTGATAGACGGTGGCTTTACGCTTAGAAAGAATATTCAGAATTGACATCAATTTTCAAATTGAGTTATATTACTAGTGCCTCGAGAATGAAATTCTTAGATCTGTGAGATCTGTTACTTGCGTAACAACATTCCAAGACATTTTGACATTGAACATTAAGTAATATCCCTTGAACTTATACAACAAGTCAAGTTTGTGGATACTCAATGGCTTTTATACCCATTGGCCAATGGCTTTAGCGTCTTTGGTATCCCTGGGTCCCCAAACGCCCCACCAGGAACTCGCAGTGTTCCGAACTGCTGAATTTCCCTAACTTCATGGAATCTTGGTTTAAAATATCTGCTATCGGGCGCTGAGAATTATGCAATCCACCACAGCCCCACATCCGTGTTCGAACGAAAGATCAAAAGCTGAGAATATTTATTATTAAACACAAACATTTCACCAGTTCGGTTCTGAAAGTTTGAAAGCGCACGTCAACTTGCAGTAACTAGAGACAGAAATGTCACATTATGTATGTACATAGGAGGGTACGTAAAGCACTGCGAGAAAATGTAATGATTATCTCAGATATTGATGGCCAGACATGATCATCTCAGAAATGATGGTCTCAAATATTCTCATTTATCTCGTGTAACGTTACTCAAAGTGTCGTTCCTTTACAAAAACGTCCCACAGGAAATAACAATCGGAAGATATTCTTTAATTGGAAAAATCAAGAACATTTGTTTATTTTCCCAAGTAAAGATTGCCTATACCAAATGAACAACGCACACTCTGGCCACTCAATGGGTTGATTCCCTGCACACGTGTCGCCCCTTCACAAGATAAAAGCATGATTAAACTCTGATCATCTGAGCTTTTCCTGGAACATTGACACTGGATATTCCTTTTGAGAGTGCAGAAGCGCCATTAATTTGTTCGCGTTCTGGGTGTCTTTCTTCATATTTCACGGTGTTGCAACACGACGCCTCGGTGCGTCGGGGATGCGGGTGCAACAGCAACCCTTCGTCGCCTGGTCGTTATGGCCCTGCACTCATCCATCTCCGCTCCCGCACCCGCCTCCGCTCGCTCCAGCCCCTGCAACGACTTCGCCGTTGCAAGGTTCGCCACCACTAATTCCGAGGAAGCCACTACGAAATTCAACACGTGGTGCGCCCAACCTAGATCAACTAGTAGCGTGTGGGACGCTTATTCACCAGCACCATCGTCATATGATACTCATCTCTACCGGCCATGTCGCTCGCTTCACGACTGACATTGTAGCCACAACCGTCGTCACGATGAATATGATATTCGCTACAATAGATGCACCGCTTACCCGTAATTACCACCACAACCACTGTCATCAGGATCACCATCACCAAAACCACTATCACTCTCAAACCACTGCCATCTACATCACCACCATTAACACCAAAACAACTTCTGCCCACCCAAAATCACCGCCGTAATAACGAAACCATCGCCACCAACACCCAAGCCACAGTCACCAACACCGAAACGACAACCACCAATACTAAAATCACTACCATGAACACCAAAACCACCGCCTACAATACAAACAGCGACACATGAATATCACTGGCACCAAGATGCCCATTGCCACTACCATTACCAACTCCGCCAACTCCAGCTTCTCCACCACCCCCACTGACCCCTGCAATCGTCATATCGCAGCAGCGGGTCCTCTTATTAGCGAGGGACGTACCATCGAGGGAAGGTTTGTGTGGGTTACGGCGGGAAAGGCGGGGGCGGAGGCGGGGGCGGGGGCGGGGGCGGAGGCGGAGTGGGCGACGCACGTCAGAGGAAGAATAACACGCGGCACCGGTAATTGGTCGGGGCCGGGCCGCGTGGCGCGGGTCGCCGGCGGGGACGGAGCGACCAGGGGGGGGCGGCGAGGGGGCGGGGCGAGGGCAGGGAGACTGGGGGACGGAGAACGGACCCGCGGGCGTGGCGCGAGCAGGGCGCTGTGCAAGTAAAACTGTTGCGGAAGATCAATAACATTAGAGACACAGAGGCTGGTAAAGAGGGGAAGAAAATCCCCCGAAGGGAACGAGAAGTGCCGGGCGGGATGGAGGCGGGGCCGGTGACGAGGGGGCGACCGTGATAGCGGGGGCGGAGACGCCACAGGCTCCGTCGCACCCCTCCGATGGGCCTCTCCAACGCCCACGATTTTTGTTTCCTCCCTCCGACTGATTTAACCACGCCAAGTATTTCCTTATTGCCGTCCGGGTTTCTTTTACTCCCCCGCGTCATGAATGCGTCTCTGTGCTTTTAGAAGAGATCACTTAGACTGGTCCTCTTTGTGCGTTAGAAGTACTGGAAGAATGATATATAATTGGTTACATATTCTGATATTCTTCGGGGTGTTTCCCTCTTTTTTTCGCTATTATATATTAAATTGTGTTTTATAAGAACATACAGCAATTTTTGAAAATGAAAACGGTAATATAAATGTCGAGATAATGGTGCACAATCAGACATGTTGCACCAATGTTAACTATTTTGTATAAATATATATGAACCACTCGTAGTGATGTTTGAACAGTAAAATGTTGTCCAAAGTTCTTCAAAGTCGGGTAATTATTATTAAAATCGGTAAAGACAGACTACGATATAAACATACAGTGGGGTGTGGGAGGTTGGCTCATGGAGGTTCGCCCCCCTACGCCAGAATCCAATGGCGCGTAAATTCGAAACTATAGATTTCACTAATTTTCTATACTACGGAAAAGCGTATAATATACCAATTATTTGTTATACATACTAAATACAAGTCAACAAATAAAATCTATTTAACTTTTAGCATTAATGAAAACGTTTAGCAAGAAAACATCGAGTTGGCTGGACACTATACCTGGGACACCCTGTTCCCCGAAAACACACACACACAGAAAAATCCTTTGTGCATCAGTACGTATACGCACTACGTGTGTTTGAAGCACAAAGAAATGAATAAAATTATGTATTAAAAATCTCATGAAAGCTATATTTTCAGATATCTGCTTTACAGAGCTTAATTTTTTCCTTCCTTTACACGGAGCCACCAAGATGCGCTCTTCGTCTCAAAATTTCTCTCAGTAAAACATTTCATCAACTTTCTTCGGGAAGAAGAGTAACCGAAAATGCAATTAACATTCCGACCGGAGAGTAAGATTTCACTCAATCTGTTGAGAAATGTCATTTTAATCGATCGAGCAATATCGGAAGCGAAAAAGCTGAGGGAGAGAAAAGCCGCTGCGAAATCCAACTCCGAGTTTTCTTATTGGCAATAACGAAGAGTGGTGTAGGAGCGGCATTATATTTCCTGTAATGACTTACGAGATCTTTTAATCGTATTCACCAGAGTCGTTCTGAATAATTTTCGAGAATATTTAATCCAGATCCAACGAAATACTTTCTGTCGATAAAAATGTTTGTACGTTAACATTACATGACACTTTATTGTTGCATTTTAATTACAGTCATAATTATAAACAAAATAATTCGCTTTCGTGATACGTAGTCACGGTGGAACATAATTGAGATTTTGGAGAATCGTGGTGACCATGACAGTCCTGACACAACCATTCAATGAATGAAAAATCGAATCCGTATGTTGTGTCGATTGTAAGTCAATTACAAATTTTAGCGACCCGTGATTAGACTTCGATAATATGAGGTATTTTTTGTGTTAGAATTTTTAACAGATAGTTCTCGTTTGAATCATTCCTGAAGTTCGTGAATTAATTGCAACCGTTAATTACTCTCTTTGGTTTAATATAAGTACATT
Organism: Acheta domesticus; assembly: GCA_031308135.1. Taxonomy (NCBI): domain Eukaryota; kingdom Metazoa; phylum Arthropoda; class Insecta; order Orthoptera; family Gryllidae; genus Acheta; species Acheta domesticus. Next base: position 245,115,044 of record JAHLJT010008446.1, on the reverse strand, counting down.
AATTTTTACTACATTTTCTACAATTTCTACTTCACAAAAAGCAATCGAAGAAATTTAGTAGAACTATAACCTTTTGATATCATAACAAAACTTCACGTTAAATGATTCTGCAATTACTGAGACGAAGTGTATTTGGAAAGTGGGCATGCGATTTCCTCTAAAGAATTAGTGAAATGTGGTACCTGTTAAAGATATCTTAAGCTGAAAGAAGTTGGCATTAGTTCTCGACTGCATAACATTCTACAATTACCTAACGATCCTTCGAGAACGAAGTCTTATAAAAACAGTCGCAGAATTATCGACCATCAAATTGCCTGCTCACCAGCCTTTCGTCCAGCCCGCTGCACAGCCCGTCCGGTGGGTGGGCGTTCCGGCGGCATTGGCCTGGCCGCCTGTTGCGCGACGGCGCGGAGAGGCGGAACGGCGGGCGTGGGTGGGGCCGGGGGGCGTGGCGGGGCGAGGGAGGAAGCGTGGGCGGGACGGGATCGCAGCCGCTCGCGCGAGCAAGAGCTCGGAATAATACGGCGAGACACGGCGCGGGCGCGCGCGAGGGAGCGCCGGCAAGCGGAAAATTGAACGAGGGTGAGCGCCAGAAGTGGTCCTCGGGGCGAGTGGAGACCTCGCGAGCGGGCGGGTGGCAGGCGCGGCGGCCGAGGGGGAGGGGTGGCGCGGAGGAAGCGTACGGGAGGAGGTGGTGGTGGTGGTAGTGGTGGCGAGGTGGTGGTACGACAGGAAGAAACGGAAGCGGCGGATTTGGCTGGGCGGACACAGCAAGGCGAAGGCAGCGGGGATGAAACGGAGGGGGGGAGAGGCGGTGGGATTGAGGTGGTGTGGCGGCAACGGTGGGGATGAGACGACGGAGATAGAACGACGGGTATGGGAGGGCGGGGACGAGACGGCGGGGATGAGATGGCGGGGATGAAATGGCGGAGGATTAGACGGCAGGGATGAGGTGGGGGGAAGAGACGGGGGAAGTGAGATGGAAAGGATGGGATAGCGGGGGTAATGCAGCGGGGAAGGAGCGGCAGGAAACAGGCGGCAGGGCAGGGGCGGAGGCAGTGGTGAAGCGATAGCGAAGGTGAGACGGCGGGGATGAAACGGCAGGACAGACGCGGCGGCGAAGAGGCGGGTGGGGCGGAGGGACGGACGTGGCGGGGAAGAAGCGGAGGGGCGGAGGTCCCGGAATCGTAATGTCAGTACTGGGACGGTGAGGGAATCGCGGGAGAAGCGGGGCAGAATGAGAGGGGGAGGCGGGGCAGCGGAAGCAGGGGCTGAGCGCAGCCCGCGGGTGGGCGTGGGCGGAAGCGCGGGAGGGCGCCCGAGCGGGAGCGGAGGCGGAGGCGAAGGCAACGCCCGAGCGCGGATATGACGGAGCGCTCCGGTCGCGTGTCGTCCCTCCCAGTCCCCGGCCCCGTCGCCGCCGTTGTCTTCGCTGTCGATCTCCCTCCGGTCCATGGAGTCTGCCACAGTTGTTGCGTCTTCGCCGTTTGGCTTTTATGGCCTCGTTTTCGGCAGCTCGTTCTAACCGCTGCTGATTCTGTTCACAGATGCCATTGTTTGTCCCTCCCGTTGTTTTCGCCTCTTCACCTCGTTTTCTTGCTCTTTATTTTGGGAGCTTTAATTGCCCATATTAGCAGGTTATTTAAGGTTTATTTTCTCATTCTTGCGTCTAAACTCACATTCTCTTCTTCGTATTTTGTAGTTTGTACAGTGACAACCTCACCGTTTCAATACTGATGGCTTGCATTTCTGATGCTCACCCACACATTTTTATCTATTGCAATTTCGCAACCATTTACTTCATTAAACACTACATTCACTATTATTCTTGTTTTACAGTTTACGTTTTTACGTATACTCCGGACGTTTAAATATTACAGGCAAGGAATATGTATTTACAACTACCCACTAACACCAAATGAGGATCTTACCATTTCACACACTCATTCCTTGATTTTTTTTGTAATTACTAGGGCAAGTGTTTGCTTTATTTTTTGTGTAAACGAGGTTTATGTTTTGGATGTCATTTTTACGAGGATGCTAGATCTATCTCCATATAGAACATATTTAACTCACTGATCTACATAGAGCTACAGTTCTATGGCACGTATACCTGAAAACACGATATATCATCAAGAAAAATAAATACTTTAACAATTCTATCTAAAGAGAAAAACTCATCTCTTACATTTCATCTATCACACATAGTATAAGTTTCAAAGTTTACGTTTTAATGTAACCTCACTTTTCATTCATTTCACTCTCTCTCTCTCTCTCGATCGATCGATCGATTTTCACCACACCTTGGCCGGCGATGGTCAACGTATTGGTCTCCTCATACTGCTAATGCCTTGTGTCGCGAAGATTCCTTTGGTATTCTTCACTTTTTCTTCCGAATTTTGTGTTTTTTAAGTATATGTATTGAAGCAATCTTGAAGATTGCATGACCACTACTGGGCAAGGAGATGGTTGCATTACGAATATTCAACATCTTTAATCTTTCAGAAGACAGTTCTAGCACGACAAAATTCGTCATTTTGCCCCACATTGTCCAAGACGCTTTCCCTCGACGATACGCCGCTACGCCCAACGAATACGCATGATAGGGTCGAGTTTCTGAATACGATCTTGGGAGTGCCATTTATTATACCGAAACGCTTAATAAAAAATTCCACCTCCGCGTCCCAACGCGTGGCCTCTCTCACCTTTCTTTTGCCCCGCTCTTTCCGCTGTCTCCACCGATGCCTCCAACTTGCTCGCTTAAATCCCCGCGCAGTCTCAGGCGTCACCCCAGCAGACTCCTCTCTTCTACCGTCCCGCCCCCCACCCCGCCCCCCGCCCCGCCCACAAACGCAGCTCCTCGCGCTTAAATCCGCCGCCGCGCATGCCGTGGACGCCGGAAACCCTGCGACGAGATCTTTTCCCCCTCCCGAGGCAGGCGCAGTTGTGGACGGGACGGGGTGGGGTGGGGTGGGAGGGGGTGGCGAGACGCGGGGCGCCGACTCGCGCGGAAAGAACCGGCGCGGATGCAGGTTCGTCTTACCTTCGCTCCGCGCCGGTGGCGGAGACGGCGGCGGAAGGGGCGGTGGCGGTGGTGGCGGAGGCGGTGACGGCAGCGGGGACTGTGGCGAAGGCAATGGTGGCGGCGGTGGCAGCTACGACGGAGCGGTGCGTTGGAGGAGGCAGTTACGGCGATGGTAGTGGCGACGATAGAGGCGATGGAGGTGGCGGTGGCGGCGTCGGAGGCGACAGCGGCGGCGGGGACGGCGGAGGCGGCAGTGCCGGAGACAACAGTGGAGGTAGTTACGAGGGCAGAGGAGTTGACAGCAGAGACGGCAGCGTCGGCGGAGGCGAAGGGAGTGGCGTTGGCGGAGGCGGCAGTGCGAACATGCGCGGTCGTTGGCCGCAGTTCGGGCCGAACCGAGGCGCCTCGGCGAGGTCACGGCAACCGGGAGCGCAATACGGAGCAACCCACGAGGCCAAAGCACGGAAACGCGACGTGCGTGGCCGAAGAGGAGAGAGAGCATGCTAGACGGGAGTAAGCAGAGTGGGAGGGTAGAGGTAACGGAATTTGCACAGGAAACGTGGAGGACGTGGAAACGCAGGCAATGAGGTTAAGAAACGGAGGTTAGAAATATAGTCGAGATTGAAAAGGTGATGTGCGAACGAAGAGATATAAGAAAAGAGATAAAAGCGAGGCCTTGAACGGTTCGAAAATGCGCGAGATGTAAGCAGAGCTATAGAGGCGGAATTATGGTCGTAATAATGCCAGGGGGGAAGGAAAAAAAAGTGTGCAGAGATTAGAGTTAGGGGAGCAACAGAAAAATTGGAGGGAAAGATTAAACGTCACAGCAGAAGAAAGAATTGTTAGTGGAATGAAAAGCACAAGAAGGGTTAACATGTGATATAGGTTGGAATATATTCGAATCTACATTACAAAATAGATTTAAGAGAAATAGAAGGAAATAGGAAATACAGTGTGAATGGAAAATTCTGTTAAGAAGCTACTAAATTGACGACAAAGAACTGAAAAACGGGATCACCAAGGGTAGAAACATAGAGTGAAAGAATGTATGAAGAACGTGAGGAGAGAAAGTGGATTTGTAGATCGGCTTCGGAAAAATTATCAAAAACGCTTGGTTGGACGCACTTCAGAAAAGAAAAACTACGAAGGAGATAAATAAGGAAGTATGTAACGTATGAGATTACTTTGGAGATGCAACCATTAACTCAATATAAGTAGTATGTACGAACATTCGGAGCAGCTCTGGAAACAACTCTCAAAGCTGAGGGAAATAGCGAAAAGGACCATGAAAGATAGACAATTAAAATAATGAAATTCAATATTTTAATCGATACTGAGAGAAATTTGCATACAACATAAATATCCGGCTCATTTTTCTAATTGAAGTACTGCCAGGAAATTAGAAACACTAATATAAAATAGATAAAATCACAATATGTAGGAATTATAAAAAATGGAAGTCGAATACTACGGTGATAGTGAATGAAACTAGGACACTGAATTGGAAAATAATGGTTAAAATAAAAGGGTAAAAAAGCACGAACATTATTTTGAATTATTTTCAATGGCAGAGAAAATGTATTTTTGTTAAAATGTGATGTATCATAAGACGTGAAATTAAACTAAGCGAAATATTCCTGCAGATTTTCCATTTAGTCTAGGGTAAACAAAATCGAAGTGTTTAGTATAATCGAAAACATGTAATTAGTTGTTGGTAACATATTATTTGCATTTAGTCTTAATTATGATTATACCGTACTAGAAATCTGGGGAAAGAGAATGAAAATTAAACAAGAGTAATACAACGTAAACAAATCTAGTAAGGGGAAAGAAAATACAAAAAAAGAAAAACGTACGCTTTTCCGTCGGAAAGAGTTTTCCCAAACCAAAATAGAACGCAATAATGTGGCAATGAACAAATATAGAAAAGGAGAAAGAACAAATCATGCATATGCAAACTGAGAAGAAATTATATTTTATGAAATGGCATCAAATGATGGTCATGTAATATGAGAAATTGTCATTTGAAATTGACATTTTTTTTCAAATACTTTCAACTATGTAATTTTTCATTTTAACATAAAATTTGTTATCCAAATATTTTTTAATGATAGTAGTTATGTCCATTTCCCGCAACACATTTATAGTAGTCATTTTGTTATTGAAATAAAAACACGCCCTTGAAGTTTACGATAAGAGAAATCTGAAAGTAACTCCCTATTCGCAGCAGATTTTAAATCCAGATCAAATGTCGCGCAGCCTCGTAGAGCAGGGAAGTGGGTAGGTGTGCGACATCCCGGACGGCGCACGAAGAAGCAGAAGTTATTGGTGTTTTCTTCCGCAGCGGAGGCGTCGAGACAGAGGCGGAGGCGTGAAACGCACGCAGCGATTTAACGCATCCAAGCGCGGATCGGCAGTCGCGCCGAGGAGCAGGGAGAGCGAAATGCGAGCTAGAGGCGCAGAGGCTGAGACGAAGACGTGTGTGGCGGGGACCCGGTGTGGCGGGGACCGCGGGGGTGGCGGGAACCGCGGGGTGGCGGGGACCGCGGGGTGGCGGGGACCGCGGGGTGCGGGGGACCGCGGGCACGCGGGATCGCGGGTGGCGGGGACTTGTTTGGCGGTGGAGGCGGCGGTACGACGAGAGCGTGTTGGCGGTGAGGTTTGCAGGGTGGGCGATAAGCGGGAGAGCGCGAGGCGGCGGTACGATGGGGACAGATTAAGGTGGCGCGGGGGTGGCGGCGGGGGCGTAGTAGCTGGTGTAGGGAGAGCGGCGAGACGTTGGGTGGCGCGGGTAGGGAGAACCTCGCGTAAAACACGCCGGAGTCCTTCTTCCCCAAATGGAGAATCCTGCGCCGCTACAGACACCTTGCACGATACCTTCACTTTCGTGGTAGGCTCATGTTTTCTTCTCTAATGTGCGCACTACACATGGTGTTTCCAGTATCTCCAATCACTCATATGTCACCGATAGTGATTTAGAGAACTGTCCATGGTATATGAAACAGCACGAACTTCCCAGTGGTATCTTGAAAATGTTACTGCTCAGGTCATTCCTTCATAACTAACGCGACTCCTACACCTTCTATACAAGTTCAAACCTACTTTCCCTCTCTGACGGATACCGGAACTTCAATCACTCCATTCAACCTTTTGTTCAACGACAACCCTACGCTCACGCCCACCATCCTCAAATACTTGAGGTCACCTTGTTAATTGGCACCTCATGCAATCTTCTTTGCTTAAACCTCCGCTACTACTTCCAAATGACATGTGCACCACCGACCCAAGCCCTCTGCCACACCAGTCCGTGTTTCACCGCTTCAGGGATGCATGTCCTTCAAATTTTTCAGTTATCACGAAGCATGGGTTTTCACTATCAGTATTCAACATTTCCTAGTCGTTTCTTAGACCTCTTGTTGCCATATGTTCCTCTGTTCGTCAGTTGAGTCCTTTATATCGACACCTCCACATGAAGGTACTCGCTACATTTAAATCCTCGTTTACCCTAAGACGCTTCATCTCAGTTTCCAAAAACACATGGCTCAATTATTACCTCCTTACCCAGCTTTTGGATTGCCTACACTCCCGCTCAAAACCGTGACATTTCAATATGGCTCCGTATATAACACACTTCAGTTACCCCACAACTAAGTTGCCTTTGACATTTCTTCTCACGCGCTGTAGGCCTGTGTTTGCTATCACTCCCACATTCTCCATCACCAGAATCTCCACCAACTGAAAACTCCACCACAATAACAACCACATCTCCAAACACAACCCTCATCACTACTATCACCCAACAACGTGCCCTTGCCTGTTCACCACTTCCATCTCCACCGCCAACACCACCGACTCCACCCCCACAATTAGAACCACCGTCGGCAATTTCTCCTCTGGCTCCAGCGCTTTCACCGCCTCCCCGGTCGCTTTCGCCCACATCCACTCCGCGCGCCCGCTTCCTCGCCTCGCGCCGCGTTCGCCACATCCGCCATCTCCGCCGCCACCGCCGCCGCCGCCGCCTTATCGTGTATTGGATATCTCTCGCGATCGCATACGCTCCGCCGCCTCGCCGCTTCCGCCCACCACCCCCGCCGCGCCGCCGCCCCCCGCCCCGCGCGACTCCGCCGCGACCCCGGCCCCGGCGCGCTCGCGCCTCCGTGGGTCGCGGAGCGGGTTCATAACCGATTCGTTGAAGATCGAATCGCGAGGCGCAGCGCCGCGCCACTCCTCTCCGCTCCCGCGCGCGCGCTGGGGGGTGTCTGAGAATGAAGGGAAGGAGACGGGCTTGCGGTGCCGCTTTCGCTGCGGGCCCACGCCTCGCTTTTGACGACCTCGGCGTCCTCCTGGTTCTTTATTGTGCGTCGACCAGTTTTAGCATGAATCCTTTGAATTCGCTTCGTGGCGATAAGTTTCGGTACCGACAGTGCTTTTCTGCTTCGCGGAAGGTGAATGTGATATGTTGCTGTGGTTACGTTGATTCGTCAGAAAAGAGAGACCGCCTGGAGAGAAAGTCGGAAGTTTGAAATTTACATTGTAAGGGTTCAACGAAATGCCAAATCTCATTTTTAGATGGATAATGGTAATAATATAAATAATAATATTAATAATGCCGATGCGATAGCTTAGATCGCCGGTACCGCTCGGCGCCGCGCTGGGGAGTGTCTGAGGAGGAAGGAGGCGCGCTTCAGGTGCCGCTTTCGCTGAGGGCCTACGCCTCGCTTTTGACGACCTCGGCGTCTTCCTCGTTCTTTATTGTGGGTCGACCAGTTTTAGCATGAATCCTTTGAATTTGCTTCGTGGCGATAAGTTTCGATGCCTACAGTCATTTTCTGCTTCGCGGAAGGTGAATGTGATGTGTTGCTGTGGTTACGTTGATTCGTCAGAAAAGAAGAGACCGCCTGAAGGGAAAGTCGGAAGTTTGAAATTTACAAAGTGCACATTGTCAGGATTCAACGACTCTTCGACGAAATGCCTAATCTCATTTTTAAATGGATAATAGTAATAATATTAATAATAATAATAATAATAATAATAATAATAATAATAATGCCGATCAGATGGCTTAGATCGCTATATAAGTAGTGCCGTGGCGGTCTCGGACAAAAGGATCGCGGGTTTCGAGTCCCACCGCAAGCATGGTTGTGTTGTATGTCTCTATGGGTACGTCTTTCATCATTCTTCATCATCATCATCATCATTTCATTCCATCCTCCAGGGCCAACAACCCTGGGGTATAAAAATGGATCAGCATTAAAATGCTGAATGCCCCTGTAGAAAAAAATAACGTGCACCTATCCCAATATCAAGTCTGAGCCCCGTTAGGATGCATGTATCGCGAAGCCCCATGATGGCCGATTCGCGAAACAAAATAATAATAATAATAATAATAATAATATTAACAACAATCTTACGTAATGCACATCTCGTAGGAAAATGCGCACCTCGACTCTACAGGGTGAGTCACGTAACTTTAGCACCTTTTACAGTTTTTAAGTTATAGCAATGAAATATCACGGAAATTGCAAGATGGAATGGGGGCTAATTGATACATGTATTCATCCTTATTTTATCACTTATATTTTCGACATATTGAGGTAATTTTGTTTGTTTATTCGAATAGAACTATATATTTTTTAGTCTATCATGACAAGCGTAAAAACGTGATTTTCAGGATCTACCTATTCTGATCTTAGATAGCATTCTTTTGAGTAAATTTTATTGTTTGGGCCCACAAAAAACGTAACGCCACAAAAACGTAACAACAACGGAAGCCACACAAAACGTATACATTTCAAACTCGCAGCACCTTAAGTTCGTTCAGACGAATAGGGAAATAACAATTTTGAAGAAAATCTTATCAACCCCTTCGCAAGAAGCTGAAGTGCCAAAATGAATTACGATATTTAAAAATGCCATATTTAAAAAACATCCATTGCTGATTTGTGTGAATAAACATTTCAAACGGTATGAAAATTAGATTAGAGAATTGACGCAAACCCTTCTAGATTTGTACAGAATTTCCACAATTGTTTTCACCACCTCCTCTAAATTGTACTTAAATACATTTATAATTTGTGGCTTTCATCATCCAGTAGTGTTAATTTTGGAATTTGTTCTTACATTCTGATTAATTACAGGGAGATTATATCTCGTGAAGCAACTTCAAAAGTCATCTTTGCAATAACTTCTACGCAGATACGTATTGATCATGACGGACCCTTCAGGTTTTATTCATAATTATAACATACATTCGAACTGCCTCCGTAATAGTTTCACGCCTGCGCTACAATTGTTTCTGCCAACACGTCAAACTGAGAAGCTTGCCTCACTACGTTCCCGTTTGGGGGGTGAACTCGGCCTTTGATAGCAGCCCGCATCCACTCCGCCTCCACTCTAATTTCTGTGGCTCTGCAGCTGTGTAGCACTAGCAGCACTCTAACTCCCCTTCATGTCGCCACATTATGGTTCTCTTCGACCTGACGCGCGTTTCACCACTTTGTTGCCGCTCCCGCAGCCCCCCAGTACCCACCCACACACACACCAAGCGCCGCATTGACTGCCCCATTCACCTGCCCTCCGCCATTCACTTCCACCACCCCTTCTGCCTCTATTGACGGTTGGCGCAGAAGCCATCTTCACGACACCTACGCCGTCATACCACAACCGCTGCTGAACCCACATCCAACACCCGCCTACACTCTCGTCTCTTCATCTGACGCCCAAGTCGACACTGAAAGATGGCAATAGAATATCATTCAATTGATTTTATCAATTTTTGATTTGATACTTTTCTGTTGGGTCTTCAACTAGTGTTTGATATGTGCATACACTTAAAATAAAATAGACATTAAAATATTTCTTGAATACTGATATCAAGTACATATTGTAAACGAAGTAGCTTACAAATCCGTGGGTCAATTAGGAGTGGCATGAAATTCAAATGTTTTACACTATATACACAAATAGAGTGAGATATAGAAGTACTTAGTCCTTAAAATTATCATCGTTAATGACACTCATACATCAACCCTTTGAGGTATATTCTGGTATTTCTAGACATGAAAATGAAAGAATCATTCCTGTTGAACATCGCCATAGCCTAAAGTCAAGGCAGCATTTTCATTGCCAGCAGCCTCTAAATTTGCCATCAACCACACTTCTGTTTCGGACAGAGCCACGCCCCTCGCGCGCCTACACACTGCATTATGTCCGCCCCCAGAATTCCGATGCTGCTCTCGCACTCCTGCTCCGGATAGCCTATCAACGGGTTCTCCCATTAGACATCCTTCAGCGCTCGCTGCCCATCGGCCCTAAGCTCCTGCGCCTGCACCCCTCCACACACCCGGCGCCCGCCACCCTACACCATCCCCCACTCTACGCTACCCGCTACATTACACTGCCCGCTCTCTACACCTCCCATACACTACGCTGCCCGCCACCCCTAGGCCGTCTACCAACCTCCGCCGTCCGCCACCCTCCGCTGCTCGCCATTCTACGCCGCCCGCCAGCAAATGCCGCCCGGCAACCAACGCCGTCAGCCAATCTTTCGCCGCCCACGGCACTACATTGCCCGCCACCTTACGTAGTCTGCCGCCCTACGCAACCAGTCACTCTAGGCCGCTCGCCAACTTACGCAACTCGCCAACCTATGCCGCATGCCGTCTCACACGCCACACCGCCCGCCAGACTACACTGCCCGTCACCCCACGCCGCCCGCCGTCTGCCACTCGTCACCCTACGCAGCCCTCTACTCTTAGATTGTCTGCCGCCCTTCCCCTTAGGCTGCCCGCCACCCTACGCCGTCCGCCACCAAACATTTATGGCATTCTAAGCCGCCCATCACCCTACGCCGCACTCCACCCTACGCCATCAACTGTTCTTCATCACCCATCACCCTACACAGTTCGCCACAACTACGCCGCTCGCCACACTATGCCGCCCGCCACCCTACGCTTGCCCGCCACCCTATGCTATCCGCCTACCTTCGCCGCGCGCCACTCTACGCTACCTGCCTCCCTAAGCCGCCCACCAGACTACTCTACCCGCCACCTAACACCGCTCATCACCCTACACTGGCCGCCGCCCTCCATCCTTCACTGTCCCCGACTCGCCGCCCCCGCCAGCTCCCCTTCCCTGCGGGGCGCGGGCGGCGCACCGCTCGCGGCAACGGCGCCGTGTGCTTTATCACATTTGACGTGGGGCATTTACGCAAATTGCAAATTGCTGCAATCCGAGAGGTGACCGCTCGGCCGGAGCCTCAAAGGCCGCTTTAAACTCGCGTGACACCCCATGAAGGCTGCGCGCCGCGATTTGGGGGGAAAAAATTAACTGTCAATCCCTGCTTGCGGCGTGGGAGCCGTCGTCGCTGCCCACGGCCACCGCGCGACCCCAGCAGCGGCAGTGGCCGGGACAGCACAGTTTTCCGCGAGCTTTATTACGGCCGGCAAACCCACGCGCATGAGCCTCGTAGAGCGGCGCGCGGCGAAGGTAGGCGGATAGCATAGGGTGGCGGGCAGCGTAGGGTGGCGGGCGGCATAGTGTGGGGAGCGGGCGTAGTGTGGCGAACTGTGTAGGGTGATGGGTGATGTAGAAAAGTTGATGGCGTAGGGTGGAGTGCGGCGTAGGGTGATGGGCGGTCTTGGTCCGCGTGCTCAGCTTTCCACCACGCGGCCCCGGATTCGATTCCCGGTCGAGGCAAGATTATAGTGTGCGTTTTCCTTGCGACGTCCCAATATACGTTGCTGTGTGACGAGAAAATTCACGTCCCAGTTTGAGAAGATGGCGATGGAGATGGCTACGGGCTAACCACACGTACCCTCTTAACCCATGGCCACAAGAAAGAGACGTCGCCTGTAGGCCTGAGCTTGTTCATGGGCTGTCACGATAAGAACATACATAAATCCACAAGCATAGATCCGTGCTCTGCTTATCACAGTCGGCATCCCCTAATCTCAGTTACATACCAATGGTATTTGTGGTGGACAAACCGATCACTCAGTAGGCTGTCAATGAGTCGTATATCTTCACGCCTCGTTGTATATCTTCATGCGTCTTAGGAATCAATTTTCTACCTAATATCGACATATATATTATTACTAGTTTAGTATTGCCTATAAGTATTACGTGGGATACTTCAAATATCTGGGTTGCATTGCCACATAAACAAGGCGTGTGGAGGTGACAAACGAACGTGAATATTAACTCCCCTCTCTCTTCACAACATGTGCATGGAATGCCCCAAATTTGAACTCTGATAGTCGAAGTTGAATACGAGAGTGGTAAGGGCGTTACGGAGATGGCAATCGTAAAAGTCGCAGTGAGCTAAGCCGGCCGTTTTTCCTCATTTTACGTCGTCGCGACCATGACACTCGCTCCGTCCTGACAATACTGATGCCAGACAATACCACACGGGTCGCGAGCAAACTGACAAATACATTACTTGAAGCGAGGCGAAGATATCAAAGAATTCTAAGAAATGGGGTAAGAATAATGAATTTGAATGCATGCTTTCTTGAATGAGATATCTAATTATTCGTAGACTATTATTCGCAGACGCAGATGATTCCGCTGCCCTCCTTAAACATATCATCTATTCATTTCCAAAGTTATCCATCAACAATTATTTTTTATAATAAGCGTCATCTTTGACATCCTCGCAAACTTGTAACATCCGATAGTCGTATCCGAGTCTTATTTACACTTATCAAGTATTTATCTCCTAAAAAAATTGGGAAATAATTATTTCTGTTCATGGAAACTCTTGATAAGACAATGGATGGTCAGAAGGAATGTAATTAAAATATTATTATCCGAAAAGATACACAACAACATGTGTTAAACCTGAGACGATATTTTTCGCTTCAAATGCTAAAATTATTGCTTTGAATAAAACGTGAAATTATTCAGTCTGGAAAAGTTTTAACCATTTATTTACAACTGAAAACTTTAAAACTAACTTAAGGTTTCAACAGACAAAACCCGCAAATATGTTGAAGAATATCTCTTCCATTTTATGGATCATGTTTTAAGCAGAATTTTGATGGAAAACACGATTTTGTTGCTAATTATCTTGCAATTCACGGAACATAAAGGTAAAAAAATGTATTTGTCAACTTGTTTCGGGAACCAGCTGAGTAGAAAGGTTAGGATGAGGTTCATAATAGTATCCCCTTACTTCATTAAAAAGACACTGACAATGTTTAAAAAGCAAATTATAAATGTTTTGAAAATTCAACAATCTAAAAAGATGAAACTGCATTTCATAACAATTTACAAGTCATTAATTTCAATAAACATCACGCTCTCTGAAATCCAGAGGTCGAGCCGAAAATTGGTCCTCTCGGTCCCCATCTGGTAGGGTCTACGCATGCCCTTTGTGGAGGCCCTGGAGCCGCCGTCCCACCAGTACTAACGAAGCGACTCGAAATTAATCTACCGTATTAATCAACTCGTCGAAGAGAGAATCGCTCTTTTATTGCCTCCGAGCGCTCGTCGGCGCTGTCAGCTTCAATTGCCGAAGCCGCGGAGTGCCGAGAGCAGCAGGCCGGGGAGGGGCGGCGGGAGCAAGGGGGGGGGGGCGAACAGGCGGGGCAGGCTGACTGATCTTCGGGACGTCCAGATCGAATACAGTTTTTTGCCGGGTTCTGTTCGTAATTCACGATTTTCGCCAGTGGTCGCACTTAGCTTTTGGATTTAATATCATTTATCGAGATGTGATTTGACATATCTTGCCCGGCTTTTCGATCTACTTCCAAAACGCAAACCCAAACGAAATTGTTTCATACTTCTCCAAAAGGTATATTAGTGCCATTCCATGCGGTTCATTAGTAGAGGGAAGCGCAACGAACAAAGGGTTTTCAGTATTATTTTATTTTTCAACTTTTATCTTTCAATTATTTATAGCTAAATGTAGGGAAGAGATTCTGAAGCTCATGAAACGTGCGCAGATGATACTTCTCCCCTATATGCCACATACAGTTTTTGCAGTTCTTTGACTGAATAAATCAAATAAATCAATCAGAAATAAGTCATGGGTAATTGGTAGGTAGTGTGGAAAGCCACGACAAACCATATCTCACGCCCTTCTCGTCTCTAACTTCACCATTCTTTAATTTTTAATTATCCAGCAAGCAATTATCAGAGATTTCTAGCACTTAAACGACAATGACATCTCGAAATATGACTCCATTTTTCTATTTTGATATTCTGAATTTGAATCGCAACGATAAAGGAAGATAAAAAAGAAAGGTATAGAGAAGGATAATGAGTGAGCACGGACCTGAAATTATTTTTGGGATAAAAATGAAGAAAAGTAAGTATTTAAAACCCCCACTTTCATTTTCTCAACCGAAACCTGTTTACAGGAAGTATGGTAGCCGCGGCTATCGCGTGAAAGTCGGGGCTGTGTGCAAGTGAACGTACTATCACACCATGAGGAACTTGGGAGTTCTTAGAAGACGCAAAGAAACAAAAACAACTGATAACGTTTCACAATTTGAGAGGATTTAGGTAAATTCATATAAGTAGAGGATAGACATCAGTCTATAGAGTTAGAAAATGACACGACATGAGAAAATGGGCGAGGGGCCCTCAGAGAAAAAACCGCAAATACAGATTATAAATTGAATCAAATAACAGAAATGGCTAGAATGAACCTATCGAACACCATGATTATCTCTTGGTAGAAAACACAAGAAAATAACGAAGTTCATTTCGACAAATTACCTGAAAAAGTGATGTAGAACGTAAAACAGTGAATTGTTAACTTGCAGACATCAAAGTTTTGGAAGACAACAAAGAAATAATATGCGAAAAAACTTGATCTACCTGATCGATTGATTTATGATTCTGCGCGTCAATTTTTAAGATCATTAAGATAAGTATAGTGCATAATTTTAATCGGGAGGTGCGGTGATATTGATTGTCGTGATCAATTTTTAAGATGATTAAGATAAGTATAGTGCATATTTTTTCATTGGGAGGTGGGGTGATATTCCCTTGCTGGATGGCGAGATCCGGCGCCGACCTACCTGTCGGCTAGCGAGGTTTTCCCCAAACACGTATCTCTGATCAGCGGAGCAACCGCCACAGGCGGGACAAGCTTGTAAGTTTCTGACAGGTTTCCGGTATGTATGATAGTGTAGTGCATGTAAGTAAGTGTTAGTAAGGGGTAAGGACAGGACAAGGAAAGAAAAGATCAAGCGCGGTCCGTGGCCCTTTTTTAGGCTACAGCTCTGGCATTCGCATGGTATTATTCGGTAACACCACGGAAAAACTACTACCGATCAGAGCAGCCAACCGCTACAATTCTCCTCCATTAAGCGACTAAATTCGATCTAGATTGGTGTCGAAAATCCTGGCAGCGCGCGGTACGTGAAATTAGAACCTCCCGGTCAGATGCACTTCAATAACATCAGTTGATGACCTGAGCCACCTTCTCCGTTTTATAAATCTGAAAAATTCATCACTACTTTCTCATGAAGCACAGGTAAGTAGAAAAACAAGGGATGGACACGTACTGTGCAAATGGAAAAGAAGGGAACATGAGAAAAACGAACACGAAATATGATCAAAGTTTAAACGCCGTATGGACGCGCCCGTGCCACGCACAAATCCCACTTCGTCTGCGCGCCATTTCCAAGAATCTTCGATTGTCGTAATCGCCCCATCCCCACATGCCCTGAGCGGGACGGTATGGATTCGTTTCCATTTCATTTCTACCTCTCTGCAGAGGAAACTCCAGATTTATATACTAGATGACCAATTAAGGCCATTACCGGCGCTTTGCCTCGCTCCGAGCGGAATGTGCTGATCAAAGGTTCTGAATCTAATGGGGCCCTCTGTCATCGAAAGTAGGTTGTATTAACCTGTCCACGTTTCCAGAGCATACTTAAGTTACATTTGGTACTGGCGGTTACATGAGAACGAGCGTCAGATCAATAACGACATTCCGGATCTCCGATATTCCGATACTCCGTCAACCAGCAGCTATAATTAAGATCCAAATGCTTGCTTTGACGTACGCGTGGAAAAGAAAATACTTTATAGCTGTTAACATATTTCATCATTATCAAATAAAGAAGGAAATAAAATAGGGACGTTAAATTAAGCGTAGTTAATCCTTTATCAAAATCGCATCATTCCATTTACTCCTCCAGTTCTCTTTACGTAACTTGCGATGTAAATGAAAATTCAATATCAAAGGTGACTAGAAGCATTAGAAACTTTGGAAGATAATAGTGACGAATTTATTACAGAAGATTTACCATCATTTTGAACATTCTTAAAAGACGTTTCCCAAAACGCATTGTGATTAGTTGTGATTTTTTCGAAGACCGGCCATATGCCATCGTTTATTTTAACATTGTTAATTTTTTACAACTGAATAAAATCGTTCCACAGAACGTTCTGAACACACTGAGTATAGTGTCTGAGAAAACAAATTATTTTTTCACCAGCAATTCATAATTAATAACATTGTCTAACTCTGAAGTTCTTTACTTCGGTTTGCTCACTAAACGAGTATGTGCTAGGATTTTGAAAATTGTCTTTCAAATAAAAATAAAAATAATTCACCAGTTCTTACAATTCTGAAGTCTATGGCTGGGTGATGTACACCTTTACTTCATTTCAAGGTCATGCAAGTCACAGCACAAAAGTAAATATTTTCCAAGACAATTGAAAATGAAATTACGTTTTGAAACAAAAAATATAAAATCCTAGTTAAATTTTATGCACGTTGACAAAACACAATTTTTTCTATTGCATTAAAGAAAAAAATACAATTTTATTCCTCAGGCCCTTTCTGTGGAGACTGTTACTCTATACTAAAAATAAAAATTTACTTTGCTCTCACACTATCAATAGCGAGCGATGTTGTATAGTTAAATGTGAGGTCGTCCTCTGGGTGTTATGACGAGTTCAGTGATTGAGAGAACGTTGAATCCCGGCGCGTCAATTACCAAGGTCATTAGTTACCATAGTGTAGGAAATGTTATATCCCTCGAGATGGCCGTGCTCTTCTACTACTACGAACACATGAGATCCGGCGCCGAATTACCATCGGTTTGAGGGTTTCTTACTTCAAGTAAACCCTTCAAGCGGGTACCAAGGGACGGGACAAGCCCTTAGCTCACGACTTACCTCCAAATATATGTGGTAGTGTTGTTAATGTGTGTGTAAGCTTGAGTATGCACAGGGATTCAACGATTAGGAAGGCATGATCACGCGCAATCCGTGGTCCGTATGTTTAGGGTACTGGTTCTACATTCCCCTGGCATTGGACAGAGAAACCACGGAAAACTACTGACCAGATCAACCGTTCGCTGAATTCTCCAGTGATCGAAATCAATCCAGCTATATCACTAGCGCCGAAAACCCACCCTTCGCGTGGAGACCCGAATCTCCAGACCACACGACCAGCAATGTCGCAGCGGCGACGATGTTGCCTCTGAGTTCCCGCAGTGGGCGAGTGCGAGGAGGGGCCGCGGTGGGGTGTTCCGACGAGGCCGCTCCGTCGACTTCTGCGCCTCACTCTGAAAGCGCGCACGTTATCGGCTTTCCGTGGCGAAAGTTCTTTTCGCGTCCCGTCGCGGCGCGGCGCGGCCCGCCACCCGGTGCCCGGCGCCCGCTCGCCGCTGCCTTGTTCCGAGCGACGACCGGACAGACCTGGGCCACGCCCACTCCTTCCTCTTTCCTCTTTCCTTCACCGTTTCCCCCTCGTTCCTTCTACTCACTGCACCCTCCAAGGCCCCGGTGAACCCGCTTGCCTGTGTGGTCCGTCGCTCCAGCCACTGACGGATTTAGGGGGGGGGCATGGGGGCCATGGCCACTCTCAGAATGCCTAGAGTGTTTGCTTGTTACTTCCTCTATTTGGGCAAAATTGATTGAAATATTTATTTATGTTGAAATTATGTAATTATTTAAGCAATAATATTGTATAGTATCATCCATAAAACATAAATAATATACAATATAATTACAAAAATGTTTATTACTTAACAATCTACGATGCCCCCTCCCAAAAAAAAGGATCGAATGGATCCGCCCCTGCCCCCAGCGACCATGTTGCTTTTGGTTTCGCAGCCACTTTCTCTGCCATGGGCCCACTTCACGTTGATCTTCACAGCCTCTGCTCGTTTTACTGTCGTCTCTCGCCTTTATGGGATACCGATTTATGCGTTTTATACTCTATGCAAAAGCCTTATGTGAATAAGTCGTTTAATGAAAATACATGATTTTACGTGGTGTAGGAATCAATGTGCAATGGGTAATATATGTAGTCAATGAATGACTCTCGTACCGAATTTCCCGGACCGTCGCATAGAATCATCCATCACGCACACGGGTAGTCACCTTCGTTCTTGTCACGTGTCTTCGGACTTGCTGTGATTTTATTCCATCACACGCATGAGATAGCCTTGAGGTTTGCTGGGAGTACAGGAGTAGGTAGTAAACACTATTAGCGGGAGCACGCTTCTCAAAATTCGGACTTTACAACCAGCAAATCCAAGCAGTTGTTATTTTCCTAGACAAACGAGGTTGATCTTCGAGAAGAAAACAAACAGCAATGCCGAGGGGAGAGCAAAATACGCCTGCAATGGAATTTCCCTTCGGGGGGAGGGGGCGTTCGGGGAATAATGGAGCAGGTAGTGGCTGGTTCCTCTCCGCACCTCGGATCCGCGACCCGCAGAAGACTCCGGAGATCCGAGCGTTGCTCAGCACGTCAGATCTGAACGCGGCAAGCGGAACACCACACTGGCAATTTTGGCTCGACGGAGCATGATCCGAGTGCGGCCCCCGAGCATTGCGTAATTTCTGGAGCGACTGCATCATGACATATTACTGGGCGATGTTAGAAAGGGTGCTAAAGCAGATATGAGGAGGTTCATCTCATGCCTTAGTAGGTTATATAAACGCATTTGATGAGAAAGTTAATGAATGCACTCAATTCCTTTGATAATAAATTGGTTCACTATTATACTTAAGTGGAAGATGATGGC
Source organism: Acheta domesticus (assembly GCA_031308135.1). Taxonomy (NCBI): domain Eukaryota; kingdom Metazoa; phylum Arthropoda; class Insecta; order Orthoptera; family Gryllidae; genus Acheta; species Acheta domesticus. The sequence continues at coordinate 245,096,018 of JAHLJT010008446.1, read as the reverse complement.
ACACATATTTAAAACAATGTATTATGTTTTAAAAAGTAGTTCATAAAAATATTTTATATTTCTGATGTTTTCAATATATTTTTATTATAGACGAGCGGTAGTGATAAGCCTCGCTTGAGACTGACATCACATATCTCCAGAACTATCAGATTCGTAATGATAATAATGATAATGATCATCAATAACTCTTACACGGTCTCACATTGCCCACAGCTCAGCCTTTGAGCTATCGTATCCATGATCATCTCCGTTTGTGGCATTGCCTGCATCTTATCCACCGTCAGGCTCAACGTTCGTCTGCCAACAACCATCTTCCAACACTTATCAATTCCTTTCACAGAGCCCATATGAGTGCCAACCCGCCGACATCATTTCCTCTCTCGCTCGCTCCCAAAACCTCCGTCATCGTTTTCCACCTCTTCCTCCTTCACCAACTTCGCATCATCTCCCACCATCGCCGGTTGTTGCCGTTGCTGCCGTCGTCGTCTTCGTCGGCGCAGACGCCGCTGTCTCGTGTTGCCGCGCGGCTTGAGTAAATTGGCTCGGTTTACGGAACGACGCCCTATGTAGAATCCTCGCGCGCGGTGCTTCCTGCGGCGTCCAAAGCCCGCGGCGTAGGAGACGGTGCGGGTTGCCGCGGGGGTCACGAGGGGAGGAACGGCGGCGGCGACGATGGGGTGACGGGGAAGAAGACTGGCAGAGGGCCAACGGCAAACGTGGCGCTGGGGACGGCGGCGAGGGTCGTGGCTGGCGGCGTGGGCGGCGTAGACGGCGGAGCCGGCTGGGGTGGCGATGACGGCGGGGGAGGGGGCGAGGCGGTGTGGTGGCGCGGGTGGTGGGGGCGACAGGGGCGGCAGAGGTGGCGAGGGCGGCGGGGTCGGCTGGGCGGCGGGGTCGGCTGGGCGGCGGGGTCGGCTGGGCGGCGGGTCGGCTGGGCGGCGGGGTCGGCTGGGCGGCGGGGTCGGCTGGGCGGCGGGGTCGGCTGGGCGGCGGGGTCGGCTGGGCGGCGGGGTCGGCTGGGCGGCGGGGTCGGCTGGGCGGCGGGGTCGGCTGGGCGGCGGGGTCGGCTGGGCGGCGGGGTCGGCTGGGCGGCGGGGGTCGGCTGGGCGGCGGGGTCGGCGGGGCGGCGGGGTCGGCGGGGCGGCGGGGTCGGCGGGGCGGCGGGGTCGGTGGGGCGGCGGGGTCGGTGGGGCGGCGGGGTCGGTGGGGCAGTGGGGGTGGTTGGGGGGCAAGGGTGGCGAGGGAGGGCGGTGGGCCGCGGCGACGAGAACCAGGGTACTTTGCGCAGGCGACGGCGACTGGGGTGGCGGGTGGAGATGACGGTGTGCGCGATACACACGGCGGCGGAGTCGTTGGCACAGATGAGGTTGTATTTCCTTCATTTTAAGTAGCGAGTTTCAGTCCAGGATTGCTCTTCCGTTTATATCTGCATTAACGAAGTAAGGAGATTGACGTTCCCAGGTCGTGTTACCACTGGCGTGTACGCTACCACGTCCTGGCCACTACACATTTGAGCCTGATATTCTAGTGCCAAACGCTTGAAATAAATACTACATCATAAAAAAAGTGACAAAGGTTTTAAACTTTCAGAAAAAATTTGGTACATTTCAGTTGACTGGGAAAAATAAGCATGAATTTGTAATTCTGAAAGATTGAAGTAACTTTCCAGAGCCGTCCGAATTTTATTAACCAAATAAGTGTTTAGGAATTTTAAGTGAAAATTTAAAAAAAATATTTGATACTTAAAAATGTGTTCAAATTTACAAAGAAACAGTCAGTTGCTCTAGTACAAAAAAATCTTATTGTATTTTTTCATTACTTTAATCAGAGGTGGGTTTATATAATTAGTATATCATACCCATAGAAAGAAGACTATCTTGAAAGAAGATATTTTAAGATGTGAGAGAATTAAAACGAACGTGTACCACGTGGCAATCAGCATTTAATTTGTATGAATAAAGAAAGAAAATGAATTAAATAATGAAGTTTAAGGGTGTTGGTTATACGATTATTATTGAATTAGCCACTAGACAATATCTCGTCCACATTATATAACTTTCATATGAATACATCTCTTCCTATTTAACCGAAAGTTAAGGAAAACTAGAGGGATTCTCAAATATATGGGCTCAAATTCCCATGGTTATTATCTTGAAATTGGTGACAAATTAGTGGCGAACGAGGTTAACGTATATAAGATGTCAAGAGGATGTAATTTGTCTGAAAATTATAACTGTAATTGTTTTAAAGTTCTACCAACAAAAGACGGACAATATCAGCACATATTCCCAGGTCGCTACGTATCTAAAATCATTGAGATCTAAATGGGGATTTAAAATCCATTAGCAAAACATGTTTTAATAATCTTGTTAAAAGGAAATGTTAAAATGAATGCGAAACAATGATTGGTAACAACAAGAAATGTCATAATTTGATAACACATTCATTTTTAAGGACGTAGGATTATAACCAAATATTCGTCTGCAATAAAATAATTTATCCCTATATACATAATGCATGTTTCTCAATGTGAAACAGCGGTGGGAAATGCATGTTGCACCCACTGCAAGAATCTCGATAAAGCCGAAATCCTTCCCAGAGAGACACGTCCACATTTACACCGAGCAGTTTCGCAATTAAGTAACGCGCGCATACCTACAAAATAAAAGCACACTTCCCACCCCGGAGAAGAAGCAGCGTGATTATTCTTCTGCTCAGTGAAACGTAACGCGAGATCGTCGCAAAACACCGACGGAGTACGTGGGAGAGTTTTTTTTTTTTGATTCCCATCATTCCTCCGCCGCTCCGGTGCCCGCGCTGAAGCCAACCTGCCAGGAATTTTCCGTGATATTTTCCGCGGCATTCAAACTTTTCCCATTAACGCCTCTGCCTTATGTACTCCCGAGAAACAGATAACGCGCGAGTACCGAGCGAGCGACGACCGACGTCCCCTAGTCGCGTTGCTCCCTTCGCTCGTCGGGAGCGCTGCTGCCGCCGTCGCTCGCACAATCCCCCGCCAACCCGCGTCGCGACGCTTTATTATGGGGGCGTAGGAATCGCCTGCGCTCGCGAGATATAAACAGCATTGAAGTCGTTTCGCGAAATGAAAAGAACGCGTGTGGTGGGATATTTCCATGAGTTCGCTACAGTGCTCCAAGTACGTGATGTCGTTGAATAAAATACATTGTCGATTAGGATTAAAAGGTGCGATTACCTATTCATCACCGCTAATGTGATGACGCAGTAAAATATGTTTAATCTGTCATTATTTATGGAAGGTCTGCAGCCATAATACTCTTGGAAATGCGGTATAAATATTAACTCTCGTAATTTCGTCGAACAATTACGAAACAATTAACAGCTAATGAATAATTATTACTTCAAATAATGAAAACTCTTCGAATGCCGACGAATGTGGCCACTACTTTGGAGACGGGGGACTCTCGAAGGCTGCGGACTTCCACTTCTCTCCATCTTCATTCACCAATGTGTATTTATGTACGTACGTAATGTATCGTCCAGAGATTTATTTTAATGTCTGTTTGTCTGTACTGGCATAACAACCTCTGACGGGGCCAAGGTCTACCAGGCGTCCCGGTCTTGCGGCCATGGAAGGCAGTGTTGTCAAGGTCGATGCAACGAGCAGGAGTCCGTGGCACGAGCGCCACGACGAAATCGCTTCTCCACGCAGTTCATAACCCCGCCGCAAGAGACAATGCCATCACTATTGTAAAATGGCGGGGTTACTAATAGTTTCCTCTCCCGACGCTTGTGGCGCAGAGAAGCTGGTGGCATGACACGGTGCCGCGAGGCGTGCCACTGCCACCAGTAGCAGACCTTGACACCACTGGGTTAAGGGGTACGTGTAGAATTTTCTACGCCGCTTTCTGCTCTTCTCAACCTTAGAAGTGAGATTTCTCATTGTCACACAGCAACATATACTGGGAGATTGCAAGGAAAGCGCACACATAATCTGTCCCTACCGGGAAACGAAACCGGGGTTGCGTCATGGAAAGCGAGCACCCTGAGCTGTGAGCTACTCGTGGGGAGTACAAAACAACGGTAATATCTAATGTTGATATTTGTATCGATGAAAAATTATTTGAGAGTATGTAATGAAACCCAACAATATAGGTTGTAAAGAAGCAACTTATCAGTTTCCATTAAAAAAATAAATTTTAAGAGAGCTCATATTAGAAATATGATATGAAGAGCTACGAACACGTCCATTCTGCAATGTGGATAATTTTAAGACGTCCTAACACTTCAAACTTCTTTTCAAATATTACTGAATTTCAATTGCTAATTTGGTTCAAGATTAATGTAAGAACCCTCCTATCAATACAGCGAAGAAAATTTGTCTACTTCTCATTTACTTGCATATGACGAAAGAAATTATGAAAACCGCAGAATTGCACGAAAACATTATTACTGTCAATTATTACTGACGAAAAACTTTTTCTTTTCTTGCGCAAATTGCATTGTTGTCCCATTCTGTAACGTTGAGGATCTAATCATTTCTAGAGTAGTATACGAACCCTCGTAGTATACGCAAGGTTTTATCAATTAATGTATACCTCTTAAACCCAGCACTGCGTTTACAGGTTTTCGCTTTCGAACTTCTTTTATACAATAAAACAAACAGAGCGAATCTGCTACAAACGCTATCCCTTACGCTACTATACGTGGGCTAAGAAACGTCGACTGCTCAAGATTCGAGGGGATTTCCACACTTCTTGTATAAACTTTCTTATATTATATTATCGACAATCATAATGGTTCGGAATATTGCAAGTATCAATTAAATAATGTTATTTTAAAATCCACGAACTTTCCTTATAATTGAAAACTGTCACGTTCTTTAACAATTATATCACTGGCAATGCTTTGGGTTTCCTGGTTTAAAGCCATCTTCAGGCATAACATGAACTTACATTATTCATAAGGAAATATTGCAGTTTTATATTACTAATTCCTAATGCGCGCAAAAATCTACATAAAACAATGCAAATTTCAGCGATGTGGTAAGATGCTATGATTTTTTTGATACACAGGTACTCAAAAAGAAAAAAAATAATAAAAGTTTTAATTCCACTTCTTATTAAAATTATGGATACTCACTCGCGCTAGGTCTTTGCAAAGAAAATTGCCCAAGGCAAGGTCTCCTCACTTTCATTCTCGCGTCGCCAATCTTCTTTTCCTCCGCGCCAGTAGCAATTACCCCCGCCAATCATCTACACTGCGAGAACCTAACCCCAGAATCCTCAAGGGTCTTCACCTGGCGGCGTCCCGTCGAAGATTCGAGATGACGCGTCGCGTCGTCCAAGTGCTGCGGATTAACATGCCGATGAAGTAGTACAGTAGGAGAAGTGCGGCGACGACAGAGGAGGCCGTCGTGGAGATGGAGTGGTGGGCCTTACTCGCGATTTCAAACGCCCAATTTGTTTACGGGTACCATAACGAACATTTACTTACAATAAAATCTTCGTTCTATTTATCCTCAGAAACAAACGCCACTTATTAATTCATTATTAGTAATGTTTGCTATCTCTAAAATAGACGGTGAGATTTGTTTGAATATGATGCCTGGCATGAAAGTGTTGTGAATATGTCAGGATACGACGGAGCCAAAATAAGCATTACAGAACCAACAGATGGTGGTATGAATTCGAACACGAAATAGCAAAAGAGAGAAAGTTGAGAATATAGAGGGAAAGTACGAAAAAAATGAGATTTTTTATAGCTTGGTTGTACGCTAATCCCCGCCCGTAATGTTGAGCACCGGGTAGCAAAACCAAATAGGCTCTACGCCTTACTTTATTAGCCCGCGTCGGGTCATGAACCGGTTAACGACGTTCGTGTGTGAGAAGATGGATTTATATCCTTTATGCATTCGCCCATACGAGAGTCGTAAAGATCTGGGATGCCTGGTGGTTGTGGGCAAACCAATTCAAAATCAGCACCTAAAGACGAAATCTTTCAATCAAAAATGGGTTTATTTCGAGGTACAGACGGCGGCCATTCCTCCCATGATTATGATAATCGAACGTAAATATTGAACTAAGTAGTTGCAATGTTAGTAAACGGTGAATATAAACGGAAAATTGCAGCAGATTTTGTGTCTCCCTTAAATGCTCTTGAGTGGCATAGTGGTTAAGGAAATACATGAAAGAAAAAATTACAATAATGTTATTGCAAATGAAAGTAATAAAATTGTTTAATGATAACCTCACTCAAAGGATTAAAAATCTTCTCAAAATAGTTGGTAAATGAAGGTAAGAAGTTGACAAATTCAGAATTTAAAGCACCTGATAAAAACTTTGTAAATTAAGCTGAAGAACTTCGCAAATTGGCTGAATTCTTGCTTCATCACCCCCAGATGTCCTCCTTCCCCGCATCCGTGAACCAGGGATGCTGGATGGGGTGTCGACGGCTCGGGGTCCGCACCTCATTTGCACGGGAGCTGCACAGGCCAGCTCTCTGTTCCCTGCACCCCGTTCCCCCTCCCACTACAGCCTGCTCCGGGCACCTGGACCAGCGCAGCACACCCTCGCCCCGCCCACCGCCGCCCGACTGCGCCGTTGCTCACGCCGTCACTTCACCTTCCTCTTGTGCAGGTTGCGCCCGGTCCTTAGCCGTCGCCCACAACCTCAGCCACGTTCCATCACCACCCTCACCTGCCGTCCACCACCATCGCCTTCAATCTTCTCCCTCCCGCTCCCTCCCGTTGTCATACTCGCTTTGCGCTCACCATATGCAGTCACTACTACCACCGTGGAGAATATAATGCATGGAACCCTAACCTTTCGTCGGTCCAGTTCGCCTATTTTCCACCCATCACAACCAGTTTTGGTGGTTCAGGGCATCAATTGAGGTCACTGCAGTGCCTCTGACTGAGATGTCCTAGGGTTCCGTGGAAATATACCTAGGTCGAATTTAGTCACTTGGAGGTGATATCTGGCGGCCGACTGTTTTCATCACTAGTTTTCCGTGGTTTCTCCAATCAACAGCAGGCTAATGCCGGAGTAGTACCCTCACAAACGGTCCATGAGCCGCGCGCGAACTTACATGTCCTATTCTCACCCCTTACAACCATACTTACATTCACTACTCTACCCCTCATGTCGAACTGCAAGGTGCTCAGAGTTTCCCCCGGCTGAGACGGTCCTAGTTGGGGAAGACTCCGCTAGCCAGCGTGTAGGTTGACGCCGGATCTCGCCATCCAGCGAGACAAGATTACTGCCACCTACAGCGACAAAACATACCCTTCACTTACGAGAATAAGGACCTTAGCAATGGACGCGCCCGGAAACACCAATCAACAAAACGATCAATCTACCCACCATCGTGGCAGCCCGTCGCCAACGCAATACCATCATTCGCCACCTCGCTTCTCCTCTTCCGTTCATCACCGTGCTACCTTCGCACCTCTCGCGCGTCACCGCTCCTTCCCTTCCCTCGCTACCTAATACCCCCGCCGCCGTTTCTCGCTACCGCTCGGCGCCAGCGCGTGTATGTTTGTTGTTTAAAAACATAGGATCCGTAAAAGTAGGAGCGTGGGAGTGCGAGGTGTCCGCGCCTGCGGATTAGCATATAAATTGGCATTGATGAACGCTTAGGTGCGCGTGTTATGAGAGGTAGCGCTGGGCGCACCGTGCTTGGAGGCGGTGGAGGTAGCGCAGGCGTCCGTCCGTCCATCCGGCCGGTCGCCCGTCCGCTCTCCCGTCCGCTCGCCCGCCCGCCCGATTGCCCGCCCGCCCGTCCGCTCGGTCGCTCGCCTGCCCGCCCGCCCGCCCGCTCGCCCCGCCCGCCCGCCCGCTCGCCCGCCCGCTCGCCCGCCCGCTCGCCCGCCCGCTCGCCCGCCCGCTCGCCCGCCCGCTCGCCCGCCCGCTCGCCCGCCCGCTCGCCCGCCCGCTCGCCCGCTCCGCCCGCTCGCCGGCCCACCCGATCGCCTGATCACTCGCCCGCCCGATTGCCCGCCCGCCCGATTGCCCGCCCGCCCAATCGCCTCCCGTCCGCCCGCCCGCTCTCTCGCCCGCCCTCTCGCCCGCCCTCTCGCCCGCCCTCTCGCCCGCCCTCTCGCCCGCCCTCTCGCCCGCCCTCTCGCCCGCCCTCTCGCCCGCCCTCTCGCCCGCCCTCTCGCCCGCCCTCTCGCCCGCCCTCTCGCCCGCCCTCTCGCCCGCCCTCTCGCCCGCCCTCTCGCCCGCCCTCTCGCCCGCCCTCTCGCCCGCCCTCTCGCCCGCCCTCTCGCCCGCCCTCTCGCCCGCCCTCTTCGCCCGCCCTCTCGCCCGCCCTCTCGCCCGCCCTCTCGCCCGCCCTCTCGCCCGCCCTCTCGCCCGCTTGTCCGCCCGTTCGTCCGCCCGCTCACAGCGCTCGCCCCACCCTTACGCCCCGGAGCCCAGTCGAGGAGGATGAGGAGAGGCGTGGGCGCGAGATGGGGAGAGAGCGGGGGACGCCGACGGAAGCGCCTTGTTCGCCCGGCGACGTCACGTACTGAGAGGCCGACGACAGGAGATGTGACAGAGTTGATGAAAATCCGGGTAGAAAAAGACGGTGAAAATCGGGATAGAAATACATGCAGAAAACGTAGCATCAAAATTCTGAATCAGAAGAATAAGATAAAACGAACATTTAATTGACATTTATTGTATAAGAGAAAGGAATATTGCATCCACTGAGGACGTTATTTGCTTATGAGTGATGGAGCGAGTAAAGTTTCGGTCTTCGGTGGATTAAAGTATTTTTATTTTCAGTGCCTCAAATGATTTTTCACGAGATGGAGACAGCGTTGTTTTGTCAAGACCAATAGATCAGGTCAAGATCAAACAATTAAGATCGTACACGAAACGATGACTCTGCTCACGAACATTGCTTCTACCACCGTATGAAAATCCTTCCATTACGAATCATTGTTTCTTTCACCTTTAGCCTTCTTAGACATCAAAACAAAGCACCATCATTCATCGTGCATTTCAGTGTTTGGTATTAATTATGTCGCAATATACATTTCTTTGTAATTTACAACTTTTTCTTCATTCTGATGAGATTCTTTTGATGACTTGCTCATTACCTTTGGATCTGCTGCTACTGAAAATATTAGCAGGAAGTAATCGTAAGTTTCGACTTCCAAAATGTGACAGCATTACCATATAAAATGCCAATTCTGTTTCTCTGTAATAAAATCTGTAGTGACCCGCAATTCTTTCTAAGTTTGTGTGTGAGGTAGATTGTATCACTTTGATTACGTTTTAATATTTTCCAAAGATAAAGCCCTCAAAAATGTTTCGGAGAAGTTTATTGTGCCTAATAACGTACCCAATGAGCTTTGCTTTGCACATTTCGATTTTTTAAACTACTCTTACTGGTGGGTAGCAAAGATGAGGTCACTAATAATAATAAAGCGAGTAAACTGGTTGTAACCACGCACTCACCAGCTTCCTTTAGTTTTTCAGACCAACCACCAGATTGTCTGTTGCTCATTTTTTGAAAACAGTCAAATGTATTCAACGCAACAAGAATAAATTCAAATAGCATAATTGGTGTGATTGATCATAGAAATTAAAATAGTATGCAAATACATATATCACCTAAAACTAGTTTGTATGTTAATTTGTGACCTTCTGGATGGAGATTAATCAAATGTAAATGACGAAATAACAGAAAAATCGACAAGATTTCTCCGTAATATTAACTGGCATGTATGATACATAAAATTCACATAACATTCGTCGGTTTGTTACTCAGCATCACTATTACAGTTGTTTGATATGTGCAAAAATTACTACTCATTGATTGGATTACATTAGGTTTGTGACATTTTATCATAAAGGAGGTAATGTTTAATCTAACCAAGAATTCCACTGGATAATTGCAGGAGAGACTCCTAGCCGCCACCCACACACGGAACATTAACATAGAAAATTTAGTCATCACAATTTGAATATGAGCATGTCCTTTTTATCTACATAAGAAAACCACTATTTCTACCGTAAAAACACTCAGCATCAGCCAATTAAAAACTTCATGAACAAAAATGTTTCACCAGATAAAATATCTTACCACATAAAATGTATTACCTAAGCAAAATTAAGAGTAGAAACGTCAAAATAGCCCATTGAGCACAGAATACGACCACCTTCAACTAATCGGCTAACACTCACCAAGCGCTGGGGGGGGGAGTAAAGGTGAGAAAGTAAATATGACTTTTTTTAAAATTCTTCATTTGTATTCAATTTGACATTTAGTGTTCCTTACATAATTGCATATTACAATAATTCTATAATAAAATTGATGTTCGCATATGGTCCGAAGGTATATTAGCTTTTTGACTTGAAGTCTCCGTTTCCTTCATTGAGTTTTCTGAGCCAATTGTTTCTAGAATAGTTCGACATACCCCAAGAGCTGTGATAAGCCAATAATATTTTTCGATTTCACCACTGGAGGACATACTCTTTTGTTTCTACCTTCCCTGCGATCTCAGTAGCCAAATCAAACTTAGGGCTGATGTTTTTGACTTAACGGAATGTTTTAGTTAGGCAAAAACATCCAAGAAGATCCAGATGCCTATTTGTTCATGTCGTATAATCATCACTATGACCGTCAATTTTAGCCGGTTTCAGACTCGCGATGAGAATTTAGTAGCCTGATGTGGTAGCCACTACTACAACGAAGCCGATAATAATGCTAATAACTGGAGAAAAAGTACACAAACACAATTTGAATCAAAGCTTATTATGCGAGAATTTAATTATGGCGTTCATCTACCAGCACATCATGTCTTAAGTAACAACGAATTGTGATTTCTTCAAAACTACGTTTACTCCCAAGACATTTAGTCTAACGACGCGACCGCAAGGATCTTGAAAGCACGACGTGGGCGGCGGCGTGGGCGGCGGCGTGGGCGGCGGCGTGGGCGGCGGCGTGGGCGGCGGCGTGGGCGGCGGCGTGGGCGGCGGCGTGGGCGGCGGCGTGGGCGGCAGAAGGGGCGGCGGCGACGTGGACAGACCGACAAGTGTTGGAAGTGGCAGCCGCGGCGCCTGCAGCGGCGTGGGCGACGGCGTCAGCGTCGGCGTCGGCGTCGACCAGCGGTGCGGGGACCAGAGCGACGGCGGGGAGGCCCGCCGCGTTGGCGTCGCGGGGCTTCGGCCACCAGAGGACCCTCGCGCCACGGCTCTCCCCCTATCCAGCCACCCCTCCTCACCCGCCCCTCTCACCCCCCACACGCGGCTCGGCGCGCGCCCTGCGCCCCGCGCTACCTCATGTTGTCATGGCGACACCGGCTACTGATACGCGATACGTTGCCAAGGTAAAACCGGGCTGCTGGCAGAAATGTACTCAATAAAACACGAGCCTTGGCCGGCCCCCCCCCTCACGCCTCCCTTCGCTCTCCTGCCGCCCCCCTCGCCCCCTCCCCGACGCGCACCCGCCCCCACATCACGACGCCGCTCTTTCTCTCGAGCGCTCTCTGTCGGGGGCGCCACCGCCCCCCACCAACACTGCCGCCTCCGCCGCCGCCGGCGCTCCCAAACAACTAATCAAGGGGCCCTTCCTTCCTTCCTTCCCGCCGACGCCGCTCGCTCCCGCCCCCGCCCCCCACCCCAGCGGCACCCCGGCGGCGGCGGCGGCGAATGCGTTCGCTTTGACGGGCCCCCGCCGGCACGTGTTAACGCTGCCGACGCCGACGACGCCGCCGCTGCCGCCGCGCCGCGCCGTGCCGCGCTGCGCCGCGCCGCCCGGATCGGAGAGGCCCCTAATAAAATACAGGCGCAGGCGCCCGAGGAGAGAGGCGGGCGCAGGCGGCAGGTGATGTGGGTGGCGGGGGAAAGGGGGGGACGCCGTGGGAGAGCGTCAGCTATCGGAGCCGATGGAGGGCGGGATGATGCGAACGAGAGTAGGCCGAGATAATAACAAAGCCGTAGCACGCGGGATCCGGGTGGAGGAAATATGAAAAGAAATGCAGTAGGACATCCAACGTCGAGGTCATACCAAACCAAAATAACGCTGGTTGTTAATTGATTATTTCGTGTCTCCGGGCGCGTCAACTGCTATGGTCATTAGTCCAGTAAGTATAGTTTCTGTTATTGCATCGGCAGGTGGCGGTGATCTCCCGCTTGTTGGTGAGATCCGGCACCGACCTACGTGTTGGATGGCGGGTTTCTTCCTTTAGTGGGGCACCGCTCCAGCCGGGACAAGCTTTAACCTCCTGGCCTCACGACATGAGCACAACTGGTCTCCCGACGTCAACTGATGCCCTGTGCCATTAAAGCGGGTACGTAGGTAGTGTTAATGAGTAGATAATAGATGTGACAATGACAAATATTCAAGGTTGAGGCACAGACTATGGAGATATCAACGGAGGATGAGATATGTGGTCTGGGGGGGATGAAATCGTCTTTCATAAAAGAACCAAACATTCAAACTTGCAGCCGATATGGAACTTCACAAGGAAAAGAACCCTACATTTCAAAGTGCTGTGAAAACGTTATCTTCTTACGCCATGGCAGCATCAGCTCAACGATACAACAAAGAAAAGAAATAAAGGTCACAGAATGGGAAAAAAAAATAGAAGCAGGCACAAATGGCTTTAGCAAAGAATTAAAACTGAGAAATGAAGAAGATAAAACAAACGATTGTTTGACTGATTATTTCGTGTTTCTGAACGCGTCTCTTACCATGGTTGTTAGTCCAGAAAGTGTAGTGCATGATCTTATCACGAGAGGTGGAGGTGTTACTCTCCCATGTTAGGCAAAGTCTGGCGCCAACCTACCGTCGGCTTGGGTTTTTTCCCTATCGTGGTATCCAACACGGGGCACACCGCCACAGTCGGGATCAAGTTTTCTGCTCTCAACTGGTCTCCTGACATGTGTGAGAGTACAGTGCATGTAAGTGTGTGAAAATAGGGAGAGATGATAGATCAAGGAAAAGGAAGGAAAGATCGTGCCGCGGTCCGTGGCCCGTTTGTTAAAGTACTGATTCGTCATTCGACTTTCACTGATAAGAGAAACAACGAATAACTGCCGATACGAGCAGCCGTTCGCTAGAATTCTCCTTCAGACAGCGACTGCCTTGAACCTAGCTATACGGCTAGTGTCGAAAATTCTCGACCGCCATGCCGAAATGGCCTTGGAGACTGGTTTGCGGTGGACACCGATGCAGGTACAATTCTGGCAGTGAAAGGACGCTAGGAGGAGACGTCTCCACTCCTAAGACAAAAGACAGGGACGAAAGGAAATGGAGGGCGAACAGGAAGTATAAGAAAGAACAAGGATATCCATTTTCCGGGAAAAGAATGCGACCTCTCGACAGTTGACGCTTTCGGCGCCGCTCCTCTATGTCGGTTTTCTATAGGAGAATCCAACTAAGAACACACGATAAACTCCGACAATGTGCCAAGGAAAAAAATTCTCTAAGAGCGCAATAGTTGGTTCCATGAAGTTGGTAACTTACTATACAATAAGATAGGTGCATTTTGTAGAAGAGAAAGGTATTATTTCCTTGTCGTATATAAAATATCTTTCTCGTGACGTCCGTCTCGTGAATTACCTTTATTGCAATTGAATTTTATTTTATTTCATGTTTGAGTAAAATGCAAAATGAAGAAAACTGTCATGATATAATACGTCAGATTAATCAGTTTCTGTCGCCAGGATATCATATCATTCCCAGGCGGTAAAGAGGAACTATAAAAACATATTATTAACCAACAAGAAGCATCTTAAATTTTCTGAATCAAATAAAAAGAAATATAGTAATAGAGAATAAAATAAAATACACATAAAAAAGACATATTTTTGAATCATTCTCCATCCAATTAATATTAAGTTAATTTAGACAGAATATAACTGAAATAATATAGAGTCATTTTACTGGTTTTTGGATGACATGAAAACGTTTCGGGTTCGTAAACATTTACAAATGTTATATAAACGAGCTTTCCTCTAATTTGTTTATTTTCTTCTCACAAATCTGCACTTGAAAGGGTGTATCATAATAGTGACCAAATTTTCTCTAATGCAGAAAAAATTTATGAAATAATATTTGCAATTAGTCTTTCGACAACTAAATATTTGCCTCACACGACAGTTGAAGCATAACTCCTTCCAGCGATTCGATTCCGAGAAACGTTGATGCCGAGGAAGCGATAAACAGCGCAGACGATTCAGTCGACGGGTGGCAGAGGCGCGTGGGGCGAGGGGGAGAGAGAGGGGGAGCAAGCGACCGCTTTAACAACGCGTTAACGGGACGCCAGCGCTAATTCGGCGCTGCTCCGCCGGACCGAGACGCCCATCTCAAATCGGCGTCGGGGAAGACGGAGGCGGCGAGATCCGGCGAAAGGCAAGCGCCGAGGGCCGATGCTGCCATGGTGGCGCCGGCGGTGGCAGTCCGGGCATCTGGGTGGGCAGCTTCCACACCGGCGGCGGCGGCGGTACCAGCGTCTCAGCGGCGCTGCCTGCGAGCACTAGCGTCTCCCCGCTCCGCCTTCCCCGCCCCGCCCTCACCGCGCTCGGCCGCGCCCTGAGCGCAGAGAAGCGTGCTTTCCGCCGCCGCAAGCGACGCTGGGCGCCCGGCGCGACAACGGGCCGGCCCGGGGGCGGCGGCGGTCGCCTCCGCCGTGACGCCGCCTCCGCCGCGGTCTGGGAGTCGAGCGCCGCCGCCGCCACCTCCGCCGCCGCCGTCGCCGCGCCGCCTCGGCATCCGTTAGTTTGCCGAGTTCGCGCCCGAACACGGCGAGCCGGATCCCGCGGGTCGTCGCCTCCGCGACTGACCGCAGCGCACACCCCATCCCTCCCGCTCTCTCCCACTTCCCTACCGCCCCTCCTCCCCCCACACTCCGTCCAACAGGCCACCACCGGCCCCGTTCCACCGCCGCACTGCGCTTGCAACTAGACGGGTAATTATCACGAGCGGAGACGAACCGCATCGCAGCACCCGCATTAATCACGAGATGCCAATCAACGCGCACCCGGGCGCTTCCTGCCTCTTGCTCCGAGCCCCGCCGCCTGCCGCCGCCCTGCCTCCACCCGCCCCTTCCGGCCGCCCTACACCCCGCGTCCCGCCCACCCAAGGGGCACAGGGCCCCTCCTCGGAGGATCTCCCTGCTCGCCCACCTGCCCGCCGGCCGGCGCCCGCGGAATGCCGGCGCGCGCTGAGGTGGGCGTAAGCTCCGGATACCGGGCGCACGCGTGTAATATGCGCGCGCGGAGGTAGAGCGGCAGGTGGGGTGCGGCAGCGGGCTCTCACGGTCCTTCGCGGAAACCGGTGGAGTGGACGACGCCCGCGCTGGGGATGGCTTTGAGAGAGGGTCCGTTAGATCTGCTCCTTTCTGCCCCTTCCAAGGAACTAAAACACTACTCGAGCTAGGGGAATTGGAATCAATGTTTGATGCCATTCATTTCTCAATACCAAGCTATTACCTCAGACATCTGCCATAGTCCCTGTAAGTATGAAGCGAAACATTATGTGAATTCGGCATTAGGCATGGATGTTATCATGGGTGTTTCGAGATATTGCATGGGTGTTTATGTCAACCATGTATCCCATAACATCATCTTATCATAATCTTCGGAGGTAAATTTGGATTCTGCGAAAATAAATACCAGGAGTAATATATAAATCTGAATATTTTGGGATTGTAAATATCACATGTCATTCTTATCAATAGTAAGTAAACGTTAATTCATACCATACTCTAAAGGCATGGGAAACTTGAAAATATTTTATAAAACAGAACGGAAAAGTTTCTCATGTGTACTCAGATAGTATTGAGAACGTACGTACTAGAGTCCCGCATTAGACAATTTTGCTCGAGCATCGCGACAGTTCGCAGAAAATCCGCTAGACGTCAGACCATTAGGACAGTTTCGCTCGGCCAGCGATCCACCGAGCGAAATTCGCTTGGCCTTCAAAGCCTTGCATTCGATGCTCGGAAAGAGGGGAACGATTCAGGCTAGTCTTGCGTAGGAAGGCAACGGGCACTGGGCCACAATGAAGTGTGTGTGTGTGTATATATATATGTGTGTGTATATATATATATGTATATATATATATATATATATATTTATATATATGAGTTAAAATAAGGATGATGGCTGTAGAAGCTAAAATAATGAAATGTGCGCATGGAAAAATAGAACAGTTTATGCTAATGCATTGAAATATTGATTCTAATAATAATAATAATAATAATAATAATAACAATAATAATAGTAATAATACTAATAAATACATTGATTAAAACATTTAAACAGGAATACACTATTTATAATGTTTTATTTTATTTTATCATTCTGGATGAAGTATCATATTGACGTGCTACTGCTCAAACGAAAGAGTAAAAATTTGTTTCTGTATCACTTAATTATTAGAAACATTTCTAAATTAAATTAAAATAATACATTATTCAAGCAATATGGGCAAGTTAATTTCAGTGTGAACCCTAAAATTCGGTTACAGATTGCGAAAAGTATTAAGTTCAACTTATGGAGGGAAATAATAATAATAATTTTACTATCTTTTTTTTTCAATTCCACTTCACTTTTCACCGTTACTCGTTTTCCAATATTTTAAAAACAAAACGGGTTGCTCATAACAGAACGCTCGAGGATACCGTACTCGAGGTTGAAATGCTCGAGCGAGTACGAGCGAAACGAATGGCATGCCTTGTAGATCTCTAGTACGTACCGAGCTGATTAATGAATTACATAACAATTTACGATACTATTTAAAACTAAATGAAAATAACAAAATACTAAAACTGCCCGAGATATCGCTGTTGGTCATCCAAAATTCAATTAACAGTCAGTCAAAAAGAAATTTTATCAATCTCAAAATAATCGATCGGTTTAAATTCAGACATACATTACTTGAAATGATGAAACCATTGAGAACTTATTTAATGTTTAGAAGTTTCGACCTTAAGAAGATTGTGGCCTTCTTTAGGAAATGTGAAAAATAACCTTGCAGGTAACGTAATTATACGGACAAAAGGATATGGTGTAAGAATACAGAATGTAAGAGGGGCGTCAGCGATGTTCACATTCATGTTTGTATATAGTTGGTTGATTATCTGCAATTCGATAATATTATATACAGATGTTAATTATGTTTATATTAAAATTTAATTACTTTACAAGAAATAGTATTAAAGAATATAAGTAAAAGAGCGTTGCTAGTTGGCGTACTCATTGACAGTAATAAGAAGACTTTAGTTCCACAAACGAGAATTTCTGTGAAGGTTTTGTCCATATTGCCCTTCCTGGGAAAACCAGAGCGTCCACTCGTCGGCCAGTTCCACTGCGCGCTTATTGTGATTCTTTGCTGACCTCGAAGATTAATCTGAAATTAAATCGACGTTCGAAGTCTACTAAGTCTTCTCTAATCAAAAAAGATTGTCTTTCCTCTCAAGAAAATAAAACTGAGAAAAGAAATCTGAGGTGAACGTTACACATTTTGGTTGATGCCTGAAACTGAAAATGGGAACGACTTTACGGTAATATACTACAAAACTATTATTACGCCACCCATTAAATAAAAAGTATTGTAAATGTGAACTTAATAATAGGTAATATTTATTCCACCATTCGTAAATTCTCTTATTACTGCAAAACCATAAAAAATTCAAGATAAAAAAATTATATACCCTCTTGTCTTTTGCCAATACTAACATTATTAGAACAATGCACGTCATTTCATCTGCTAGTCGCATTTGTATAATTTGCACAGGAAATGTTCATTAATCTACTTTTTAAATGTTCCCTACGTACTTTATTTGAACTTTGTAAAATAATAATCGATGAGAGCCAATTCATCCACCCCCAATTCTTTACTTCCACAAATTAAACAAATGGGTTAGTGGTTTTATTTAGGTCATTAATCTAAAGAATACTTATAAAAAACAGAATCTAGCGTAATGCACCGGTAAGATGTCTCTTCACATGTATTACATTTTGAAGTTAAATTAAGAAAGATTTATTCGTATTTGAAGAATACATTTTATTACACGACCTGAAGTTGTGGAAGAAAGACCAAATTAAATTGACGGTGTGTGAATGGGCATGAACGCATAAGATCTTCAGCATGCTACCTGGCAATAATTTAAAATAAAATTTAAATCTCTAATCGCCTCCCTGTGAATTTCATCCACTTAAAACTGTTGCATGCAAAACATTTGCTCTATTTTGCACGAGAACGTCCATGCAAGGTAAAGGAAACGCCGCAAAAAGTTGCCAAGTACAATTTTCCCGAAAACTCACGCTCCATAGAATAGACAAGCTCTATGATGACCCGGTAAGAACTATCTCTCTCTGTTTTCTAACAGGAACACACCTTAACATTCCACCTCCACTCTTGACTGTCCATGCAACATCTGATCTCCCGAACCACCATTTTCCTCATTGAAGTATCGAGCGAAGCTACCGCTTGTATGACTGGGGCCGACTCGTTAAGTGGAACCACTTTAGTAAACCGCTTTTTTTTTTTCGTCGAGAGTTGCAGGTCGCGCTGGCGAAGCCGGAGGGAACGTTAGCCCTCTGATTAAAAGCCTGTCAATAGTTTCGCATCCGACGCTTAAATTTCATAGAAGCGCAAACGAGAGCCGGGCTGGCAGAGCGGGGACGAAGCGGACGGGGAGAACGCTGGCGGGGTCGGCCCTCGGGGCGAATTTAAACTCCGCCGGGATCAGAGAGAGAAAAATGAAGAGAGAGCGAGTAGTTTGCCGACGAGTGCGCGCACGCCTCGCAAAGTAGCCGGCGCAAAGGCGACGATCGAACGCGTCCACGGGAGTCTCACCGCTCGGGGACACGGTGGCACGGATCTGCGATCTATAGGGACGAAATTAATCGTATCATCGACAGACTGATTGAGTAGTGATTCCGGGCGAGTCAGCTGCTAAGGTCACGGGTCCACGGGAGTCTCACCGGTCTGGGACACGGTGGCACGAATCTGCGATCTATAGGGATGAAATTAATCGTATCATCAATGCACTGATTGCTTAGTCATTCCGGGCGCGTCAACTGCTAAGGTCATTGATCTCGAAAATGTAGCGAGAGATAATAACGCGAGAGATGGCAATGATCTCTGTAAAATGATGTGAAAGGTGCGGTTATTGGTACTTTACAGTCAAAAATTATTGAGCAGTTAATATTTAGGTAAAATAATATGCGCTGCGGTGAAGTGAAGTGATTTCATTTCTTTCTATTTGTTTCGCTAATCTAAAACGTCTTTTTAAGGCTACTCTGGTATACGTTGGTATTTATTAATTTATGGTAACGAGTTTGCATGTGTTAGAAATGTAATAATTATTATAAGTATTGTAAATTATTATATATTGTGATATAAGGTAAAAAAGTTTGTCCTTATGACTGATTAAATATTATTATGAGTGAATAGGTATAGGCTTGTGTATATGCGAGGGGTCCTAGGTCCGAGTAAGTATTTAGCATGTATGATTGTAGGAATGTATATGCATAATATGTAAATTTATTTATCTAAGTGTTAGTATATATGCATTTTGATTTGTAGGGTATGTATGTAAATTCCATCTGAATGTAATAGGTAATGACAAAGATAATTTGTTTTCATATTGATTTTTTAAATGTTGCTTTTTATTTTAAATTTTAATTGTACATATAATTGTATTTTCATGTTTTTTCACCCACTCCTTATAATAATGTTTTTTCATGTTTCTGCCATCGGGCATCTCCACAGTTGCAGAAATAACTAACATCCATCTTCCCCCGCTTGACGACAAGATGCGGCGCCGACCTGACTGTCGATTTGCGGGATTTTCCCAAACAGATATCTCCCACCAGCGTGAAACCGCCCCAGCCGGGACCAGCTCTGAGCTCCCAACTGGTCTGCCAACATGTGGTAGTGAGGTGCATGTAAGTGTGTATAAGTAAGGGCTGATGACAGGACAAGGAAGAGGAAGGAAAGATCGCGCGCGGTCCGTAGTCCGATTGGTAGGGTATTGCTCCGGTTTTCGCGTGGTATTGATCGGAGAAACCACTGCCACCTGTCCAAAATGTGGAGGAATATTATTAACGACTCACATTCTCCTCAAATGTTCCAGTCTCCAAAATCTACGAATCTCTTTTGGTATCAAGAACACAATTTATGAAATGTTGAATTCAATGGAAGGTTTCAAAACAATTTTAACTTACCTCAATTTGGCTGGTTTGGGTAATACGTTATGAATAATTGCAAAATTTATTGTACTTATTTCAGTTGATTGTTATACTTCTGTTTACTCTAAATTTTAAATAAATGTATCTCTAGTATAAATCAATAGTGGTCGCTAATAACCACAGATATTTTTAAAGCGACCTTAAATAAATAAATTTAAAAAAAAACACGGAAAACTATCAGAGCAGCGGAATTCGACCTTGCTATGTAGGTAGTGTCGGCGGGAATGGAATCGTAGGACCTCCCAGTCAGAGCAGTTGCAGTGACATCAATTGATGCCCCGAGCCACTGACGCTGGTTGGTATCCTCGATACGCGATTTGTTATTTAAACAAACTGAAGCAGCGCTCGTGGGAGAAATTTGTACTAAATAGCCTTTATTACTCTGAATAAGTTGCTAAAGTACTTTTCAATTTCACAAGTTTGATGATGAGAATAATAATATCCAGGTTTTCTCAGAATACATGTAACTAACGTCTATTTCATGTAAGAGTATCAACTTTTGCCAACAAGATATAGTGAGAAATCTCGTATAATAAAGTTCCACATGTGACATTTGTCCTGGCTTGGTAGGCAGTTTAATTAGTTTTTTTTTCGATTTTAATAAAACATACTTCTCCCATTTTTTGCAATATTGAGTAGGCAACTTCATTTCATTTGTTCAAGTTTTACCCAAAGAAAACTTACAGGATGCTTATTGAGAGCTAAAGAGAAATTATATAAATAAATATAACTCTTTAAAGGAAAAAAATTACAAATTTTTAGAAAATTAATCATCCTCGACTGACAAAATATTCATTAATGTCATTTCACGTCCGTAGGTGCAAGTTGTCCTTATTGTATGAGAAAAGTTCTCCTGAGATGGGTTCCCTACTGCGCCGTCGCCCCGTCGAACAAGAGCATTGTTGTGGATACTACACGAAATGTGAAGTCGGTCTCATACGTGCCGCCCGCTCGCGTCATCACATTAGTGGTGGGAGATCCCGCACAGTGAACCTACTGCCTGGTCGTGCAGTGCGCCAAAATATGGGCCCATAGCACATCACCTAACTAGAAATACAGTGAACGTAGTGTTACTTTTTGTAAAGAGATTTTTCTGCTTTTGAAAGTATGCCAAAAATGTCAGAATTTTATTTTATTAAAATGGTAAGTACTATGATAACTAAAAACCACCACTAAACAACCATTCCGTCAGAAGTGCACAATTCCGGCACATAATTTGGGTTTGGAAAATGAACTAATACAAACTTGGTAAATTAAGGTAATGGTACTACACAAACACGTACTTTCTCGTATTATTTCCAACGGCTACGCAATATTATAATAATACACGAACCCGCAAGAATAATTTATCTTCACTCAGATTGTTTTAGAAACGGCACGTTCTTCACGTTACTCCTATACCACTAACTTCACACCTAATCTCGACATTTCCGACGCTTAAAAATGTTGAAATCTGCATTGCACCAAAATTTACTAGTTCTTTTCAAAAACTTGTGAATGACTTTACATAAAGATACATTTTTTTTAGAACAGATTCCATTTAAAATAATCCCTATCTTGAACATTGTACTTTTGCGTTGTTAATTTTTCGCAATTTTTGGAAATTCAGGGTTCGAAAGAAATGAAACCAGCTTCATTTTAAGCATATAAAACTGTGCATGCAATAACATTATGAGCAATTTAGAGCCGCTTTTTGAGATAATAATTGTTTGAAAATTACGCTCAAATATCATATTTTGGAAAAATTGCAGTAAACGACATTATTGATAGATCTGTTTTGAAGAACAAATTTCATTACAGAAAAGGCTCTGTCTTCAGCATCGTAGCTGTAGGAAGACGCCCCAAAAACTTCAGGGTTTGGTAAGTTTTGAAAATTCGGAGATTTCAACGAAAATGAGACCTACGTCATTCTTTAAATGTTTTCCTCTAACACCAAGTGGGAAAAGAATTGTAATCGAAAAATTTGGTGAAATTTTTGAAGAAAATATTGATAATGATTTTTAGGCTTCATGTATCCCCCCATAATGAAAATATAGTTTTAAATCTCGCAGGAATCAAATTCGTCTAAATCAATGGATGATATTCAATATTGTAGAAAATGTCTGATTGGTTTAGGCGCTAGCTTTGACCATAGACTGACAGACATTTCACCGTCAACCACTGTTTCGATATCAAGGACCCCCAAAACGCAGATTCGCATTAGCCAGCGTGTTAGAGGAAGCAATAGTAATAGTAAAAACTGAATCACAAGAATCAAGAGCTTGGTTGAAGGTTTCAGCTGAAAAAGGGAAAGGAAAAATTTTTTCTTCCCAATATAACAGACAATCAATAAACCATGAAAATATTCCCCAGGCCTTTATTATATGTGAAATCACGGTTCACCGTCTTTGCCCTGATCGAAAGATGTGCGAGAAGTTCGTTAAGAAAGAAGGACGTAAAAATTCGTAACACCACGATAGGGCTAACAGACGCTATATGGCTGCTGTATAAACGTAGGTGTCGATCATCTCCAGTATCTACAACTTCTTAGGGGTTTATATGACTTTATAATATTTGCACCAAACTGAGGAAAACTACTTTTATGATTGTGTTGATTATTGAAAGATTTATATTATTATAACGTTTGGATAATGTGATGACATAAATGAGTAAAATTATCAGGAGGACTACTTTCTCACATAGAGAGACGATGACCTCTTAAATAATGACACACTCTGGCAAGACGTGAAAGAAACATTGTTCTATAGTAGGTTAATTCTGATGTCGATATAATTGGGTACATCATGACTAAAAATTCAAAATAAAGAAACATTTCAAGTCAAGAGGCAAGGCATAATTCTCATCAAGAAAGAAGGCACGAAAGAAAGAAAGCAGCCAAGAGTTCTTTAGTAAAGGCAACGATTAGAAACAAATGCAAATTTTGCAAGTTGAATGCAGAGTGCGCGAGGTTCGCTATCAAAGAAAGAAAATTGATTTGGTTTGCTTTATTTTTTGAAACGGGAGTTCTACAAAGAAATCTGGTAGATTTATAAACGGAATGAATTTAAATACTTTTTGAATGTAGTTCACTGCCATTGGGAGACGATTAAATGAAATAATTTTTATTTTTCAAATTACGTGTGTTTTGTCAGTTACTGAAATATCTGAAATTGTTGATTTATCAATTGTTGGGAGAGTTCTATATTAAGGGTCCTCATGGTGGCAGCTCAGTTTACTTATCAATTGAGTCATCTATTTATTACAAGTACTGTACGTGTGTTCGAATGCGTCAATTTATTTATTTATTTATTTAATGTCAACAACATTTAACATTCTGTGATGTACTATGGGGAGAAGTGCAATACGTGCATGTTTTGTCTCGTGGGCAGTAACTTGTCACATTCTGGCCATCGAAGGAGGATTATAATTTCTTTTAGTTTGGATGTTTCCCAGAGTTACATGACTCGAAAAATTAATATCACCTAATAGGAGGAATATCATTTATCTCAATAATCAGAAAAATAACTCGTATGGGAATTGATTTGATAAAGTCACTAATTTTCAATTACTACACTTTAATTGATTTCGCTTAATGAAATAATTTTCTGGATAGTTTTCTCTCTACGTAAAAATGATATAGCGTTAATATAAATAATAATAATAATAATAATAATAATAATAATATAAAAAATAGTTTACAAAAGAAAGAAAAAAGAAGAAATGAAGAATGGAAAGAATTTAAGAATTAATTGGCGGAGGAATTCAATACCATACATCAGAAAGTGCAACACAATTGACAGTACGATTAGCTATAATTTGTAAACAAAACTACTCTAACAATTCCTAAGGGCAAGACATAAAAGTTCTTGACCAATTTTGACCACCGTGAATTCGATACGATCCACCTCGTATCGTCGGCCGCCAGCGGTGCGACATAGGAAGGGAACAACCAGAGAGCGACGAGGACGACGAAGCGAGGAGGGCGAGGGCGAAAACAGGGCTCAGAGCGAGCGAAGGGGGAGTGGCGGTGCTGAATTGAAAATGGCTGATTTTATCGGTTAAATCCCGAATATTAATTCAAGACGCCGCAAGCGCCGGCGCTGGCCGCAGCCGGTGCCTATGGCGGGGCACGCGCGAACGCCAGGCTCGGAGACGAAATACCTCCACCCCTTCCCTTCTTGGTGCTTCACAGCAGCGATGAATAGCGTGTCGCCCGCCATTGAAACAGAAAAGAATGGGAGACGTTGCTTTGTAATCCCGATTTGCTTCTAATGATTGCATCTTTTGTGGAACTTATTAAAAATATGGTTACGCCTTGGATCACCTTTTCTTCCTTTTACCTGTTCTATCCTCATCCCTTAGTTACACACAGTTACATGCACTACCATATAACACACATTGAGGGGGAGGGCGCGGATGGGGGTGGTTCCTCAATGATGGGAGATACGTGTATGAGGGAAACTGCAAATCAACCTGGGGGTCGGCGATGGATCTCACCATCCAGCAGACGAAGAACTCCGCCAACTCCCAAGATAAAAAAATTGTATTGCAAATATGCAAAATATACGTTTACGGGCATAAAGACCACAGCAGTTGATGCGCCTAGAAATACGAAATAATCAATCAATAAGTTCATGGGTCGTTATGAATCAATAACCACAGAGCTCATTTTATTGACACACGAAACATGTTTCGGCTCACGTTATACACCAGCATTCTAGACGGCGCTGGTAACGTGGCTTCTCTCGAGAATCGTGAGGCAGAATTCGGAGCAGTATTTCGACAATGAAGAGGAATGGGACTTTCTATCTCAAACCCTTCCTCCTCCCACGCCTAGGGCTGAATGCATGGATGACCATTAACTTCATAAACCCTTCCGAGAAAAGAAGTGTTGTCAGCACGGCGAACAAAAATGGCTCCCCGTGGAATAAAGAATTAGAGGATAAAAACAGCACTGCTCTGCTTTAGGGCGTTTTGTGGCTTCCGCGAACATACAAGCACCTGAAGCATTCCGCAGCGTCAGAAAATTCCGCAAGCATTATAAAAGAGATTGAATTCATGAGTTACACGGTTGTGTGCGTGGGTTTGAAAGGACCTTGTTGATTCAGGACAACGAACTCAGTAAGAATAACTAAATAAATAGATAAATGAACGCACACGAACAATCTCTGAGGAAGAAACTAAATTCTATAAAGTAATAGAAATAAATGTTCATTTAAATAAAGAAATTTGCAAATTTGTTGGTTTGTAATTAAATACAAATGTCACTACGTAATATATCTACTAATTGGAGGTTTTTAAAATGCAACAGGGTAGAATGAGTGAAAATGAATGCTAGAATCAAGGACGTCACCATCAAAATATTTTTAATAAGAATACATAATAAGATGTACGATCCAATTATCCACAATTATCTGTCATTATGTACGATCCACGATCCATAATTATATGAGAGTTGGTATGTAGTTATTGCTACGTAATAGAACCCAGACTGCCAGTCTGAATGGCATAGAGATGAGAAAACTCTCTTTCCAAACTTAAGTTCACGAGTTCAAACCCAGCTGGGAGCGGTAGGTTTTTGAAGTATTAGAAATTAGGCGTGTCATGCCCTGCTTATTGCATTTAAACAATCCGCTTAAGTAACGGGAAAAATTAAATTCTAGTACAATACTCCTACTAATATTTTACTCAGGAAATGAAGCAAATAAAGGTATATAAAACTGAATACGTTGTTTCCATTCCTGGTATTGGATACGCAAGTTATAGTTTGTAACGTACTCGGTAACGTTGAAATCCCGAAGTCC
Organism: Acheta domesticus; assembly: GCA_031308135.1. Taxonomy (NCBI): domain Eukaryota; kingdom Metazoa; phylum Arthropoda; class Insecta; order Orthoptera; family Gryllidae; genus Acheta; species Acheta domesticus. The sequence goes on along the minus strand of JAHLJT010008446.1, from coordinate 245,070,052 downwards.
CACCGAAGCATAGTTGACAACGTTGAAAGCCGTTGTATTGTCAAGTTCAAAACTTCCATTGAATGTAAAAGTTTACAGAGCTCTAGTATGAGTCAATAACAACAAACATCAGAGATATATCAATCAGATCAATTTTCAGGCAAGTGATATATTAAATATGGTCACATAAATCATGTTTTTTTCTTCACTTATAAATAGATTATTAAACACACTTTCCCAATCTCGCGTAATTACTATCAGGTAACTTCGAGCATTCATGTTGTTGAAAATTTGGTTCCAGTGTTTCCTGTGGTTCGTTAGCTTTCCAAGGCTTCTCGAGACGAAGTATCTCGACCGGACATTCACAAATCTCGCGAACCCGTATTCGCCTGGAAAGGGCATACAGTCTGTCGCCACCAGAAACGAGAGGCGCGGTTCCCGAAGGGCTGCGCGAACAAAGTGTCTCGGCTGGAAGCCATCTCCACTGTTGCCACCACCGCCTCCGACGCCCAGCCGTCGCATCCGCCTCTCCCCCCACCCCCCGCGCAGGCCGTTGGACCGCCGGCGTCGCGACGCCTCGCGGCCGCACTCGCATTCTGCTCGCATTTAATTAAAACTTCCATACATTCGTCGTCCTGCTGCAACTCCACTATAAATAACATTCTCCGTTCTGTTCAGATAGCTGTAATTAGGGAGGCTAACTAAAAGTTCGCTTAGACGCTCTATTTGCTATCTATGAAGGCGACGCCAGTCGGGGTAGGCCGCAGGCCGGCAAACAACCGTTGTCGGACGCCGTCCTGCTCTGCCCCGCCACGCTCCCTCTCCCGGAGAGGGGAGAGGGGGGCATGCGAAGCGGCGTCGACGACGCCAGGGGCTGTCGCCTGGGCGTTCCGCCGTCAAAGCGGCGTCCCCCAAGGATCGGCAGCCCAGCCGGGTCCCGGGCCGGCGGGGCGGGGGCCGGGGGTGGAAGGGGCGTGGTAAGTTGGGCAATCGGCGGCCGGCGGGCTGGAGGCCGGGGTGGCCGGCCGGCGAAGCCCGTGCGAAGTTCGACGGCGCGGCCGCGGGCGACGCCTACTCCCGCCAAGTTCGGACCAAGTATTCCGGCCGCGACCGCGTCTCGCTCGCGGACAGAGATCTGCCCCGGCGTTGCGGCTCGTCTGCCCGCCCGCCCGGCCGCTCGCCTGTCCGTCCGTCCGCTCGCCCGCCCGCTCTGCCGTCTGTCGCGACTCCGCGACCCCTCGTAGGGCAGGAAATAAACGGTCCCCCGCCGAGAGATACGTGGCGAAGACGGCCTTTTGTGGTTCGCCTTTCGCGGCGCGGGGAGATCGGGACCTCCGTGCGGTAATCGAGGGACCGCGCGCGTGAGCGGCGCCGGGCGGGGGAGGGGGACTTGGCGCCCTCGGGCACTCCGTCCCGCTGAATCTCCTCGCAGGGAGTTTTCTTGTACTTCGCAGTTCAAAGAGCTCCGCCGCCTCTATGGCACTGACAAACGGAGATGTTTCTGATGCGTGGAGGCTGAGGAGTTTCTCTCCGGTCAGTAATGCTTGTCTCCCTGCCTTCTGATGGGAAGCTAATCTTAAAGTAGTCTAAACTACCGAGAGCCATCACGGATAGGGTGTTGAGCGCAGTAGGGTGAGTAATATGTGGTGGGTGGCGTGTGATAGCAGTTGTGTAAGAGCGAAAGCAGTAAAGCGAAACGAAAGCAGTAAAAGCATTTAAGATAGAGAAGCAGAAGTGATTTAAGATTGTGATAACTTTATCTAAGAGGCCGAGTCCTAACTACAATTTTAATGAATTGTGGTTTTGACATCAAATAATCGCAAGAAATAAATTTTTTTTATGGTATAGAGTACATAAGAAACTCAACTTTTTTAAGATCCATATGAGGTTCTAACAAGATGCGTTAATTCCAATGTTACAACAAAGGGATCAGATAGCTTTTTTTCCTGGTG
>JAHLJT010008446.1:245012857-245067121 GCA_031308135.1 Acheta domesticus | reverse complement strand
ATCAATAGAGAAGCATTACAATCCTCTGAAACGGTGTTACAAAACTAATAATAGAGCTAATGTGCCTGGAATTGAAATATGGACCCTTTCAATAACCAAAATAACTATATATACAAATTCAGAATCATCAATTACATATTTTTTAAATTTATAGCCACGAAATATACTCTATTGTTGGAACTATAAATATACAGGCCGCTGATGAGCACCATCGGAAAGAACTGAAAATACACGCACACATTTGTGCATGCTTGATGAATTACGAAAGACAATATGATATGCTCACTCAATAACATATTAGTACTGAAATAGCGCACGTATTATAAATGCATTCAATAATATGTAAAAATTGGTAGAAAATGATAAATTTATTGCTCTTGCTATAAGAGGTATTTAATTAAAATTTCGCTTAAGAAAACACAATATTTTTATTGGTATTAATAGCCCAGTACCATAAAATACTGTTACAATTTAATTATCCATATTATCTTATTCAAAGTTTTCCAAATTATTTCTACAAATCTTACAAGGACTTAATTATGAACTGTTTGCACCTACAGCCTTTTCAATTGGAATATTACTTTCATTAAAAGTTTTCCGAACAGAACTCAGGATGACACGAAGCAGGATTGGCAACGCTTCTTACACAAACAATAAACGGCAGCGGAAAATATAGACGACCTCTCAATCCGGCTACTACTAACACATCGCCGCGCACTGAACAAACCCGCTTGTGCCGCGCACCGACCCAAGCGAGTGGAGAGGCCGAATGCGCGTGCCTCCGAGAGGAAGTGAGCGCGCGTGGAGCGGCGTTGATGGGCAGTGGCGATGGAGAGAGAGGGTGAGAGGGAGGGGGCGTGGTTCGGGTGCTCGAAGGTTCGCTCCGATCGCTGCCTCCGACGTCTTGCCTGCTGCCGCGGTTCGGATATTAATATCGAATCCCGTTATGCCCGCGGCCTCCCAAATCAACGAAGAGCTGTTTTGTGCTCCCGATTCCAATATGTAATATCAAATAAACCTGCGGAAGCTGGAGCGTCCCGAGGTATCGGAAAGCTCGTTTAAGGCCGTGTTTGCTCCATCTCCACCGCCAGGGTAGAGCTCCGCATTTAGGCGCCGGCCGGGGTAAGGAAGTGGGCGATGCGGGCTGGAGGACGAGCGGATGGGGTTGCGGGTAAGGGCTTGGCGAAGGAGGGGGGCGAGTGGGCGAGGGCGGGAGCGGGGTCGGTTCGTGCGCGGGTGGCGGCGGAGGGCGAGGGGTGGAGGGGAGGCCACCCTGAATAAGTCACGCTCGACTCCGCACTCAGTGTGCTAAACGACAGGCCATGAATATTAGAGGAGGCGAGTCGGCCCCGAGTGGGAGCCGTGCTTCTGAGCGCACGCGCCCCCATTGCGTCAGTTGCCGTGTGCGCGCGGGGGGGAGGAGGACAGGAGTCACGCGGGAGCGCGCTGCCCTTTGCGACTGCCCACCCCTCCCCCTTCACCCCTCTTTGCTTCCGACAACCGCTCTCACCGCGCTGCTACTGCCCGGCGGCCACGGGGCGCGTAAGAGCGCAGCTCTTACCTCCAGCCCCTCCTCCGTTCGGAGGAGCCTTAATGACTGTGAATGGCGGAGACGTAACACAGGAATGAGGACAAATGGTCGATTATTAAGGACAATAAATGACCTAGGTGGCGTTGTCAGTTGCGTTCTGCGAATTAATGTTTACTACGAGCCATGCTGATTTTTCTATTCCTGCGATGTAACTTTCATAGCAATATCAAATACGGTTATGTCAATGATTATATACCCATAGCACCAAAGTGATATACTAAGTTCCTCGATTCTACAGTTTTAATTATCTCATAACCATGAAAATAATTTGCATCATCACTTCCAATATTGGGTTTGATGACTTAGATTGTGGTAGTTCTATGCGTTTCTAATTACTGAATGATGTTTATCGGCATATTGGGTGTCTAATGAAGGTGGATGATAATAATAGGTAGGAACAAACATAATTTTAACTACATCCCTTCGTAAGGTTTCCATTTGATTAATATATTATGATTAAAAATTATCGGAGAAAAACTAATGTACTTGATATGTAAAACACATACAGTAGCCTTTGGAACTATACTATTTAAAATCCAGTTGGTTGTAAAATAAAATATAGTTTCCTGTTGGAGGATTAACGAAAATTGCCTATAACGCCTCAAAAGTGTACTAAAGTCTTTCGCACTCGCTGGAGAAATGATAAATATATGCATGATAAATAAATGCATCTAAAAATGCATAACTAAATTCGCATACTCGTTTACACACAGCAGACATCACGAGACACCTAGACTTCAAGAAAGAAGTCACTCACCATTAAATACATGTTGCGTTACGGAACAGCAATATTTTTAACAATTCTGGTATGTTACGAACTGTTATATATACTTTACTATGTAATCGCAGTATTCGTGAAGACAGTTTTGTTAAAATATTTGATTTATTGCAGTCATACCACACTGTTTTATTTCTTGGCCTTAACCAGAGTGCATGTTACTTTTTGACGAAAAAATAATGTGGTTTTGTTCAGTAGAATTTTGCTGATGCAGCCCACTAGTAACTTCCTAACTGTAACCCATGCGGTGGTGGGTGGAGTTTTCCTTTGTGAGTATTGGCACCTGGAAGAAGCACTCAGAGGTTCAACTCATCACTGGTACCAGTGGAGAAGCACGTCACATAGCTTCCCTGACATAACACTTGCAGCTGGACTTCAACACAACATTGTTGAAATATCTGTACCTCAAGTATTTTCTTCACTTCCAATTGTTCAATGGACAACATTACACACTATTTCCTTGCATAAACCTATCTTCTCGATATTTTACGAATTAAGCGTAGATTACGAATCACGAATAGTAAAAGTATCAACGAGCCAATTGTATATCAACGTTATCACAAAAGAGATGGTTCTTCTAACAAACTCACACAAAGGATATGTATTTGCTGAGTAAATTAGTACATGATTCCACAACATTGCATTCCAGCATCTTATTTAGCCTCCACTCTATTAGTGACAAAAGTACAATACAAAATACGAGCTAGATATCTGAAAGGCGTGCCGTTTGCTCGCTAATATTCGCTCGAGCATTTCAGCCACGAGTACCATGTCCCCGAGCATCCTGTGCTCGCTCGCGGTGGGTTGGTTCACGGGTCCACGGCAGCGGCGGCGATTTCCACGTATTGAAGCCGCAAGGCGTTGATAGAGAAGAGCCCGGTAGAACAATGTGATCGGCGGTGTTTACAGTATGCCGCGGCTTCAAAAGCAAATTGCGAAGATTATAAAAGCTTACATTCGCCTGGAGATGGTTCCCTAGTACAGAAGAAATCTAAAAAGGAGGAGAAATCTAAAAACAACAAGGATAAGAGGAAAAGGTTTCGCACATGTTTTTGCGAAACCGCAGACTTTCTTCAGATTTGAGAAGTTTGTATGTAATCTTTTTTCGCGGGAAAACAAGAAAAACATTACCTTTTCAGATGTTTTTGCAAACTTCACTTCTTTTATCTTTTGTTTTTTAAAATACTGGAAAAAAGTAACGGTGAAACGTAAAGTGGAATTTGAAAAAACGCTTTATTATTACTTTTATTGACATCCGTAAACAAACTTAATACCGTTTGCAATCTGTAATGGAATTTTGGAGTTCGCACTCCAATTAACATTCACAAATTTCTTGAATAATGTATTATTTTAATTTAATTTAGAAACGTTTCTAATAATGAAGTGGTAGGAGAAACAAATTTTTACTGTTTCGTTTGAGCAGTAGCACGTCAATATGATACTTTATTCAGAATGATAAAATAAAATATATTAGAAATAGTGTATTCTTGTTTAAATATTTCAATCACCGTATTATTTATTATTATTATTATTATTAATATTATTATTTGAAGCGTAATATTCCCATGCAATAACATAAAGTGTCCCATTTTTCCATATTCACATCTCTTTATTTTAGCTCATACAGATATCGTCCTTATTTTTGCTCATATAAATACATATCGCCTCATTGTGACCCACTGCCCGTGAGGCGTCATTGCCTACGTACGCATGACTAGCACTAGACGTCCCCCTCGTACCGAGCATTGGATGCTCGGCTTTCAAGAGCCAGCATATTTCGCTCGGTGGGTTACGGCGAACTAAACCCTGTCCTATTGACCTGACGTCTAGCAGAGTTTCTTCGAACTGCCACGGCGCTCGAGCAAAATCGTCTTGTGCAGAACTCTAATACACACCATTCGTTTTTAGCTATGCGAGTGTCTAAGAAGGTATATTATTTTCTACTAACGTTCTCAAACAAAATATTAAAATTCTTGTCAATAAGTGAGCATGATGATCATGAAAACAATTGCACGTTCGTATGGTAGACCGTTAAAATCAAGTGACGGTAATAAAACTGACTAAACGGCGTTCCCCAGATGGAGCACCTGCCTCCGTATTTTGTCGCCGAACCAGACGTGACCCGGTGCGTCGCTCCCCGCCTCCTCTGCCGCTATTGCGTGGTGACCCGGCGCGACCCCAGTCGACCTTATCAGCTTGTTGTGGCGCACAGCCGCCTGGGGCCCCAGCTTTACAGAGAGCAAACGATGATAAGGTTATACGTGACCCTGACCCGCGCGAAGGGATAGACGCTCGTTCCCGGTACGATTTTGCTGAATGTGTGTGAACACGGGCGGAGACGTGAGAGCAACGTACAGGTGATTTTTCTGTGCTTGCTTCTTTTGCACAAATATGACTTATACGTTCACCTATTTGTCAACAAAAAATACAATAATTACTCGATTACGATTTTAAAATAAATATATTTGTATCATTAAATTTTATTGCTCTAAGACGATTGCGCATTAAAAATATATGTACGAGTAACATTTCCATTCACATGTTTTAACATACCTAAAGCCTGATTTCCATATTATCAATATTGGCGAGCCAGATAAGAGTTTGGCCATCACCTATGCAGTGCTGGCGATTCTGGCAACTGGCAGTAGCTGTTTGCAAGGTGCAAGTAATGGAAGATGAGATTTGGTTGCTGATCTTTATATGGTTTCTGCTCTTTACGATGTGCTGACAGTGTTCGGTTCTCAAATGCAAGTCACCTCTCGTCCAGCGTGTGTCAAAATGGCATCTGTATATAGACATGTAATTTTACGAAGATCGGTGCATCTGATAACATGCGTTTTTATGAGAAAAACATTTGTAGTTATTGCTACAAGAGAGAAGAGAGTTGAAGAGAAGAAAAGGGAAGAAGTGGTCTCGAGAGAGCATGGAAAATAAAATGATGGAAATGTCCCAAAGTATTTTAAAGAGACTGCATGAAACATCTTCAAGAGTATAAATCAGTTATGACATTTTTACCGGAACATTTGAAGAGTTATTATGATTAGTAACTCCATTTATTACTGGACAGGATACAGTGCTGTGTGTTGGTGTGTCTGCAAGAGTTAAGTTAGAAATAAATCTAGTGTTTTTAGCATCTGGTACCAATTTCAACATACTTTCTTTCAGTAATATATTAATTATTATTGAAAGAACTGTGCATATTTGTGTATAAACATTAAAAATAGAATATTGTCTGTCGTATCACAATCACATATATTGAATGTATTTGGCCACAGGGTTTACTTGGAGAGACAGTTTATAAAAAACCAAAACATTTTTAGAATATCATTACAAAAAGTTTATTGTTTGCCTTTTCTGAAGAACGTGTCGGGGTTTGCATTTCCCCCCCATCTTCAGGCTACACTGTGCAAAGAAGAAAACTATTAATATTTTGAAAGAATATAAATAAGAAGTTACAGAGATTAATGACGCAATATCAATGCAATAGTTATTTATATAACAAGAGGTTTAAGTACAGCTTTCTTTCACGAGGGAGAATAGTTGTGTCCCGAGTCCATCTGCGTGAGAGACATAATTCTCTCGAGTGAATAAAGCTAATTGTAAGTTAAATCCCGTGTCATATACAAACATTTATTTTTAAACAATATTTATTCGCATGGACTCCTATGCCACAATGAATATGTAGTGAGAAATTTCGTATAAATGAGTTAGTTACACGTAAGGAACCCTCCCCAATTTTTAGGCATCTCCTCAAGCACAAATGTTCAGCAGGTCATGTTTTGACGCTGACGAATATATTTCATATACCTTCCTGACATACAAGTTCATAGGCAAATAGTGATTATTTCCCCTTTCTACACTCCATAAAAGTTTGTAACATTTTTTATAAGACCTTTACAGTAAAAGAGAGTAGGACAGGGATTGCAGAAAACCTGCACAGATACTCTCAACTACAACACATTCAGCTATTTACATAAATAAATATAGTAAATTCAGTGGTTCAAACAATGTTCTCTCACGTAATTACGCATTTCACGTTTGTAACACTTTAAGGTAGTTTTTGATGGTTAGAGAAGCACTTTTTAAATCCCCCAAAAACAGGTTTTAGAAGGGAACGTATGGTAAATGTTATTCCAGGTTACATAATAAAATTACAAAGCAGCACAATAATATTATAGACATATCGTGTAGATGCACAAATATGTTTGTCGTGTAACGCAATAGCAATATTTGTAAATATGTACAATTAAATTCCATTTCCCATTTCATATATTTTTCATTGCATAGATATACTATTATAACTACTATTCACACAAATGTATTGCAAATGCCTGTGAATTCTGAAGTAGCATCACTCTGCTACAGAGGTAGAATAATATTTTTTCTGAGGATCGCTTGCACCTGGTTGCAATGATTTGTTCCAAGCCATTCACGGAATACGTAATGTTTTCGGTAATTTGAATTTCAAATGTATTTTTTGATTTTGGTATAAACATATAATAAATATTTATTTAACATGCTAATTTATGGGTTTTAATTGAAATCTGACTGCATATTCACTAATATTTTAACACTCTAAATTTGGACGAAAGATACGGCGACATTCAATTAATCAAAGAGAAATGTAAAATAATGTAATGCAAAGTTTAGCGTGTTACGGAGCATGTATTGGAGAATATTGAAAAGAGGAAACAAATGAAAAAGATCTTAAAATCAACAAAAACGCAAGATATGAAGAGTTCTACCACGCAAACATTCTTTAATTTTTTGTACCTCTACATTTGAATACATTTCTTTAGAATTGTACATAACAACAACAACAACAACAACAACAATAATAATAATAATAATAATAATAATAAGAGGAAGAAGAAGAAGAAGAAGAAGATTTCTAGATTATTGTTCACACACTGAAAGAAATACACATCGTATACATTGATGTGAACCAAGGAATATTGGTAAGAGAGATAATAGAAATAAAATGATATACACAGGAATGCCTAATGGGATGCAACGAGTCCACAAGCAAAGCTTTGTTTGAATGAAATGATAGAGATGATTTCAGGAAAACTGAGTCAAATGTTTTAGGTAACGAAACCAGTCAGCTCTAGTGAATCGAATGCGTGATAACAGTTACTTCGGAACTTCCTCTTTCCATCACAAGGTCAGATTTTAAGAAGTTTGCGTTCTTTCTTCGTGTACTACTGAGGATCAAACAATCTCTATCTCGCTTGTTCACGTAGGAGAGAGCCCATATTTCCATATCTGCCTTCACGGATCACTGCTTTCCGGAATCATACTCTGAAGTGTTGTTGATTGAAAAGAAAGGAAGAAATGTAGCCCATCTTTCCCATGTGAATGGATTAATATTGTTTCTTGTCGCGTCAATAATTAGACAATTATTCCCGTAAGCGCAGTGCAAGTTATATCCACGGAAGCGAACTACGTTACCTTTCCGGAGGATCTTGAGATCCGGTACCAACCTGCACGCCGGCTTACAGGGCCTTTCTCCACCAGATTTCTTCCGCAGATTGACACTGCTCCAACTAGCCTAGACAAGCTTGAAGTTCTCTACTGGACGCCCGACATGTGTAGTAGTGTAGTGCATGTATGTGATTGTGTGTGTGCGTAAGAAGAGAGGAGGGGGCAAAACATAGGAAGGAAGGATGTCCTTGGGCTGCATTCGCCTAGTGTTGATCGGACAACCCACGGAAAACTACCGATCAAAGCAGCCATCAACTAGAATTCTCCAGACAGCGGTAGAATTCGACCCAATTACATATGTAGGTATCCACCAGCGTCGGGAGCCGCACACCAGAAAATCGCGGTCAATGATGTTGCAGAGGCAACGGCTGCCATCGATAGGCATATATTCACTTGGGTTAAATAGGAAAAGGGACCATTGCAACCTTCACAAAAATACTATTTTGATTCACAAACTTTACAACTCACGGAGACCAGGTTCAAAAGATTTTTCCCTTAGGGCGTTTATCCACGCGTTCGCGCCCGCCTTCGCGCCCGCCTTCGCGAGAATCGGAGATCGGAGAAAACATGGAAAACTACCGATCAGAGCTGCCTAGAATTCTCCTCCGTACAGCAAATGAATTCGACGCAATTATGACGCACTAATCAATCTTATCAACTGATTGAAAGACAAGGGACAGACAGCCAGGCTCATTGCGGGACTCGAATCCGCGACCTTTCAGACCGAGGCTGTGAGTCGGCAGGCGCTGAGTCGGCACACGCTCTAGTCACTTCGGCCATTCAGGTCGATATGTACATATATATAATTACATTAAAACTCTGTGTATTTGTATTTATGTTATGTGTACAATAAATATATGTATTATTGATACTGTATACTACATAACTATGTACATGAATAACAACGTGTTGTTAAAAATTATTGTGTATGGTTTATTTCGTACAGAGTCCTTCACTATTGATCATTGTTATTATCTCGGAAGCATCTTTTCAAGATTATCTTTTGACTTTCTTTCTCTTCATTCCCAGTATCATCTTGCGACTGTCAACTAGTCAGTTCCAATAATCTACTCAATAATATTTTTTTTATTTTGGCTCACTGCTGTCTTAACATATTTTGCTGCACACCCAAACAATAACTTGTTGGCGCATTTGCATCGGTACGTGCCAGTGGCGTCTCCTGGCTGGTAGATGTGGGGATGCGATCATGATATTACAGATTGAACGCATAATTCCAAATATTTAAAGTCTGCGTCATTCTACTATACTCTGAAGTATTTTAGAAGTGTATGTTGCAAGTTAGACACATTCTGAATCTTCCTTGAAAATCATCATTTTCTCATTGCATGCATTAAATTACAGCTAAATTTTTCTAGGGTGGCCGCTGAGATTCGCGAGTAGAGGGGGAAGCTGAAAGTGATGGGGAGAGAGCCAGAAGATGGCGCTAGCGTAGTGTCTTTGCTCGGTTAATGGAGAAACACCAAATTCACGAGATGGCCTGGCTCTGTTTTCATCCATATGTTTTCCACTGTCACTGATACCCGTTTCCTCACAATCATATGTAGTATCATTTTCACCGTCCTTACTATCACGTCGTTTCCTGTAAAAATAACGATTTCTTGATATGGCGCATTAAATCATAGTGAGGTGAAACACACTCTCATTGAAACTGTCGAGAGCAGATTCCATGTCCTTTCTCTTTTCTTAATAGGGAGTAGAAAATGAACACAATTCTCCTGATTGAATACAATTAATTTCCTTATTAATTCTACGAATAGATATTTTCGAAACACCCGAACCAGGAATTACTGCCTTAAGAACTGTTTAGATATTTTCAATGTCTTCTTTTGCTTCTCTACATCAATTAATATACTTTTGCAACGACTTCACGCGTCTGACTGTGAAGGATGTCTATATGAAAGTTGCTTTGAACAGGACGCATTTCAATGATCACAACAAAATAATAATCACTTGTACAGAACTTCATACAAATAGCTGTACTCTGTTAGAGAAATGCAACTGAAAACTGTCACCTTGCGGAGAGGAATAGTCAGGGTCAATGTTTACTGAACTTGAGTAGGGCTGTCAACACGTCCTAGGAAGGGACGCGCTCCCCCCTAAAGCGATAGTTTTAAGGAATGGAATCTTCCGGCAGCTCTGAGGTCTGATCTTGAGCGGCAATACTAAATAATTTCATCGTACATAAACAAAACAATAAAACTAAAAATATAACCACAAAAAAGTACATACTTAATTTTTGAACGCGACATCTATTCGCGTTGTCTTGGTTGTCCATCACTATCTACCTCAAGTTTTTCGTAATAGGAGAAAGAACTACACGGAATTTCACGAATCCTGTCTATGACACAATGAAACGTTTCACTACTGTTCCCTGCCACAAATAACTCACCCACTACCACAAATGATGAGCTCGCCATGTCGCACACGCACACACACACGCAAGTTTGTTACAATTTCGAATTCAAGATTCTCTTTAATATATCACTAACTAGGCAAAGTAGTCTATTTAACGCACATTCAGTAGTAAACAGCATTTACGGTAGAATGCAGGACTCACATGACGGACGAAATAACATCGCGCGCACCGTTTGGAGTTCACGGATTGTCTGTCATACCATTTCCTTACATGATGATCTTGTTTTGTCAGGCCTGCTAACACACATCGAGTTACCCAGTTGTATTGAATCAGGTTGAAATATGGTTAAGCATAGTTGGCAGACTTGCTTGACTTGTGAAGAAAGACAGTCGGGCCGTCAGCCCCCCGCTCCCCGCTTCCGGGCCACAATAGTGCCACGTGACTTCTGGGATTCCCAGGCGTGCTGCCGAATTATTAGAGAGAGAAGGACATCAGAGGAGGGGGTATGGAAGGTTATTGGGAGGGGATACACGAACGCCAATGAGAAGCCTTTGATGTGAGAAGCTATGTCACATCACCGGCAGCCGAAACCACGCAGCTTGCACACAGCGCATGGCCGTGACTTCAATGACCTCGCCAACGAAGTGAGGTCGTTGAAGGGATGTTTCTCGGTCTGTCACATCCAGTGAGGGGACTAACCCTATTGGACCGCGCACATAAATGGCGGGAGGGAATAGAGAAATAGAGGGAGATTCTTAACAGAAGAAAATAAAATACTTTACTGAGAATATTTTTAAGTGATGGAAAACTAGGGGATGTAACACATCACTCGCATACATTGAGCCTACGCCACTGGTACGTGCAGATCTGGAGCAATACCGACCTCATTTGTAAGCACTTAGGGAAGTGTTCAATAAATGAAAGTAAGACATCAACTTAACAATACGTCATTCCTTTTTATTACAATCGCTGGCTGCATTTTGCCGAACGATGAGTCGCCCTTTCTCGGCTTTCTCGGCTCGGGCTCGGGCTGAGCACAGTACAACCAATGCCTCCCTGGGCCTAGTACAACTCCGTTTTTCTGCAGCACCGGACATATGCGTGGCGGTGAGCTTCCTTCGACATGCGCAGCCGGCCGTGGCAATCTCACGTCACGGGCCCGGGTCCCGGCTCTCGGACGCTCCTGGGCAGGAAGGCTTCTCTCATACAACGCAGGCTGGCTAACTGACGGACTGTAGCTGTACCGCTCCCAATAAAACCATCATGGCGGACGTACCTTCGATGAAGCCTCGGAGGCTTCCCCCACCCTGCGGCAGCTGAGATTTCCCCTCGGCAATAAGGAAGCGCGGATGCGACAAGGAGAGGCGAGTGCGAGACGCAGCGATCGCACTGGTCGTCACTCGTCACTCGCATCACTTATCGTCAGAAGAAAAAATTCACACTGCTAGGAGTGTCCAAAGAAATGACTAATTCATCAATGTGTTTGTCCATCACATTACCTATTACTGAAACCCTTTTTCAAGACACGGCTTGTTTTCTGTTGATCGTTTGGACAACCCCTTCTGTAGAAACACGTAAGCTGCCTTTCGTCTGATCCTTCTCACTCATCAGTTTGTTATCGCCAAACCCGCAATGTTGAATTACCGCGCGACCCACGAGGGAAAGACTGAGAGGGAGCTATGTTGGGACAAAGAGCGCAGGCGGGGTAATATTTGTCGCTTTGGAGGGGTAGGCCACGTTCGGGCATGCGCAGAGGAAGGTTGTTTTCACTCTGGAAGACCTATAGTTGGCGAGCTTGCGCCCGCGGCCCTTTAAGTATGGGAGGTGAGGCCTTGGATGGCCTCGCCTCGAGGCTCCCTGTCTCGCGGGCTGCTCTCTGCACCAGCGAGCTCGTGGGCGCAGTTTATCATGGCGCGCGCGCGCCAGATTCAAAAAACCGACCGCTGAACATTTTTATGCAATTTTAAAATACTTTTTGTAGTGTGTGGTTGACACATCAAGGAAGGTATTGCGTGGATATTTTTGTTGTTAGTAGAAAACGTGTAATATATTTGTAATATCAATTTTATATATACGTTTCAAAACAATATTACCCACAGACTTCAAAAGTTTTCATTTGTGTTGTAACTTAGTTTTCATGTTTCCTTTGTAATTAATTTAATGTAAAAAGTTAATTTCATGATTTATTATAATAATAATAATAATTATTATTATTATTATTATTGCTAGCGTTATAACGTCTCTGTATGGGATACATGTGACACCTAGAGTCTGTTTCACCAGATTAGTAAGTTGCAGAATGAGAATTGTTAAATATGTAGTCATGAGAAATTCATCACGATTAATAAAGTACGATGGAAGGATGGAAATGGAACAATCGCATTAAAACCGGTTGCTTCACATTAGTTCATCAACAAAATCAAAGTACCGGAATTCTTACGCGGATACCGAGAAATGGAGTATGCACATGATGTACCTCCACCACAAATAAAATACATTTTCCCTAGTATTTATATTGAATACTATTCAGCGGGGCACCACCCGAGTAGGGACAGCTCTAGGCTCCCGACTTGTCTCCCGGCATGTGTGGTAGTGTAGTGCATATATGTGCAAGTGTCAATACGGGATGAGGATAGGACAAGGAAGAAGGAAAGATCGCGCGCCGTCCGTGACCCTTTTGTTAGGCTATTGCTCCGGCATTCCTGTGATGTTGATTGGAGAAACCACAGAAAAATATCGTCGGAACTCGAGGACTCGGGCATCCCGGTCAAAGGCACTGAACTGACATCAATTGATGCCCTGAGCCACCTAAGCCGCTCCGTTCATCTGGTCAACGGGTGAAATTCGCCCCGCCGTCCGTCTGTCGATCGCCTGGGCACGGCTCTACACTGTCTTAGGCAGCCGTACTTCGTCATCTGCATGTAGTCGGCTTGTGTAATGGAACTCGTTCGCGATGCGTATCAGGCGTCTCTTGTGTGTCACACACGATAGCGAACGTCATAACTTACGGAAGTTATTTCTTTTGTTTATTGGAACAATGACACTCGCAATAACCGAGTTATCAGATGAGCGTTTTACTAGTTCAGTCACAACTTCACACTGAGTAAAATTTTACACTATAAGTACAATTTAGCAACGATCACAAACTGTGATTTTGAATGTTGCAGTTTACTGCGATCGCTAAGGCGCTGCCATGATCGCATCGGTGGTTACGCTCTCTCAACCCTGTATCCGTTAAAGCCCCCAACACGAAGTACTCCAGCGTGCTGATTATGGAACGTTCCCGCATATACGGTTTCCGATTCGTCCGCGTGATAAGATTTCCGAAAACATTCTGCTAAACGTATCGTGATTTGATGACCACAAACACATCCAGAACTTCCGGTGACTTCTGCGTTGAGATTCGGGGCTGAGTTCCCCACTCTTGCGTAGCCTCGGAATGAGGTCGCGTGATAGGTTGCTCCCGATTTCCTTTTTTTCGATCTTGGAAGGCCGCCCTGCTCCACACGTGTGTAGATAATCGGTTTGGCTACCGTGCTCTGGGAAAAAACAGTCTTGGGAAGATCTTGTACGTTGTTTTGAAATTTACTCTATTTTTGAATAAAAAAAGTGTCTCTAGAAACGTGTCGGGAAGCAGTCGGAAGAATGGATTTGTGACCCTCTCTGGTGAATCGGGAATATGAAGAGCTGGATCTTCAAAGCGTAACTAATTTAAAACTCTGGGTCAGAGGAGGGCGCACCGCCGTACCGTTCATATGGAAGACGTAACAATGTATCCGTCCGCGTATATGGAAGACGTAACAATCCATTGCATATACATGTGCATTCACTTAAACAAAAAAACATTATTTACTATTTGAGTCTACAAATGAAACAAATCGACTTTATCGCAACAATATTTGTATTTAAAGACAAAACCTATTGCATTGTTACGTCCAATAACGTCATAACATAGTTTGTATTAAACTATATTATACTAAGACCTGAAATATAAATATTTCCATAATGTTTTCCCGATGTTAAGTTTTCGAGTAAATAATTCCCATTTCTCGCGATGTAATAATTCGAATTATAACACTTGTGATAAATTTCATCCTATTTTGAGAAAAAAGGGCATTACAAACTATGTCAATGCTTTTCATCTTCCTAAAAAATGAAACTCAGAAAAACAATCTTCGGGTAAAACATCAATCTGTATTGGTCGCACGTACCTACCAATTTTATAACTTTCGCTGTCATTAAGTCATTCATCAAGCTCAGGACCAATATTCCACTTCGCCCCGTCTGCAATGGGATGTGCAAGGAAAGGAAATAATATTCGCGCACGGCCCGTGGGCGGTTTGTTAAAGAATTGCTCGGCCATTAAAAGAGTATAGAGCAGAGCAACCGGTCGGTAGAATTCTCCTTCAGCGAATGTTTGAATTCCATCCATATATTTAGCCAGTGTTCAAAATCCTCCATCATCGGGACTGGAACCCTGGAAACTCCCGGTCAGATTCACTGCAGGGAGAAGGCAATGCTACCTAAGAGTGATCTCAGCCGGTCAACCCAGACGAAAGCCTCGCTGCTCACCGGCGCCGGCGAAGTAAGTCGTTGCCGGCTGGCCAAGGGCTTGCCGGCAGCCGCGCGTACGGCGCTTTCGCAATCGCGGCCCGCTCAGCTTTAATATTTATCACCGGCGGCCGAGCGCGGCGTGGGAGAGCGAAGAGGGGGCGGGGGAGGGGCGGTGTAGAGGGGCGCGGGGGCAGGCGCGCAGCCCGCGGGTGGAGCACGGCGGGGGGACTGACACGTGCGGGGCGGGGGGCGGGGTGGGGAGCGGAGGAAGGAACGGGGGGGCGGGAGTGGGAGCGGGAACAGCGGCGGGCAGAGAACGCCACGGCCGCGGATCGCACCGCTGAATATTGCACGGGACTGCTCATCCATGCAGAAAGGGCCCGCGGCGGCGGGAAGCGACGGACTGACCGCCCGCCTGCCCACCAGCTCGCCCGCCCCGCCCCGCCCCGCCCCCGTCGCCGCCGCCCGCCCATCGCGCATGGGTCGCCAACTGGCACGCGCCGAACCCACGCGCCGAATGCTCCTGTTGCTGCGCGCGGTTGCTGCCGTGAACGTGGTCGATGCGCTCGCGATGCGGTTGCTTGGGGCCGGCCACCAGGGGAGCGGTTGCCACCGCAAGTGGACCAAGAAGTGCCCCAAATCCGGCTAGATCCAAGGGTACGGGTTCATTATCCTGCGCGGAGATAATGTTGAACGGGGTATCTGTAGGAAACATATTACTGTCCCTTATAAAACAATAATTCCTGTTTTCAGATAAATAAATTACGCATATTGAAATTCCTGTTGGAGGGTCTACTGGCTCCGTTCAGGAACCTCTTTAGTATAAGTTTTGTTACGAGGCATATTACCGGGAGAGGTGACTCAGTGCATCAGCTGATGTCACTGCAGTGCTTCTGACCGGGACGTCCTAGGTTCGACCCCCGACAGCGGTAGAATTTTCAACTCTAGCTTTTGAGCTACGACAAATTCAGTGGCTGTCTGGTGGTGAATTCTAGCGGCCGTCTGCTCTGATCTGTAGTCTTTCGTGGTTTCTACGATCAACACCAGGCGAATGCAGGAGCGAAGCAGTACTCTAACAAACGGGCCACTGACCGCATAATATCTTTCACTTCATCTTTGTCCCATCCTCACCCCTTGCTAATACTAACAAGCACTACACTATCACAAACGCCGTGAGACCGGTGGGAGCATAGTGCTTGTCCCGATTGGGTCGGTGTCCCTCTGGTGGGAGATACCTGGTTTGGGAAAACCACTAGTCGGTGGAAGGTCGGCGATGGATCTTGCCATCCTGGGGGGAAGAACACCGCCACCGCCATATGAAAAACATGTACTACACTTACGGGAGTAATGACCTCGTTTGTTGACGCGTTAATATGGTATGATATAATAGTATAATATATAATGCTAATAACTATATCTACGATTATTAATAATAGACATATTTCTCAAGAACATGTATCTTTTGGATAGTTTTTTCCGGAATTCCTCTACCTCATCAATCCATCAGCGATAAGCACGGTACATCTATTTTACTTTTCATGTACTTCGGCGCCGGATCTCGCCATCGAGCGGAGGAAACTCACCGCCACCTCCCGCGATAAAATCGTACACTACACATACGGGACCACTAGACCTTACCAGTTGACGCGCCCGGAAACCCTAATCGATCAATCAATATGTTACAATTATTGATATGCAAGGACTTGTAATAATATAATTGCAGGTGTATTATTTAAGTGAACCATGTCAACTGGCTGGCTCTTATTGCTTGTAGTACACGTAGAAATGCAAGAGCGAGTTCATTCACAAGAGCTGGACAAAATGTATTCTATTATCGATCATTCTCACTGGTCTGTTTTCGAAATCTCGGAGAGCTCCTTATCTGCCTGTGAAATCTATACGTAGGTTCCTGTCAAGCATCGGAACTTTCGCCAATGCTCATTCTCCGTTGTTCACAGCAGTATCGGCAGGGCGGACCCAGTTTGCACTAACCAAACACACCTTCGCTGTGTTTTGCTTGTGAGAGTCATCATCAACATGTTTAGAAAGTAGAAAACAACTTAAAACAAATTTTAATTAATTTTAATAATAAAAAATAATTTTTAGTATTTTTTAAAAATAACATCGCTTTCGACCTGGGGTAGTTTTAACTGCTCAGCTATGCAAAGATTTGCTATTTGCTTTGTGCGACGGAATTTCAATTTGATGTTCGTCGATGCGCAAGCCATACTAGTTTCTTCACATAATTCAGTTATCCCCTTCATTGAAAGTGAAATAAATAATGTGTTTAATAAATACACTTGACTGATAAACGATGCCGACAGATCCAGTTTTCTTTTTTATTAAAATGTTCTTGTTGAGTATTTCATAGTTCAGTGGAACTTACACTATACATATGTTTTTGTTGCTTATAACTAACTTACATACTAAACTTAATCTAATACATAGGTGAGGAAACCATCATTGCTACCTCTTAACTGTCAATTTCGGGGAATTTTTGTAGGAAAATGTGGAATGGGTATTTATTTTTAATTCGGGTTGGTTGGGTTGGGTTACCGCCGAGGTTGAGAGCTTTTAGGGTGGGAATTTGACAGATTCAGTGACACCTCAAACATTCGTTATCTATCGTTCCCTTTTTGTCCCCCGATGCGGAGGGCGCATCCCGATAACAGGACTAGTACCGGTACTCGAACATGGTGGTCTCCCCGCGCCGCTTTGGACGCCGAAAACAATCGGAACAGTCTTTGTGCCAGGTTCTATCATCCACCCTGCCTCAGATCTCCCAGGAGTAATGATTTTACTTCGCACTGATACGCGACATGTAAAGAGAATTATTATTTACTGTCAAAGAATAATTCTTTGTGAAAGAATAAGCAGAGAATAGAATTAATGAATGAAATTTCTAATTTTACCACTTGAAAATACGCAAATATGTAGTCCGAAACATGGTATGTTTACTAAATAAATTTCTCCCTTCTAAAGTGCCGTCATTACTATCTCGACACTGAAAAATACACTGAAAAAAAATTGATATTTTAAGATTTTGAAAAATCAAGGATTTCAACGATAATGGGAAACTCAACATTCTCAAGTGTCCTTTAAGGCCTTTATCCTTATGTTCTTTAACGACAAATTTAATAAAAAAATATGGAGACATTTTTGAGAAAATTTTGAAAATGTTGATGCAATACGAAAAGTATCCCCCCGAAATTAAAATATTTGTTTCAAACTCGCAGGGCCTGAAATGGGTTTAGATCGATGGCGGAATTTCAATTTTAGAGAAATTGCTTGAATAGTTTAGAAGTTAGCGTTGACCATAGATAGACGGAGGACAGACGTTTTGCCGTCAATCAATTTTTCGGGATTAAGGGCCTACAAAATATGGACCATGACTACAAAACATGTTTGAGAAAATAATTTACTACATAAGACGAGTTATCCGTTTTTTCAATACCAGAGCTCGGTAATAACAGATTTCTCTGTAGAATGATTGGCCGATTTCCGGCGTATGATTACAAGTCTTTCTCTTTTCACGTAGTTAGGTGAGAACATAAAACGTCTCATGATCTTGCTCGAAACTGCATCATTTTATTGTAGAGGGTTTCATTAAGATAATATTTGTTTGTACAACAAAAATAATGAAAATTACAGAGTGAGTGAACGGTGTTAAAATGCCTTTTTTAAATTCACTCACAAAAGGTCTGTTTGTAGTGTATTCGACCGTACTTTCCAACAAAGATAGAGCATGCTACGGCATTTTGAAATGAAAAACGTTTAATATTCGTCAAAGCTTTGAAAATATTTATAATATGAACGATTTGTTTGTTGATTAAACATGAGAACATCGACTACAAAAACAAAAACTTGATCTGTCAATTCTAATGCGAGAATTACCTTAACAGTTGATGCAAGGTGCATATTATGTTCTTTTATTGACGCAGGAAATAATGTTTTAACGTGCACGCAAAGTAGTTCTGTGTGCAAAATGTAATTTGAATTTCTCGGCGACGACAACATACCTGTTTCTTTGATTCGAGACAAAATCAACTGGTTGTTTGAGAATAAATTCGTTGGGGAGAAAAAGTGAAACAAAATCATTATACAAATACGTCTCTATAGTGTAGAAGCTTAAAAATCGTTTTCTGATAGAGTTGGCGAGTTCCATTTGAAGTAGTTTATTTAGGAAACGTATTTGACGAGAGAGAAAATTTATGTGGCGTTCTTATGTCAGCAGAAACGAGTTTTTCAGATAATTGATATTCCAGGTCGTTTTAGAGACCTATCTTGTAACAAAATGATTAATTACAAGCATCATTGTGGGATGAAGAGTATCGACATAAAAAACACTCAAATAACAGCCTTTTGAGTTTTCCTAAAGTATTTACAGTTCTACTAATACCATGAGGTAATATTTATTTGTACAACTTTACAGTATTCAAAAATAATTTGTATGTATATGAAATTCTGAAACTCCGTCAACATTCAAACAGTGGAAATGTCACCGGCTACATCTGACGTAATTATCTTGGTGTGATCTTTTAACGCATCATCTATCATCATTATGAGTTCTAGTAAAATGAGTAATGCTACAGAAAGGAAAGTAAATCGACATGTTACATGAGCTGCCGAAATAAGGATAATATCAAGAACTTAGAGTACCATTACCACAAACCCTACCGCTTCCTCACAGGCCATGAATACGGCCTGTAGGCGCCGCCCTTGAGGTTGATCTGGCTGCCGCGACGTCCAGGTGCGCGTCGCATTGAGTGGAAGCGTAACCAGGTGGCCCCACAGACGGGGAAGCCGCTGCCGAGGAGGCAGCGGGGCGTCTACCCGAGGCGGAGGCGGGGGTGGGCGGAGGTGACGGCGGAGCGGAGTCACGGGGGTGGAGGCGCGCAGCGGAGCGGGCCAAGCCAATTATGGGAGCCGAGACAGCCTTGTGCAGCGTCCTCAATCCTCCCCCTCAACCCCTTTCCCGCGCCGGTACGCTCGCGGCGCGACCCCCTTCGCGATCTCTCCTTCCCGCCCTCTCCCGGCCCCTGCTCCCTCCCCGGGCCCCTGCCGTCCCGTCCCACTCCGCCAGCCCACGCGTCCTGGCCCCCGTCCCCGTCCCAGGCCCGCCCGGCCCCGCCCGCCCGCCGCCGTCCGCCTCCAGCGCGGCGCCCGCCGCTGTCGACATCAAGGGCTCGAATAACGAGGCCGGAGTGCGCAACGCGAATTAGCCGATTTCGTTGTTAGCGCTGCCAAAGCTACAGTAATGACAGACGAGCGCCAGGCGTGGCGGCGGTGGCGGGATGCCGGCGCGGGGGCGGCGGCGGCGCCGGCTGTGTTGGTGGCATCTGTGTTGGGGGCGGTGGCTGTAGCGGTGGTGGCGCCGGACGTAGCGAGGGCGGTGGCGGTAGCGGTAGCGTTGGTGGCAGTTCCGGTGGCGGCGGTAGTGGTGGCGATGGTAGTAGCAGAAGGTTTGGCGGCGGTGTCGTTGGTCGTATTGGTTGTAGTGGCAGCAATGCCGGTGGCGGCGGCAGCGATAGTGGTGGCAGCGATAGAATTGCTGGCGATGGTGGAGGCAGCGATAGCTATGGCGGCAGCAGTGTTAGCGGTGATGGCGGTAGGGAAGGCGGCATTAGCGGTGGCGAAAGTGGCAGTGAGCGTTGGTGGCGGTGGTGGCGGTGGCGGCCGCTGCAGCGTGAACAGCGATGGTCCGCCGACAGGGCGGAGCAATGGGTGCCGAGACCTCGAAAATAGGTACAGACCACGTTCTCAGATATTTTCCAAGTTTGTCTCGGACACTCCGTTGTTGGGCTGCGAACCCCCCGCGCGACAATATCTGAATGGATGATGAAATCGGCCTGGGCGTGGAAGCTGTTAAATTGGGCTTCAAAATAAGTCCAGTCATTAATAACCACAAAAACTATTTGGATTCATTCTTAAATACATAATTAGTGAATAAAAAATATTTTTTTCTCCTAACCGAAAACTATACATGCAGTCGCTTGTAGATTCTGTCGTGAGAGAACGAGGGAACAGCTGTCAAGAAAAATGTAGAAGAGTTCTATTGTGACATCTTCTGACATCATAAGTAGTGAACAATATGGGATATTTATTTCTGGGAAACTGAGAGCCAATGCACTTCATGGAAATCATTTGTTAATCCAGAAACGACCAAGCTCTAAAAAAGTGTGAATGATATTTACTTGGACTGCCACGGGATACAAATTTTTGAAAAATTAAGATGGAAAAATTGAAACGTCTGAAATGGACTCAGTAATGCGAACTAGTAAAATAGTAGGAAATGGTGTGGCATTTACGATGCTATCATCGAATACATTACATACATCGATTACATCTAATAGTAAAATAGTATTTTTGTGGCAGAAACATATGTATGCAAAGATTCCCAAAATCACATATCCTTGAGAAAACATACTTTTTGTTGTCTAATTCTCAATTTTGACGCCAGATATCGAATAATCACAAATATAATGCCTCTATGCAACTCCATTTTGCAAAAAGCAATGCACAATGGTATTAGAATGTGTTCTATAAAATTCATAATCTAGATTCAAATATTCTCACCGGCCGGGTGGCAGATTTCTGGATGATCGAAACAATCAATTACAAGCGAACCACATGAGGTTTTCATAAGCTTAGTCTTTTCATCCATAATATTTAGCGAATTACATTTTTATAAATGAAACATTCTCAGTACAAACAATTTATATTTCTGAATGAGATTTGATTAGAAGTAGTAAACGTAGGTTAATCTAAACAAGTATTAGAATTGACAAAATGTGTAAATACCAAATAAAATTCTACATTTTGGTTTCTATTTCCATTCGTGACCATTTTAACATTACATTTCTTATTTTTTAAAGAAGCAACAGTTTTACAGTGCAAATGAGACGAGTGATTAAAACGGTTAATGTTCTTACTTGATACGGAACATCACTGTACAAAATACAGCACGTTGCAATAGGTCATTTGAATCGACTTCAAACAGTCGGCAGTAGCTGACCACTGATTGCTGGAAGGTAAGAGGCTTTGACGTTGCCGATCACATTTGTTTGAGAGCCATTAACTGTTAGGTTCTGAGAAGTAATGTGGCAGAATGCGTTGTGTTAATGAGGTGCTCATTTAGGGCGAATTCAACAACAGTTGGAGTACTAGAAATCGCAAGAGCTTGATTTCGATGCTCAGACCGTTCAAATTGAGTTCTGCTCTCATTAGATGCTCGTTTATGACAGCAATAATTGCATTTATAAAAAAACATCAACAAAATAAATAAAATGTTTAAAATTACGGAAAATCAAATCTCTAGTAATTGTTTTCCATAATACATCATATTCAATTTCATGAACATGAAAACAAAATATTATGCAGTTGCCACGAGTAAAGACAGTATTAATTCTGCACGTTTTAATGGCATAATTATTAAAAGACGAAAATGCTTTGATCTTCTAACGGAAACACGTTTATTTTTCCAGCCATTGTAACTGTTACGCGGAACGTGAAATAACTGCAATACGAGCGAACAGGTTTGGAAAAAATAATTATTTCCATCACCTGCCGATTCAAAATTAAATGGTTGGACACAAGAGTACGCCGTATTGTCCGTGTAATACCAATTGAAACATTCAACAAAAGGGGTAATTACAATTACATTAATCAGGCACAACATTCCATTTATCCCACACAGGGAATCTACTCTCTCACGTGCCTCAGAATTTGCGAAATGGTAAACACGTCTTAAGAGTGGATGGCATACACAGGCGACAGAGTTTCAAGCACAGGCCCAAGAGGCAAATGTGAGCGTTGAAATGATATTGGAGAAGTAGCAAAGAGGGCGGCTGGAAGATGCTTAACAAATTACGACCTACTCCACCTTTGGATTTTGCTTTGGCGTCCACGTTGGCGTTGGCGTCGGCGATTGCATGGCGATAGCGTTTACGTCGGAGTCTCCAACAGCGTCCGCGTTGGAATTGGCGTAGGCGTAATCGCTGGCGTTGGACGTAAGTGGGTGTATGTATCGGCGTTGGCGTTTGTGCCAACGACGGTGTAAGCGGTAGCGTTAACATTGGCGTGGGCATTAGCAATGCCGTGGACTTCAGAGTGGGCATGGCGTTGGCGTTGGGGTGGCGTTGGCGTTAGCGTTGGCATTGGCGTGAGCGTTAGCGTTGGCACTGTAGTCAGCGTTAGCGCTAGCGTTTGCATTGATGTGGGCCTGAGCGTAAAAATTGATACGGGCTTAGACGTAAGAGATTTAGAGTATTGCATTCACAGAGTATCAACTTTTCTGGAGAATATTAACCCGCCGTTACTCGCGCATATTTTTGTAACGCCATGTTAGAATTTATCTAACAACGGTTTATGTTATATATGTTGAATATGAATCAAATATTTACATTAATATTTCCAGACATTTGTTATTGATTTCTATAATTTGTGTAGATGAAATAATGCACAAAAA
Organism: Acheta domesticus; assembly: GCA_031308135.1. NCBI lineage: Eukaryota > Metazoa > Arthropoda > Insecta > Orthoptera > Gryllidae > Acheta > Acheta domesticus. Next base: position 245,043,870 of record JAHLJT010008446.1, on the reverse strand, counting down.
TGACATGCAGGCTCATAATGTTTGCTTATAATATGCACTCGAATCAAAATCACAGTCATGAAGTGAAGTGTTTTATTAAGTAAATTTATTTACGAAAGATAAATCATATAATACAACTAATTTAATAAACAATATATTTTTGCAATGTTGAAACATACAGGGACATTTATTAACTAAAATAAGCTTCCTCAGGACTATACTCATTGCAAACAAAAGGTCTTTCTTGTGGGTTATTTTCAAAGTGATTGGAGCAAATATTACAACAATGCTGCATGAACCTGGTTTGCCTCTTTGGACAAAAAAAGCAAATCTTTTCTCTCTTCGTTGCTCCCCGTCATAAGATAATTCTAAAAGAAAACAAAGCTAAGTAATTGAAACTACAGCGAAGGGACAGCGGACAATATTCTTGCTAAATCTATGAATCGTACTTTTGATTTAAGGTATAAAAAGCACGATCCAGATGAGATACTACGCTTTTCTGATCTTTACACAAGCATTCCAGACAGAAACGAGTGTATAACAGTTATACACTCTCAGAAGAGTGGATGTGATAATCTTATCGAAATATAAACCGGTTGCTCGCGCGTGAGAAAATATCTAACACGACGCGCCGCACTAATCAACGACTTCTCATATTGTTTCCCTTCGCAGAACTGATAAGAAGGATGAACGGATGCAGACCTGAATCGTGCCGGAATGCATTGCTCGAGCATTATCTCCGTGTGTTGAAAGATGACATTGTTATTTAATTAAATCTAGAATTCTTCGATTTTTTCTAACAGCGGGAGTAACGGCGGGTTAAGAAAAGAAATTAAAATCCTTCCATGACCGACGCAGTTAAGATCAATAATTATAATCATTTTCGGTAAGTTCAAATGCACTGGGCTTATTTTTTTATTTGTTGAGAACAAGACAAAAAGTTTTCCTTTTGGACAGAATAGGAGGCACGAGTAATAATGGCTCTGCAAAGGCAAAAAATGGCAGATTTTGGAGAGAGCATGCACTAGCTATAGCGACGAAAGAGGCAGGTTTAATCGTGATTGTTTCTGGCAGAGGTGGCAGAGAAGTAATACAGACAGTGAAAAAATGCAAAAGTTGAGGTAATCGTCTACGCAACTACTGGCGGTTGCAGTGGGAAGGACGGGGAAAGTACAAACGTGGAGACATGCTGATGGAATGAGGTGATGAGGCTGAGGCTGAGGTAGTACAGTGGTGCAAAAGTGGAATCGGGAGTGGCAGAAGAAAGGCTGCGGAAACGACTGGGGTTGTTGTATGATATTTAACATTTGACGTGAGAGTGTTAACGGGGTAAGTGGAAAGATAATTTATAATGATAGTGTCAAGCAAATATCGTAAATGGTGGTATCTAGGTGCAACTAGATGCACACTTTGCATCATATAACTTTCGCGTCAGTAGTAAAACCTTCATCTATTTATATCCAGGACCGTAGTTTAGCAGCTAGACTAGACGCAATATAAGTCATTGTATAAACTGGCGTACAGAGGTGCCAGATTCTAAACATTACAAAATAATAAATGATATGTACGTAAATAGCTTCTGGCCAAAGACTCAATAAAATTATTAGAAAGTGAAACAAATTAATAAGATATTTACAGCTTAAAACTCTGAATTTTCACATAGAAAAGCATCACAATTAAACGGGGTAAAATCGCGAACTTTTAATGTAAATCAAAAGCTACAAACCCAGAAATGAGCCAATTCCGAGATTTATTTCCTGCCAGAGGAAGTCACAGAAAAACCATTCTCCGGAGAGGAGGTAGATGATCAGATCGCGCCCATGTGCATCTTGGAAGCAATATAGTATCATTTAATTGTCAGAATCTTTTGAAAGGTTCGCTTCGGTAACAAGTGACTTCTGCCCAATTACTGAATGCCTACTTGTTATGTCGAAAAAATATAACGAGTATTGAAGCATATCTTACAGACAACGTAGTATTCTTCAGAAAGAAAGAAAGAAAGCCGGAAAATATCAAACAAGAAATATCACTTAAATCAGGTGAATAGAAGATCGAAGCAGAGTTTATAAGAAGAGACATTTAAATGACTGCTTCTTGGGCGGATGCGAGCCATAGAGAGGCTCCAGTTGCGACACGGTAGCGGAGTTGAGCAAGGATAATACACAGAAAGGATGACGACTAAAGAGGAGACGGTAAAAAGTAACGAAATAAGACAAAAGGAGAGTATTGAGATCAATGGGAGGACGATGTCGGCTCAGGAGTTATAATTAGAGACTGGAAAAATATGTAGTATTAAACGTCAAAATATGTTCATAAATATGTAATGAAAACAGTGAAAATATATAATAAATATGTAATATCGGACATAATATGTCATATTAAAATGCTCTAATTAAAAAAACATTTACATAATACGATATTACATTTATAAAATGTATTCTAGAGAAATTTTAAAATTAATAAAAATGTTTTAAATGTCTTTTGTAGAACGCAACTAGATGCACACTTTGCATCGTATAACTTTCGCGTCAGTAGTAAAACCTTCATCTATTTATATCCAGGACCGTAGTTTAGCAGCTAGACTAGACGCAATATAAGTCATTGTATAAACTGGCGATACCTACGACCAGCAAACAATCACTACGGCATGCAACATTATCATCAGATACATGTCGGCGTTCGCCAATTTTTCTCGGAAATTATGATTATATGTCACAAAACGTGGTGTCAATGATTCTTTTCACACCTAAAGTTCACCAAAAATGTATAAAAAATACTGATTTTTTTGAAAATCATCCTTTTCATCAAAAATATGTAATAAAATTAATAGAATAAAAATACTTTGTAAAAACAGCAAATATATAATATAATACTAAATATGTAAAAATATGTTACAAAAAAATTGGATATTGTGTTAGGAGGGCGGTAATTCGCCAATATTACAATTTTGAGCACAGAAAGAAGAAAGACAAAAAATATTTAATTACATAAAAATCCGTTCTCTACTTATAATGAAGCAATGAGTGCAGAAGACAAAGATATTCGACTATTAACATGAGTTAAAGAGATTGCATGGTACCTCTTTAACGTCCTACCTTGACCTTTCATGTGGGCTTCTTAAAAAAATATGTATAGACGCATCTACAACTTTTATATTTTGGAAATATGAAATTAATGAATTTGTTTGTTTTACTTTTAGTGGAGCTGCCATATCTTTATTCAATTAATTCCAACCATCGAAATGATATCAGTCCTTCACAACAAGATGTGTAAAACAAATTTTTAATCAACATTTCGCCTCATCCTTCAATTGAAAACTTAGAGATTTATCTTCATCTTTATAATTATGTTTCACTATTTGTGCTATGTTTACCACTATAATTATGTTTAGCTGTTTGTGGTATATTGCCAATTGTAATATGAATATGCATATTCATTCTAAAATGTTTCAATTCTTTTAGATTGTCGAGATCAATTAATACCTACACCCGAGATCCAAAATATTGATAATGTATCTCCATGACTAGAATGAATAAAATGAATCAGAATAATGACAGGAAGGGCGATTACAGAATAAGATATTGATCATACAAATAGAGTGAGCAAGAGGAACACATTATAAGTGAAGTGCTATCGAATGGGGTGATTTTGGAAGAAATGTTTGATGGAGCCAATAACTCACTCTGGAACGGCCAGACAATTTGATACATCCTAATTTGGACACCCACAATTCAGAAAACAACACACCTATCGTGTTCAATCTAATTTATTCAAAATCAAGAACACGGGATTATAAATCAAGCAAAGAAGCACGACTAAATTTCCTTCCGGCCACTAGAAGGCGGAAGCGAACGGGGAAACGTAATGACCGAAACGGAACTAACGTCAGCTGAGCGGCAGAGTACGAACCCGCGCTGCGCCATTCTCAGGCATTTCCACCAGCTGCGGCCCCCGCGAGCTGATGAGCGCGGAGGAGAGACAGCTCCGGTTGCCACGCAGCCGAGGAAACGAGCGGCGCGGCGCGGCGCGGCGGCGGAACGCGGAGCGGCGCAGGCAGCGAGGCGGACGGTTCGGGGGCGGTGACACGGCCGGCGGCGGGGGCGGCGGCGGCGAGGGCGGCGGCGGCGGGGGCGGCGGGCGCCGGGGGACGCGCCACGGCCGTCGGGAGCCGCGCAGGTCGCGTTCGCCGGCGGCTGGCAGTGGCGGCGGCGGCGGCGGCGGCGGTGGCGGCGGTGGCGGCGTCGGCGGCAGCGCCCTCTTCATAATTAAGCTAATCCGTTTTGTGTCGGGGGCGGCGTCGGCGCCCGGGAGGCCGCCGCGGTGCGCAAAGACGCGAGGCGGGGGATGAGGGCGGCGGGCGGGCGGAGATGTGGAAAAGGAGGAGGACGGCTGATGACGCCGTCGAAAAGGGTGGGTTGCGTCGGGTGAGCGAGGGACGGGTGGGGATGATGCGATGGAATAGACGCCACGCGGGGTCGACAGAGATGATTCGACGAGGAGGGGAAAGGAGATGAAAAGCAGGGAGGGTTGGGCGACAAGTTGAAGGGTGGAAAGAAACATGCGAGTTTGAATTGGTAGAGGGGGTTGGATGAAAGATAGGTCAGAGAAATGGAATATATGAATACAGGCATGAACATCATCCTAGAAAAAACGCGTTAAGAAGCGAAAAAATTGTCAGAGAACCGAGGAGAATAGCTGGCAGAAAAGGGATGTGTCAAGTAGAAAGTGGATGAAGGCAATTTAGTAACGTGTACCCATGGGAAGGTTGCGGCAGGATTTGTAGTGTGTAGTCAGGAAGATATCAGAAATATATAGGAAACAACAGTGAAATAGTGATCCATTATCTAATAGTAATGTGATGAAGGGACGAAATAGTGTGGTGAAAATGAATGTAAAGGATTCAGAGAGGAAAGAAGAAAATTTCTTAACCATACAAAATTTAATTAGACACAAGATAAAAAATGACGAAAGAGAGAGCATTCAAGGAACTGACCCTTGGTGAAAAGAACAAAGAAAATATAAAATGATTATTAAATATCGGAGTAACAATAACCAAAAGTAATGGAGGAACGACAGAATGAACGGAAAGCAGCATTGGGGAGACAAGCACATTGAAGGCGAACTGCCCCGAGACCAAACTTCAGCAAAGGCCAGCGTGCTGCGCCACAATGGAGGCGCGTAGGCCAAGCGCCCGACGGCGCCGGCAGGCAGCTCCAGCTGGAGGCGGAGGTCGGAGCGGGTCGCGGCGGTGGAGAAGAAAGGTCTGTCGAGGCACGTGCAGGCGTGGCCGGCGTGGGCGGACAGACGAGGTAGGAGGAGGTAGGGAAGGTATGCGTCGGTGGGGGAGGTAGAAGACGCCGTGAGAGAATAGAGGCGGCGGGGGCGAACGCGAGCAGAGCGGGGCCGCGGCGGGGAAGCACCGCGGGGGGCTGGGAGGGGTTGGGAGGCGCTGGGCGGGGTGGAGGAGGAGGGTCGGCAAGGCCCAACGGCGGTAAGAGCGTGGCTGCTAATTAGCGGGACGCCGTTTAGCGCGCTGAGGTGGCGGAGGCGGAGACACAGTCGGAGGAGCAAAAGGAGGTCGGGCATCAGACGCGACGCGACTGCACGGCACCCCGCGAAAGCAGGTGCGCTGCTCAGGCGCGTTGCCGCTGCCGCCGCCGCCGCTGCTGCTGTTGCTGCTGCTGTTGCTGCTGCTGCTGATGCTGCTGTTGCTGATGCTGCTGTTGCTGATGCTGCTGATGCTGCTGTTGCTGATGCTGCTGCTGCTGCTGTTGCTGCTGTTGCTATTGCTGTTGTTGCTGTTGTTGCTGTTGCTATTGCTGCTGTTGTTGCTGTTGTTGCTGTTGTTGCTGTTGCTGCTAGTACTGTTGCTGCAGTTGCTGCTGGTGCAGTTGCTGCTCAGACGCGCGTTAGAAGTTCGGCGCGTATGAAATGCGAGACAAGGATTGCGGGCAGCACGCCGTCAGAGGAAGGATCTGCATGGCTACAAATTTAGTTACAAGATCAAAAATAATCTTGTCGCGTTTGAACAGAAATCATAGTAGTAAAATTGTAAAAGAGGAAATAATAAAAATATTGTCACCAGATAAATCATTACCAAATCTTGATTTCTTGTTTTGAAAAGCTCCCCACTTCGTCACGCCTAATTTGCTTCAGCGTAAAACTTATCAGTAATTAATATTACTTCTCCGAAATCCGTAGGGAAATATCGGGAAAATTAGCCTATTAAACATGAATAATTTCTTAATTAAATTGTCTCAAAAATACGAGAATTTGTAAATGAAGGCACAATAATTAATAACGTTATGATATAATATTTGAACGACTAAAAATGTATTAACAAGGGTTTTATAAAATAAAAAATTCCATTAGTCTTTCTCACTCAAAGTATAAGGGAGAAATGGACCATGCTAGAGGGCTTGAAATAAAGTTTAACAGGTGGCGTAGGCTCAATGTATGCGAGTGATGTGTTGCATCCCCTAGTTTTTCATTACTTTAAACGCTTTTCAGTAAAGTTATTTACTTTCTTCCGTAAGCATCTCCCGCTGTTTTCTCCATTCCCTCTCGCCATTTACGTGCGCTGTCCAATAGGCTTTATTTCCTTTGCTGGATGTGACGGGACGAGAAGCATCCCTTGAACGACATCGCTACGTTGGCGAGGTCATTGAATTCACGGCCATGCGCTGTGTGCAAGCTGTGTGGTTTTGACGGCCGATGAAGTGACCAGGCCTCTCACATATCAGGCTTCTGAGTTCTCATTGGCGTTTCTGTATCCCCTCCCAAGAACCTTCCATACCCCTCCTCTGATGCAGTCATAATTCGGCAGTACGCCTGGGAATCACAGACGTCACGTGCCGCGATTTAGGGCCCCGAAGCGGGACGCGAGAGGCAGACGGCACGACTCTCTTTCTTCACAACTCATGCAAGTCTGCCAACTATGCTTAAGCACATTTCGACCTGATTCAGTTTAGGTGGGTAAGACGATGCGGGTTAGGCCTGACAAAACAAGATCACTGCCTTCATGTGAGAAAATAGTAGGTAGGGACAGTCCGTGAAGTCGAAACGGTGTATGCGACGTTATTTCGTTCGTCTTGTGTGTCCTTCGTTGTAGAGTAAATGCTGTTTCGTACTAAACGTGCGTTAAATAGACTACTTTGTCTAACTATTCATGAGTTAAAGAGAATTGTGAATCCGAAATTGTAACGTGAAAGAATAAAACGAGTGTGTGCATGTGTGAGAAAGGACGCGACATGACGAGCTCATCCAGTACATTTATGGCAGTGGATGAGTTACTTGTGACAAAAAACAGTAGTGAAACGTCTCATTATTCTCTAGACAGGATTCTTCAAATTCCGTTTAGCTCTTTCTCCTATTCCGAAAGACTTAAGGTAATTAGTGATTGTCAACCAAGACAACGCGAATTGATCTCGAGTTCAAAAATTAGGTATGTATTTTTTTGTGGTTTATTTTTTTTTGTTTTATTGTTTTGTTTATGTAAATTAGTGCATTCAGTGAGAAACTAGTGATATTCAAGGAAGATTCAGTAAGTATCTTAATTTGCAAAATTAACTTATAAAATACTTCAGAGTAAAATAGTATGACGCAGACTTTAAATATGTGCAATTATGCCTTCAACCTGTAATATCATGATCGCATCTCCACATCTACTAGTAAGGAGACGCCACTGTATATAACCCAATCATCTTTGCTTTTAGTGGCGTGCTAATCTTTCAATCTACATATCAGTGCATCCATGCACATAATCCTCAAACATATCATAAAACAAGCTTTTAGGACGAATATTTGAACATTTTAAAATCATAGGCTGTGTTATTTTCTTTCCCATTTTCTATCCTCCTTCAATTTCAAATTAATTTCTATTTCTTCTTTGGCCTTGATTATATTTTGTGTGTTCGCATTTAACATTTATCGAGAGTAGATTCAACGTTGGATAAGGAAGTAATTGTTTCCTTTAACAGATAAATGGGTTAAATATTCCATTTAAAAAGAAAACATACGCTATTTCGTTTTAGGCCTATCTCTCTTTCTGTTCGGTGAGGCAGATCAGGCTGTCATATTGAGCTCCGTCACTGCAGAGCAGAATCTGTGCTGTAGACCGGTCATTACTATACTCATATTGCTTACCAGCACTGATAACTCAGAAGCACCATTGTTATCTACACAGAATTGTTGACCGGGCGGGGTTCGAGATACGACTTTCCGACACTAGCTTCATAGCTTGGCCGTATTATTTAAACACGAATTTGTCTGAAGTTGAGTTTCAGCAGGTGACGCGAGCACCACGAGTGGAGAAGACCGAGAGAAGTACACGGGCAAAGACGAGAAGAAGGGAGGTCTGATCGGAACCCGAGGAGCTGGGTCGGTTGTGCAGGCGAAAGGCGAGTGAGCCGTGAGTTTAGCAAGTACAAGGCAATCTCAGCTCCTTAAAGAATTCAAACTCCAACCCATAACCCAGTCCATCATAAATCTATCCACCAAAGTATCCTCCAACCTAATGCAGAAACCAAATTTAACCGGATTCAACCTAGTCGTAGGCTTCCGCGGATAGTCATGTGAAACCAGTCGACAGCCCTGACGAAGACCACGAGAAGATAGTCCAAACGTCGGCAACACAGCCTTCGACGCGGCATCACCCGGACAGCCAAGATCATCCCGGATTCACCTAGCCAGAAATTAAATCTATTTCACAAGAATTAAAAATAAGTATCCTTTCCACATATTCATAAAGCAATTTCCCGAATGGACCATAGTTAGAGGTGACCATTGGTTTTTCTGAAAACACAATGCTAGCTGTAAGTTTAATTTTAATGTAGTTAATAAGTCAACAAACATATGTAGAGTGAAATGTAAAGTAAACTGTGGCAATACCATCATGAGGGAGACAGTTAAAGAAAAAACAAAAAAGGCTGGTCTCGCGAAAAAATTGGAAGTATGTGGTCAGAAAAGGCAGTGATGTTGGTACAGACTTGACGATCCAAATGATAAAGAAAATTCAAAAACAATCATCAGAGTGTAAGTGATAGCAGATCAGAAAATATTATGGTTAATTTGTTGAAACATGAAAGTGTTCCCATGGAAAAATCGAAATTGAATTATCCAGGTATATGACGCAAGATACGAAGAAACTGCAAATAAAGCCACAAAAATCAAATAAGATATTGTATTCACAGATGTTCACGTTTATCTCAAAGTTCATCTCATAACAAATCATTGAATTGTGTGGTTTTTACTTCATATAACCTGTTATGCTCATTGTACATTATAATTATGTGTTAAATAAAAAAATATATTTTTTCCCAAAACAAATATTAAAATAATTCACTACCAACAGAGTGATTCTTGTGCATTGCAAAATACACCTAGTACACAATTATTATATTATAGGTGTACTTAAATGTATTAAAGGTATGCGAAAATGTTTAATTCATGAAGTACAAAGAATATAATTTTCTTCACACTATCATTACCTTCAGCAATCTTGTAAAAACATTACGTTTCCCAAGAAAATAATTTTGTTCATGATTTTAGGAGACAAGATATTTGATTTGGTTTGATTTAATTCAATTTATTTTGGCCAACAATATAGTAAAAAGTAAGTAATAATTATTGCAAACATAGACAAACGTAATAAACAGTATACGTGTCATATGTGGGAGACGTATAATCTGCGTACGTTTCTTAAGCTTCAAAATTCCTATCCTGTTGCTGAATAAATTGATTTTGTTCCACTCTCACAAGGAACTTAGTTCAGAATATTCACAGGAAGCAGACAGAAAATTAGAATGAAGGTTATGGAGAGGAGCCAGACCTAGCAGGGAGGAAGTAAGGATAATAGCATTTGTGAGAGGCTTCCGGAGGATGTACAGACGAAGACAGCATAGCCAATGAGCCCGCGCGAGGATGGTGGCAGGAATCAGAAGCTCTTCCGAGAAGCACCTGTGCGTGGCTGGCGGTGAAAGCAATTGGAGCAGCGAGTCGACTGGTTCACGGAACGAGGAACCGACTGACCATTGACAGGACACTAATTGCCTCTGATATTGCTAATGCGATCGACGTCTTGGAACACTCCGTGTGATGTTGAAGTCCTCACGCTCACAATCGGGTATACATACAGCAACGATGAATACATATGTATAGATGATTTAAAAACTGACTGTCGCTTGAATTAAAAAAATCCTCCGAATTTGATGCTCCCTTATTTTTAAAACTCCTTTATATCCATATATTTATACCTTTACGCCTTGAGTACATGCCAAAATAAAAAAAAATAGTTTTACGAAACTTTTATATCAAGCATGTCAAACTGAGCCAGCATGAGTTACTTGCCGTCTGGAAGACCGCCGCTCCTGCAAGCATGAGCGACTTCCCCGGACTTCGGTCTCATTTCCCCTACAAATTAGAACGGTTGTCCACGCGAAAGCTGTAGCGAGGAAGATAGATACAAAGTGCGCTCTAAATACCACGAAGGACTGTTGCTTGATACGAAAACATGTTCGTCTGATGTTTTCTATCGAAAAACCGAGAGCTGAATATTGCTACATATTACTTTATTTCATATTTATCATCTCTCTCACTCTCTCTTTTTAAATTCATCCTTGTATAAACATGTTTGCCATGGTGCAGAAATATATTTGAGTGGCGAATTCTTTACTTGTTTTCGTTTTATGCTGTTTTATTAAACCATTATGTTATTTGTGGTATGCAGCAGTAATATCAAATAAATTAACAAGTCCACAAATTAACCAAGTACGGCAACAAGTACAAATTTTGGCGTACAGTTCTTAACAGATAGGAGCCTTTAGGTGTTAAACCTGATAACGTGAGTGTACAAATTTGAAGAAATTGTTTCAAACGTAAGAAAACACCGTTAGAAAAATCAAGATAATTTAGTCTCAAAGTGTGTAATTTTACCCTTAACGGGCAATTTGAAATAATAATGATGTGTTTCATTTTAATGGATAATTTCTATGATTTAGTAGAGGAAATGGGAATTAATATCCATTTTAAGGCAATAACTGTCTCCTTACTTCTCTAAAAGACGGTCATGGGCCAGCTATCCAGTTACGTACCGCCGCCCTGCAGAATTGTACAACTCTTACTTTAAACCTCGCGGCAGTTTCTCTGGACGCAGTGCCAGCGAACGCTAGTAAGGCAGTTACATTGCCACAGCCTTGATTTGCCTACGTTATATGAACTTTTGTGAAGCGAGTTGTGTTGTATACCGTCAAGTTCTCGGCCCGCCACCTGTGAGCAAATTCTTTGCCCACCACCTGTGAGTAATACTATGTACTAAGTGTATTCGGCAGCATACAGATGTAGATAAAATGTCACAATAATTTATAATAAATGAAAGGGTGACATTGACATGTGTATGTATACATTATTTAATGAGTAAACACTAAAGAATATTAATTAATAGATATTACAATAACCTTCAGCAACTTTCTGAAAACAATCTTAAATATAAAATATGTGATATACCGCGCCAAATTGTTTGAAAAAACGATCATTGATTCGATGTTACATGAAACTCATACAAAATAATTACCCTGAAATAATTTTTTTCTGGGGAGACATTGTCATTCAAGAGGGATGGACCAACTCTGATCCTTCCTAGTCATGCCTATGGTATTACAAAACACAGCCGATAACAATTTCTCCATATAAACTTTTTAATAATACTTATCGTTTTTGTTTCAAAAATGATCGAACGAACAAATTTCCCTCAACACTATGAATATGTTTTCACATTCATCATATTATACACCCACCGACTGCGGTTATCGGTTTCACCTTCATTCTATTTTCCTTCCCTTCCAATTAAGCACTGATACAGTACTTGTTTCAATGAATGACGAGAACCACAGTGAAAACGCCATTGAGGTCGCCTGGACTCTAGAATTAGATCAATGAAGCCACGTTCAGCCAATCATTCAGTTTGTACGGGGCAGACTTGGTACGTTATCGCAGTGATCCAACTCTACATTATTCGAACACAAGCTAGTAACCACGTATGACGCATGTAGGTGGTGCGTCAAACAAAACTGAAACTTTTTGGAATTTTAGAAGATTTAAAGGTTTTCTTGAAAATCAAACTTGCGCCAATATAAGTGTGTATTTTTTCTCTGTTCGTGAAATAATGTAAAGAAAAAATGTTAATGAATTTTTAGAAAATTTTGAAAATATTGTTTGAAACTTTGTGTAAAATATCTTGAAAAATTAAAATATCGGTTTGAAACTCATGGACTGCAACAGCATCCAAATTTGTCCAGGAATGTCACATTTTGTAAAAATCTTGTGTACGGTTTAGGTTATAATGGTTGATCACAGACGGCCGGACTGCCAGAATACCGAAATCAAACTGTGAGCTACGAAATGTGGATTCGGAATATACAACATATTCCTGAAAGTAATTTACTAAAAATACAAGATTGCAAAATATCAGTTTTGGTATCAGAAACTTACAAAAATTTTTTCTGACGAAACAATTTTTCAATCAACAATTTTTCCTACAGTATCACAATACATTCTACGTAGTAGTACATGAAATAGTAAAGGATTACGTTAGCTAATGTACTCGTGTTCTGTAATTAAATATTAGTAAACCAGAGGGTGAACTAAGCAAATCTTCGGATATGTCTATCCGACGGTCCGACAGTCTGTTTAGTTTTAAGAAAAGTACGAGTACACTTCGTTATAAATGACCAGTAAAACTTGGATTTTAAGTATACGTATAGAAGAAAATAATTTCCTATGAGCACAAGCAATAAAATCCGCTTCTTTAATATTAGGGACCCACTAAAGATGATTTTCTGTCTAAAAATGGGTTCTTTTTCTTGCAGCATCACACATCCTTCTCTTTGCCACGTATAGACACGAAAAAGTAAAATCGCTGGTACCGTTCTATTTTACATTTGAGAAAAGCGTGGGTTAGACGGACATCGCAGGAGTGCCTTGAAAAAGCACGGCTGGGCGTTCCCGAGAGTGGATCGAGGCACAGACGGGTGTGTGGGACGCTGCCGCAAAGAAACTACCCCGCCCACAGTCCCTACGAGTAACTTGTATTCGTACTCTTCTTCTAAGCAGAACACGCCGCGGCTCCACACCCACACGGGCGACGAGGGTTGGAAATGCACTAGTGCCGTGGATATAGAAGAAAGCCTGCGTGGTAGCAGCCAGTTCTGTGAACCGATCGCAGCCGACGTTGTCTCTGCTGGAGGAGAGAAGAACGAAGAAGCCGAGAGAGAGGAAATTTGTGACTTTCGTTTCGCCCAATCCCACGTAGGATGCAAAGACTTCACAGGAAAGCTACACGAGTGAGTTCGTATAAATGCGGGACTTCAATTCAGTTCATATTTACCAAGAATATTTTATGGCTTATAAATGCGCAGAACGGAAAAGAGTAATAGAAATAATTCTGAAACTGTTAGATTTGCTTTTATACGAACAGAGATCACAGAATTATAAAACCCTAGTATTCAAGATTTAAAAACATCAAACGATCAGAATTATGGATGAAATTAATTGCCAAATTTACATTTCAATCATTGTTTCCTTAAGTTCGTTTATTTATTTATTGTACTGTTTTAGTCAATACGGATATAACATAAAAAACTGAAAAACTTTGAGCTTTACACAGAACATCCAAATTAAAAAACAGTTTTACATTAGGCAATATGCGTAGTAATAAAAATATTTTAAAACGGTTCTTCTTACAACAATGACTTCTCGAGGTGAATACTCGTATGTACACCACCCCTTTCACGACCCTTTGCCATCGAAAATCCATGTCGGTGTCTCCCGTGGCCGCGAGAGGCGCAACATTTCTCACTTCAAAACGTGAAAGAGAAACATGATCCAAATTTCAAACAAAAACATACGTACTAAGAATCATCGGCATTGTATTTCTATAACTAATAAAATAATACGTGGATTCAAGCAGAACGTCTGCTAAGAAAACGGGAAAGGTTGCAATCTAGACACGTGTAAAACGTCAAAAGGAAGAATCGACCAGAATAGCCGAGCATTTGTGGAGAATTGTAGGTCATGAAGAGTGCCCTTCGTGGAAATTGTCTCTTCGAACTGCTTCCACGAAGCATTCAAATCGTTTTTTTTTCTTTCGTCAATTCTAAGAAGTGTTAGTCCCAAACCTTTGCTACTTCCTACGTGTTTACTCCAGCCACGCTGAGACGACACAACAATTTTAGAGAGATTCTACGGAGATTACTGTTTCCTGGGCATAAAGTTTAATGCAACATTCACATGATACTAAAAATGTAATTCGCTAGAGGCCAATCACAGCAGTTACAATATACCAAATTGGTAAAGAAGAGATAATATCGGAAGCAACATCACATGAATTTTATCTGGTGGTGGTTAAGGAACAGATCTGAGGATTCATAGAATGAAATTCCATTCCCAAATAATGCTCGAAACGAAGGTCAAAATCACAAACACATGATAAATAATGAATGCGGATATAAAAACTAGAATACACATGTCTAATCCTGTTTATTCTTTCTCAAGGACTGAAAATTTAAATATCTTTGCACATCTTTATTGGGGATCAACAAAGACAATGTTAAATTTCCATTTTTTCTACCCTATTATTTTTAACTGTAAAACGTACACTAGCATTAGTAAAATATATAAACTTACAATATATGACTTTGTTGGCACTATTATTTTCGCACATGTAATTTATTTTGTTCGTTTTTTAAAATTGAAATTCCTTAAAATTGCAGTTTTTAATCTTTACGCACAGGCTCAGTATAACTACGTACGTCAATAGAAGGCCAAGGCCCTCATTCTTGTCAGTGGCATGGAACAGGGATGAACACATTCATTTACAAAAACGCCATTACGCGACATTTGCCGTAAAGACAATAACAGAATGAATTGGAAACTTTGTGCGTATATCGGAAATTATGGGAAGAAGGAACATTAACCTTTCAAAATGCGCTAGGGCTTTCATGACAAGGACGCGCCCGCAGAGAAAAAACAACAACATGATATTCCCGCTCTATTCAGCTGCGTTTTTTCTTGTAATTTTCGTCTTCTTCTTCTTAATAATTATTATTATATTACATTACACTATTGTTATTAATTATATTATTGTTTTGTTGATATTTTATAGAATATTTGTTACATATACTCATATTGTATGCGCGTATTTCGTTATTAATTACAGCACCAGGACTTTTTTCATGCACTGTACGCTTCTATGTGCATGCTTGAATTTTTTCTGTCATTCAAAATTTGTCGTTTTTTTCGTGAGTAGTGTTTACACAGTGGACACAAAAAGCTACTCTCGGTGGATAAAAATACCATACTGGAAAGAATTTGTTCTGGTTTTGCTATTATTATATTGAGACGTACCGTTTTTTCGATACAATCCAACAATGATTTTAATATGATAAGGGGACAGATAATCTTTCTCATGAACGGGCTCCGGATACTCGTGCATCCGTTGGAAAGACAGAATTGTAAGACAGAAAACATAACACTTTATTTCAAAGAGACAAACAAACAAACAAAAATAAACACTTTCATTACAATATTATACTCCTTTCATTTATTCAACCCCTGGAGTGTTTAAGAATCACTGCTACCTTCGTAATCAACCTTTAATGAGTCGCTCACATCAAACCTGACGTTTCGATGACCACTCTGAGCGTTCCGTGGGCCCCTCGGCATGGAGGCATCTCGTGCGAGGTCGGCATCGCTCGGTTGGCCTCGGCACCGGCGGCGGGCCGAAGCATGGCCGGCACTGTGAAACGTTACTGCAACGTTCGAAAGACGCCAGCCGTCCTCCGCTTAGCAAACCCTTCACCACAGCCTCAATGGTCTTCTAATCTCGTCCACGCCTCTCGTATTATTTACTTCGTAGACGTAAAGATCACTATGTTACTGTTAACACTTCTTGCCGGACGTTTTACAACACGGCTGCTACCATGTGGGGCGGCTCGTCCAGCGGCCGACCTGAGTCTTTACCCAGTCTTCGATGTTGCAAATCTTAATTACACGTCAATCATAGTTCACTATGTTTGCCCCCACCTTAATCATCGCTTGATTCACAGTCCGCCACTACTTTAAAACATCCCCAACGGTTTCCTTATTACTTCATATGCCTACTTGTGCTCACGCATCAGTCCCGTCTCACCTCGATTACCAGTTTCACTTCTGAATAATGTTCATCACACCCGCTCCATACTACATATTGCCTGATTCACTTTCCCGCAGCATTCACAACATTTACAGTTCCTCTACTTCTTAATCGCCAACTCTTGTTCAGGCACTCGTTTCGTCTCCACTTAAATTCCAGTCCTCTCTCACCACATCCGTCGTCTTACCAGTTCGCGTACTCACTGACTGTCGCGCCCCGCGCGCCTCCTCGTTCTCCGCATTCCCCCGACTCGTTCGAACGGGTCATTTGACTCGGCCGCCACTACAGCTAAATTCAAAGTGTTGGCCGCATCCAACCCGTGCCGGTCGCTGTCTCTCTGGTTAGAAACGTATTATAATTATTATATTATAATAATTCGTTTCAATATATGTGAGAAAACATAAAATCTTGAATAATAATTTGACTCTTGTCGTCAATATTAACTAGCAAAATCTAATTAATGACGAATAACTTGAGAGTTAAGAAATGAAAACCAAGGGTCAAGAGATATTTGTCATATGTCTGAACATGTTAATATATAAGTTCTAAATGATCACAACTGTTGAATGTTTCCTCCGCAGGGTTAATAATGGCATTAAATTACATTCAGACTCACAATTAACTGCCGTATTTCGCAATATTTGCCATTAGACTAGAGAACATGAAAGTGCGATGGCGTCATCGACCGAACACCAACATCAATGTGTAGCAGCTGAAAGATGAATTTTGTTAACAACGTTTCTTCACTCTCTGTTGTTGAATACTTTAATTCAGGGCTACTCAAGTAGGTGGCTCACTGGGCGTGACACAGTCCAGAGTTTATGGACAGGCAATCGGTGTGACCCGCTGCTTGTCGAGACACAGAAGGCGAGGGTGGAGGAGGGGGAGGGGAGGCACTTTCTGGCACATCGAAAACGGGGGAAGAATAAGTAAAGGAGGAAGGGAATTCCGACTTGAAATAATCGGGTCTAGTCTAGTGAACGGGGAGTGGCAAGTGTGCGAGTGTTGGGGGTCAGTTAGGCGGGAAATATCGTATTTGAGCAGCTCTGACAAACTGGCGAAAAAAAGGCGTTTTCATATGTCCAATAGATCTGATAAAAGAGAGAAAAAATTCAAATGCGTTGATTTTTCCCAACTAACCTTCAGAAGAGTTAACAAACGAAAACCAAGAGTCAGGAGAGATTTGTCATGTGTATAAATAAATTAATAAATAAGTTCAAAATAATCATAACTTTTGAATGTTTCCTCCACAATGTCTATTTAGAAGTCAGAAATACCATATCATCAGCATAAGAATATTCCCATATTTGCAACAAGGAATGGCCATGGTCACTTTCATCTTCCAAAAAATAAATAGGATAAACAACCTAGGAGAAAATATTGCCAGAAAGAGCAATGCAATAAGCTGATAGCACAGAAATTGCGAAAACCATGAAGTATGACAATGGAGAATGACAGATCAAAGTAGAAGAGAAAATGACAAAAGTGCAAAAAAGTAGGTGAGGACATGAGTGAGAGAAGATAAATGTAAAAAAGAAGAGATGTGCAGTAGCGAGAGCGGCAGCGAGGGTGGAAGCGGGGCGGAAGCGGCAAGGGGAGGCGACATCAGGAGCGGCAGTGGGGGCCGAGAGTGGGGGAAACAGAGGAGATGGAAGCGGGGACGACACCGGGGGCGGCTGCGGGAGCATTGCAGGGCATTGCGGGGCCAGAGTGGCGCCGGCAGCATCGTGTGCAGTGAACGCGCCAAGAGCAGAATCGCGCGAGAGGCCGCGAACTGCGAGCTGCTCCCAGCGGGGCGGCGGGCGTCCGCGTCCTACACGCGGCTTCGGCAGCGAGCGGCGGCGACGCAGGGCGGCGCAGCGGGGCTGGCCGGAGGGCCGGGGGCCTCCAGAGCTTTGTCTGCGCGCCGTGCGTGGCTGTTCGCGGCGGGCCACCCGCAGATCGATGCGTCGCTGTTCGCGGCGGTGAGGGGCGCGCAGGAGGGAGCGGGGAGGAGGGGGTCGCCGTACGGTGGGAGGGGGCGGGGCGGGGCGGGCGCCCTCTGGGACGACGATTGCGCGATTTTCATGCACCGCCGCCCCCCAAGGATTATTGCGCGGGATTTCTCGCCGCTCGCCCCCACCGGGCCGGGCCGGTCGCGCTGTGCTGCGTTGTGCTGTGGCGCTGGCGGGCCGGAGCGGTTGCTCCCCGCTCGTCGAAGGCCACTGGCCTCTATGCAAGGTCCTTCGGTTCACTGGGAGTGAGAAATGTTGCGCCGCTCGCGGCTACATGAGACACCGACATGGGTTTTCAATGGCAAAGTGTCATGAAAGATCGTTGCTTTTTGAGTCGGAGCACTTATGACTGAAAAATGTGCTTACAGTTGTATACGAATCCTTACGAGAGATGGAGAAAACTTTTTCGGACAAAATAAATCGCTGTTCCAGAACTAATTCCCTAAAAGTCTATTTATTTATTTATTTAAATACCAAAAACAGTTAATAAATGGGTGACGTACTTTGGAAAGAAGTGCAACATGTGCATGTGCCGTTATGGCATTTATTTCATGTGTTAGGAAAACAACATTTTAATACATTTTAAACAAATTAATCGCTTCCACAAACTCCTTCAAATCCCTTGATCTTGTAAATTTCTTTCTGAAACTCTTTTTTAAACTAGGGTCAATAATGATTAAAATACGGAAGATTATTGCAAGACTTGCATAAGAATGGACGGAATAGCGTTCAAAACAACCAGAAACTCAGAATGTCGTTGTAATGCGGACAGTATTGGGGAAATATGTTTTGCGTAAATATTACAATTATATAATTCATGTTTTACTCATATTCAAAGCTTTAAGAATTCATTCAAATAGTCATTTCAGTTAGGGGAAAATTTTGTGTTCAATGATGAAAGCAAAGAGTTACATTCTTCCTAATTCTGATCTTTAAACATATCAACTTTTGATAAAGTATTACTTCACATATTTCAGTTAAAAATGCTGAAACGAACTTTTAAGAAATGTATTGCTTACCGTGATTATTAAGAAAGTTTACAACCACGAACTCTAAATCATTATCTATTATGTAGCTCGTATAATAACAGACTATAATGTACGGTTGCAAATGCTCGTAGCTCGATTTCTCTATAAATCATAAATGCTAGTGCGCACCACAGACGCAGTATGCTGCGGTTTTGGCCACTAATAGCGGAGAGCACGCTTAAGTCTTCATAATAGTACATTCAATGCAGATTCAGAAACAGGAATTTAAATGAAAATTAGTAGTATTGAAACTTTGGCGTCCACAGCAACGAAACTAAATCCTAATTGTAACTTTAACGAGATGCTGAAGTCAAGAATTATAGTTTCTGCAAAGTTTTACTTCGAAATTAAGACTCCATTATTTGTGGCATTTCGCATTCTACTCTTCGAAGAAAAGACACGCGTGACAGTTCGACTATATTGACTATAATCTATTTTAATCTAGGAACTGCTATTTTTGTTTATTACTGTTGTATACGCCTTCAGAGTAACGGCGAGTAAAGAGTGCAAGGATAGTTAGAGGACTATGAGTACGCAGTGAAATTAACCCTGAAGACAACAACTTAAGTGACTCGCTTTGTAAAATTTTGAAGTGTTCAGACGATAAATTTGTCTGTGACGTATCAGCATCGGTTTAATGTATTTCGTTTTCAATTTACAATGCTAAATTCCGCTTTCTTATTTCTCAACATAATTCGTCGATCACAGAACATAGGTCTTTGTAAATTTTGATAAAATCAATTATTTGTAGAAATATTTCAGAGTAAAGCACATCTCAGTTTTTGAATCAATATATGCTATTTCGCACAGGGTTTTCTTCACTTTCCATTGACCAATTGATCAAACGCTGAGATGGTCCCTTGTTTTCTATTACTCGAGGGAAAATGTCTACTTTTCAAATGTTGGAAATGAGACATTTTTATTGCAAGAGGTAAACTACTAAAACACTGATTTAGCTGCAAGAATAAAGCCACTTAATCCTAATGCAATAGAGGTGGTGTCTCCATATTTTTGAAGTTAAGGGCCAACCTAAAAGTTTTTAGGAGCCAAATTTTGCAAAGCAAATTTAAGAAACTGAAAACAAACTTCTAGTTGTGTGAGCGTGGTGGGTGGAGATGGAAAGTTGGAAACTAGTAGAAAAAATATATTTTGAGTGAAGATCATAGCTTAAAACATTTACTTTATTTGAAAAGGGGGCACTTTCCCGGCTAGATTCTGTATCTTAAATTTAAACTACAGTGGCTTGTTTGTGTCATTAGGAACATAAATTTTCACATTATTACAATTAATATTTACTGTTTCTGAGATTCGTTTTATTCAGTATTGTTTTATCTCTCCGTATATCATATCAAATTATATTATTCCTGAATTCGTCAACTAAATTCATATATGACAGGTCTATTTTGCGAACTCAAAGGGCAACGTCATGGAATTGTTAAGCATAGGCATTCGCAAATAATTTGCAGGCGCGTTTGTAATATCAGATAACAGAAGTCGAACTTTTTTTTCAATTGGACAATGAGACGGTTAAATTTGAACAGAATATCTAGTATCTGTCATATTATCTGTCAAAAACTTACATTACGAACTGAATATTAAATTCAGACGCTTGAACAGTGGCATACAATAATGGTCAGTTATAAAATTACAATAAATACAAACACTTGCTCTCATATTGCTGAAAATTTGTAAATATTCATGAGAAGCTGAGTTGAGGCATTTTATTGTTCTGATTTTCTCAAATACTTTGAACAAGATGCCTGTAAAATTCGTTCTTAATTTTGCGGCCAGACCAATTTTAAAATTGTTCGAGGATATGCAGTGTTTTTTCAAGTAAAATACAGGCTTCTTACGTTCAACATTACATATAAGAAATAAATATTTATGCAATTACATATGAAAATTCATATGATGCAGAATATTGTATCCAAAATATTTAAGTTGATGTTGAATCAGCCATAATTTAATTTTGTTAAAACAATATTTGGAATCTTAAATGACTTTCATTATATGAGAAGGTCATTTTTCAATTGCTGTTGGAGCCTCGACATAATAGTAGCAAAATAAACGAGAAAATCAATCTGACGGCGAATTAGATAGAATAAATCATTTAATTATGCAAGCAAGCAAGCAATTGAATTGGAATTGCGTACGCTAAAATGGTGATGTGCCATTTACTCCGAATCGGTTCCACATCAAATGTGGTCATTATAATTATTTTTGTGGAATTGATGTAAAAATACACGCTACGTTTATTATTCTGTTTTTGGTTATTTCCATCGGAAACTACTTAAAACATTACATACACAAATCATTTTAGACATTTTGTAACCCTATGACAATTGTTATAGTTTTTCTAGACTCTTTGTCTCATTTCATCAACATTGCTGCATTTAATATACAGGTAAACATTTAATTTCATTTGTACCCTTCGCTTAAAAGCTAATTTAGTTCATTGATTAATGATTAGGCAATACCAATGATTGATATAACTTTCTGCTGGCTCGCACCAAACAATTAAACTTTGTATTCTTTCAACATTTCATTGCTAGTAGAAGAGGAAATCATAGTTTTTTTTTAAATAATAAAAATTAATATTACAAAAAAGGATGATTCTTCGTACGTCATTTCTCCAGGTAAAATATTATCTAATTATGTATAAAAATAATATTAGATTCAACTGCATATTTAAAAGAGGAAATGCTTTTTTTATCTTTGAATGGAAATACTACTTGTATGAGAAGCTCGGCACTGCAATTAAATACTTTTGAACTGTTTTTCAAGTTTTCCACGTGTTTTTTGTAAACGGGTGTTTTTTAGAGGGAAGAAAATTTAGTTTACCCTGATTCTCGATCATAGCAATCTCCTCGCAGAAAACGATTGGAACCATGTGTCTTTGTGTCTGACACAAGTTTCCACTTGAAATTTGACACTTTAAAACTTAATTTTGTTGTATAATATGATATTTTGTCGTGCCAAATAATAATTTTCAAGAATTTTGTAGTCTCAAACAAAATGTGGCGCATCTTGGACTATCCCGAATGGTAGTTTCAGATATTTTCGATGAAGCAAACGCCGTGGATGTCGCAACAAACGTTGATAAGCTCAACTTCTTTCTCAATACGATCTGAGGACCGACTCAAGAAAGATAGGCGTAAATCGATGTATTTCGTGTGATTTACCCCATGTAAAACAAGTTGGTCAAAACTTAATTCAACTTGTGTCCAAAGCTTTCGTCACTATTCATAATCACTTTCAATGCAATCAGCAACGTCTCACAAACGATTCATACAAGTTATTTCTCATTATCCGCGCTTTTGCTGTTTCATCATATAAATACATTTTAAAAGCCTCTACTTTATTATTATGAATATATAAATTGTATGTCCACGGATTTCCCGTGCAAAACTGAACCTACCTTGTCAAACCTAAATAATTGCTTACTGTATGTGAACTACGATTGCGAGGACCCCTTCATCGGCTTGATTTTTCAATATTTAATAAGATTTGGGAATTTTGTTGTTTTTGAGATTTTTTATTTTGTGAAGTATTCAAAACAAGTGGAGTAGGGAAAGTGGAGTCCGAGTAAAAGTGAGCTCTTAGAATATATGGGAACTACTTTCCGCATTACTTCTACATGGCTACAAAGAGGGAACTCAAACAAATGCAAATCTATTCACTTAAGTGTAACTATTTAAGTAATGGACAATATCAGCCCAATGCTGAGTTTACAATTCATATCGGCAACGTCCTCATATTTCATATTTCAAGGAAAGTATCATTCTTATTTCTCATGTGCTATTGTTTGTCGGCCCATGTAAAGAGAAAACACAAGGCACCAAGCTGTAAAAGCGTGCATTTCTACAGCTTTCCCGGAGAGTCATCATCCCACCGATATAAAAAACATACAATGAAAAATTGATATAATGGTCCCTCACCGCCTGCGTGAATCAAGTGGAGCATTGTTATGAAAAATATTTGTCGTAAGCACTCTACCGGTGATAGGTTTGCACGGATGACGTGACGCTACATTTATTTAATCAGTCGATTGAAAATTTAATATACCCGGCTGGTAAATATTAAAACGTTGCGTGCGATCATAAAAATATCGTGCATATAAAATGTGTCAGCCCACTGTCAACCCTGATGACACACACCATGCGGTGGGGTCGCGACCCCTTCTCGCTCGCGGCGTGCGGTGTGGATGATCGCGGGGAATCGGCAGGGAGAGAGGAATGGGCGAGGCATGGAGAGGGGAGGGGAGGGAACAGGGGTCATGCCGGTCGGTCGGATCGGTCCGGGGCGCGACGCAACCCGCCTCACTTCTCTGCAGCGGACAGCGGCGGCGGCGGCATGAGCGTGGGTCGGCGTCGCCGGCGGCGGAATGCGCGAGCCACCGGGGCGGAAAGCGCTGCTGCACGCGAGAGGCATGCGGAAAAACATGGGGCTTTTGGAAGCCCGCAGCCATCACGCTCGCGAAGCACGCGGGTGCTGGGCGTAGTGGAGTGTAGCGTGGCGAGTTGGGGAGAGGGGTGTGGTGGGGCGGGGGGAGAGGTGGGGCGACGGGCGGGGGAGGTGGAGGGTAGAACGTGGCAAAGTGGGCTGATGGGTGTGGTGGGGTTGCGTGGGGTGAGGTGAGGGGAGTGGTGACGTGTGGTGAGGAACGTGGTGTGATGGAGGAAGCCGTGTGGCGGGGTCGGGCAAGGGGCATGGTGAGGTGGGGGGGCGTGGCAAGGTGGGTGAGCGGTATGGGTTGGTTACTTGCAACCAACGTTAAAACCTGTGGGCGTGGTGGGGTTGGAACGAGGGGCGTGGCTAGGTGGAACAAGTGGTGTGGCGTGGCAAAGCGTGGCGTGGCATGGCAAGGCATGGGGTGGCGAGGTGTAGCGCGATGTGGCGCGGCGTGGCGTGGCCTGGCGCGGCTTGGCGTGGCGTGGCCTGGTTTGGCGTTCAAACAGCGTCACAAGCTGAAAGCCTGTCTGATGAGTCCTAAACGAGGACTAAACGCTTATAATTCCCTAACTGTTCATCCTTTGCGCATCTGCGCTAGGGTCACCCTGAGCTCACACTTGTGCGGTAGGTGGATACGGCACTACGCCGCTCTACCTTTTTTTCTCGAATGAGAAAAGGTGAGATCAGTTGCAAGTAACACCCCTCTTCTACATCCACTGATCGTTAACCAAGTGAGTATAGGCCAGGAGGCCGACTTTCCGGGTCAGTTTCGTCTTGCGTTCGACTCTTCAAGCGCGGACTTGAACCGCATGACTGACGTTTCTTCACACCATGTGTGTTAGCGTCGCTTGTAAAACATGCTTTACGGCTTGAGTAGTGTTCTTGCACAAGGTAGTCTCTTCCTTTGTGCCAAGTGGCTTTCTCTGTGGTTTGGCGTGGCGCTTTGTGACGAAGCGTCAGAGTGGTGTGGCGGTGCGATTTCTAGGATATGAATTCAAAAACAAACACATGTGTGAAGCAACTAGAGACGAAAATCTATTTCAGTGGTGTAATTATTATTATGACGAGGTCGACAAAGAGGCGGCAATGCAATTTTCAAGTCCCAAAATTATTAATAGCATTCTTGGCCTCTCTCATTAGCTTTAGACAGCTCTCACAATATACCCTCTGGATTTCTTTTCTTGTATTATCTCTCTCCTCTAGTAGTCTTATATTATTTACTGTCTTATATGCAACCAACGTTAAAACCTGTATTTTCAATCACGTATACTCGTATTTTCCGTTGAGAGTCATCAACGGAGACTTCTCTCTTCGTTTTCTCTCACTTGTGGCCGAGTTTGTGATTCCTGGTGACGTATATGCGGATACTTGTTAATACGTAAGGAAGAGGCTCTATTTAAAAATAATTTACAGCGAGTTGGCCATTGGTATGTACAATCTTGTGTGAAGAATGCAGCGTTACAATCAATAATAAAATAAGTGTTACGTTCGTTAGAAAGCGTGCGTTTGTATTACGATTACACTGTGCCTTACGAAAATCTGTCCTCAGTGACTTCCTTTTCAATGTCGAGTCTTCTTACACGTAAATGAAAACGTTGCATTACGTTTGTCGAATCTACTTGTTTTTGTTATTCTCAGAGACTAGAGCAGTTTCGGGAACAGGGGTTGCTACCGGTGCCAGCGCTTCACTTGAAGGTTGGTTCTCGGAAAACTGGGTTCACATAGGAGAAGCTAACATCGTCCGTCCACCGTGACGTTGCTTGCTTTAAACTGCTCTCTCAATATTCATTCAAATATGCTACTGTAAGTTTTTTAGTTAATATCATTCAATTTTGTTAGCATTTTAGTACAGCATAATTCAGCTTGTTCTCTGGAACATGGCAAACGCTTCGCGATTTGCAACAGAACTGCGATTTTAGCAGGATGCCCACTAAAGACAAAGAGGAGAAGGATAAGGACACGCGGTGGCCCTGGCGATGATTTAATGACCATTATCAGGTCTATGAGCTCGTGAGGCAGGTCCGAACTGGAGAGACGATGCTCGTAACGTTGCCATCTACGAAGAAAACGGAGTAGAATGATGAAGCACTCACTGCGGAGAGATATTTTAAACGCTGCAAACATTGTAAAATGGAATAACAAATCATCCCTTAACCATCATTACAACGAATATAACTGGATGCTTCCAAGCATTCAGTGGGATATAGCAACAAAATAGATACAATGCATCGTAGGGCTCATTACATTCATGTTAACTCTTTCCAAGGTATGGCATGAGGGTGAAAATTCACATTCTCAAAGATAAAATAAACTTTAAAACAACTTATTTGGAAAGCTAGTACTTTGACAAAGGGGGAGAGCGTCTCGAAAGAAAAGGGATTGGAAACTATATAAAACAAACGCAAAGAGGAAAGAGAAAGACAAATACGTCGAAAGCGGTGGTGATAAGGGAAATATTCGAATTTCCGAGTTAGCCGGTTTATGCTATCACTATCCGAAATGGGTGGATAAATTAAAAGTACGAACAGCTTCAAACTATGCTTCAGATGTTAACAGAATTAATCCAACACACGGTGACGAGTTAAGTACTTTACGGGGACAAGGACTGGTAAATATTAAAAATAATAAACGTGTGTATATATAACACGAATTAGACTGCTGGTGGAAGTTCTAAGTTTAGTGAGAGACAAGGTGTGTAGTTTCAATATCCGGAGACAATATCCTGTTATCTACCAAATGATTCGTTCATTGTCTTTCCTACAGCGTTATCCAGTCATTCTTTGTCGTGAGTGATTTAATTAGATTTAGCTATATTAAACGGTAACATACCTTTGTTGTGAGTTTATCAAAAATACATTGCTACTCCCTTCATTGACCTTTGTCGTATCTTCGTAGTGCCGTCAGAAATGGGATTCACAAAATGAAGAATATGAAAATGTTGACATTATTAGTTTTATTTAAATATTTAGAATTTTCTGAATTTTGATACGTAGTTTATAGTGTAGCTTTCATACGTATTTATTTATATAAAAGTATCCGTCAAAATGCAGTGTTTGATATTGGTTTGACATAAGGTTTGATCGAACATAACTTTGAAACTAATCATCTGGAAGACTGTAGTTTTTCATATTTTGGAGTTTCATAGTTGTCAGGAAGTTTTGTTTCAGAGGTTGCATACAATATCAGTGCTGTAGTTTGATTTTTGTATGTATTTTCGCGCGTAATTATTGAGTTGCTTGGAGGTTTTTGTACATTTGTATGAGTTTAAAGCTTTGTTGAAAAAAATACATTTCTTAGGATGAATGCCCTTTTTCTTGGAAACTACTGAAACAATTATTGGAAAATTAATATATTCGGTTGCAATACAGACAGCAAAATACAGTAGCAGATTTATTGATGAAAGTATACAAATTATGAATTGTATTCTGATAAAGATAAATGTGTCTATTATTTTTACAAATATATTATTTTAATAATTATTATGAATGAAAGAAATGTAAATCTACTGCAGTACATGTTCAACGTACCTTTTCTTCCAATAATAAATCTCAAGAAAATACATTGGAAATTTGGAGAAAAAATATTCCATTTATTATTGGTAGAATATGAATCAATGACTTCTCTAAATTTATATTTTACCGATGTACATGAGAATGCAATGATCAAACACTTAATGAATGAAATGTGTAATATAAAAAAAAATACCTTAAATTTAAAATTACAATTATAATGTTCTTTGCAATTCTCGACGGTAGCAATATAGTTATAACAAAACATTGTGCAAATTTATGTTTAATGCGAAATACAAAATAGTTCACAATATATTAAATATAACTTTCTGGAGACATTAAACAAAAAAACGTTTCAAAATCTATCACAATTTAGTTTCGCTCCAAATATCCGTCGAGATCAATATTCTCATTGTACTCCCGCTTGAAAACACCTAAAACTACGCAAACACTTTCCTATACGTTTAAACAGAGAACATCTCTTCTCATTTCGAAATATAATTTTCATTCCAATCCTAACGCAGATGTTTATGACATTCTCAATATGAATGGCTGCCTGCCGACCGACGTTTACACGTGGTGTGCACTGACGTCAATCTCCCTTGTCGCTACTCATCATCGAAAGTGACGCAGGGGCACCCCGACAAAAATATCTTACTCCCCTGCTGGGGCTCCGCGGTCGACAGGGGCTGCTTCTGACGAGCCGCTCTGCCTGGGAACAATGGGAGTCGTGACGCCAACCGCCCATTGTCGATACCCATCCGGTCATGGAAATTGTATAGAGCTCCTCTTTCTATTGGCTGCGCCCGCTTTTACGAGTCCCTGGCCGTTGTTTCGCGAGATGTTGACGTTACGTAACGTTATTACGAGCTTCGCCTTACGTCATTTGCGCATGCGTCGCAGATCTGGCGTTTCCGGCCTCGCTGGGGATGACGGGAGTTTTTGTCAAATGATGACGACGTTGTTCGCGTCATCCTTTGAGATACACACGCAGGACCTTCCCTCCTATTTCGTGCTCAGGCTGGGCCTTCTCCCTTATACTCAGATTTAAACAGAGCTGAACGTCAAGGTCACGAGCTGAAAGGAGAGGGGGCATTGTTATCCAATCGGGAACTCCAATACCAAAAATGTACGTCCTAACAAAGCTTCTGACTGGATGACAGTGTTCCTCTCTCCTTCCGGATCGTGACCTTGATGTGCAGCTATGTTCAAATTGGAGTATAGAGCTTATTGTCCTCAACAAGACACCTATCTACCCCTTCCGCCCCATGCCGCCATTCCGTTCGACCTTTCCTTACTTTTACGTAACGTACTTGGCAACCTTGGCGGAGAGCTAACATTAAATGTCCTCACTTCCTAGTTTTGCATGTTTCCTAAGAGCTTTCTTTCCGTCCCTACCAGCTCGTACACATTTACCGCCACCCATTTTACTCACAAATAGTACTCGTTTCCACACCGGTCGTCTCCTTTCTCGTTGAATCCATACCTAAAATTCTATATCCGAATAATCAGAATCATCTCAAAAATATCCATCGTCATTGCCAAAAATTTCGTTATGAAGAATTAGGTTTGGTCGACTTCAATTCCTTCCAATGTGAGTGATCCAGGGAATAAGTTGGCAAGTGCAATCAACACGGGTAAAACTTATCAAGTTACTTCCATGGACCGCACGGTTTTCGCTTTCGTATTTATTCTATAACATAATCGCATTACATTCTCACACCATCCGGGAGGACGATCATTATTATTTTTTATCGATTTGCCTCGATCTCGATAATATTATATTATATTATATTCCAAGTTTTTAAGTTTCATATTTCATTTTTCTGGTGTTCTCTTCATCCTCAATTCGGTTTAGCAGCTATACCAGACAGCTTTACGCCATGTGCGCCAGCCGGCGTCTATTGCATCCGCTTCCACTGCCTGCCCCTCCTCCACGATCTATACATTTCCTTGGTTCTCCGCTGCTTGATTCAACCCGTCCTCCCTCACACTACACCTCCCCGTCAGGATCGCGCCTGCTGCGTCTCGCCCGCCCCCGCCTTCCCACCCGAGTCCCGGCCCTCCAGCCACTCAGCCCCCAGCTCCCGAGACCCCCAGCCCCCCAGCCCCCCAGCCCCCCAGCCCGCCAGCCCGCCAGCCTCCCAGCTCCCACAGCCCCAACCCCTATCCCCCAGCCCCAAGTTCCCTTCCGCTTCTTGCGAGCGGGCATGAAAGTATTCTTTCCAGAAGGAGATCCCGCGTCCTCCGATCCCTTGCACGGATTAAATCCAATCATGGTAACGTCATTCCTGGCTTTCCGGAGCGCTCTTCGCCCGATTCCACTGGCTCCCCCTTCCCCGTCCGTCGCCCCTCGCCGCCGCCGCCGCCGCGCCCCACCCCTGCGCTTCGCCCCCGCCACTGTCGCGGCCCTGCACTTCGCGCTTGCCCGCCTGATCATTACGCTCCTCTCGATTTCATTTCAATACGTTTAAATTCAATTATTTGGGGAAGATATTCTTTGCCGAAGAGATCTTGACTTAAGTTTCCGGAAAGAAGGAGGGTGAGGCAGCCCTGGCGTGGCAGGCGCACTTCTTCGCCTTTCCCTGGCGCTGGCGACAAAGAACGATATTTTACTGTCGTCAGGCGAACTTTTGGGAGAACTCTGTGGACCAAAAATTTGTCCAATGACATACGTAAATAGTCTAAATTTATTTTTACAAGGCATGAGTTTAAAAAAATTGAATTCATATGGTAATGAAAATGAGATTGGAATATTCCAAAACTTTATTGCGAATAATATTACTGAAAGTTTTAAATCTACGAAAGTTTCGTTTCTTATTCACTAAATGATGAGTATAATTCACAATCAATAAGAACAAGTGAATCGGAAACATTTTAAGTATATTTTATAATGAAAA
Source organism: Acheta domesticus (assembly GCA_031308135.1). Taxonomy (NCBI): domain Eukaryota; kingdom Metazoa; phylum Arthropoda; class Insecta; order Orthoptera; family Gryllidae; genus Acheta; species Acheta domesticus. The sequence continues at coordinate 245,013,822 of JAHLJT010008446.1, read as the reverse complement.
GTTGACATAAAATGTATAATATTTTTGTTTTCCACGCAAAAATGTATTTTTGTTTTCCACGCATGAATGTATCAAAACATTCTCATGAATTATTGTACCAAATTAACAAAGACTTGCAAATACTATAAGTGACCTTATAGAAATTATATACGTGACCTTATAAGAAACTGAAATTTCACGTCTCACAAAATCACACGTCGAAAAACAGGAGAAGAGTACAAATAGCCAAAAATTTGATCTCGTAAAATGTCTGCCCTGATATTGCACCGTGGAGTCAATATTTCCAAAAGTCTATGGAATGGTTGAAAGCTTCTGTCAATTTGAAGAAATTGACATTTCGGGAGAACTTATCTTTATTACAAGCCTCCAGCCCAACGACTCTGCTTTCCGATTTTATTTAAAACGCAATGTAAATTCAAAGAACTATGTAGAAATGAAAATTCGTTCGAGAGAACGTAGAGCTACAGTTTCACCGAACAAGTTAAAAACGTCACAACTGTAGAGGACTGAGGGAGAAAAAAGGGACATTTAATGTTATTATTGGTACAGCCAATAGTAATAAGAGCAAATTGAGAAAGTAAAATTTAATTGTATTTCTGTGTTGAGTTTATGAATGATAGTTACATTAGCGAAAAAAAAATCCCGTCATTCACCAGACGGAACGACGTACGGAAAAATACAGCGAAATTTGAATACCTTGATTGTCTCACAGCATTAAATACTTCATTACTCATGAAGAAAGATCCAGAAATTAACACATATCAAAAAGGCAATAAATAGTTTGACAGAATATTTTATTTTTGGAATATTATTAAGCGTACATTTAGTAGGCCAATATAGGTTTCTATGTTTGTTCTCGATACGTGGTATTGCTGCCGTATGTTCCTATACTGTCTAGTAGAGTGTATATGCGTGATCAACAGAAAAGGGTTCATGCATTCTTTCTCATTACCAAGGCAAATAAC
>JAHLJT010008446.1:244982521-245011857 GCA_031308135.1 Acheta domesticus | reverse complement strand
CACACCCAAGGTTCGTTATCGAGCCACACGGTGCGCGATTGTCAACCACAGCGTCGAGCTCCGCGGAGTCGCGAGTGTGCGCCGAATGTCAACGAGGGCGGCCGGGCCTAGCTCAGTCGGCCAACTTTAGTACCTGCTTAGAATCTAACTCGGATGGAAGGAGTCGTTAGGCGTTGCCAACTACAGAAACAATTTCAGTGGTTGGTAAAGCAAATAAAAAGGTTTATCCCGCTAATAATAGGCCGGGGAAGTACAGTGATTCAAGAGTAAGAAAAGCCCTACGAGAGAAACCATGATGAGGACTCTTAGTGTAGAAACGAAAAAAAAATGAGATAAAACGCGAAATCTAAAAAAAAAGAGAAAGAACGAGAATTACAATAAATTCCTTAACAGGCCCCAACAAACTCAGGCATTCGCTTTCTGGCTGACAAAATGAGGAAAACAAGTGCCCTAAGCGCGGCACAGCAATGCCACAATAGTTATTTGGCGGTCGTTGACGAAGTTTATGCCTGAATCGCCGCCGGCGCGTTGTAGGCGGCCCTCGGCGTCAGGCGGCGGGGGATACGCGTCTAGCGGCTTCTCTCCGTCTGGGGCTCGGCGGGCTGAGATGGCCATGCCAGGCCATGAGAAAGAACGTCCTTCCACAGTAGCTACAGAAAGGAAGGCGGCGGCGACAGCGTCTGCGGCGGAACGGCGGCGGCGGCGAACGGTCAGCTGGCCCGGATCGTGAATGATCGCGAATTCGTTCACACAAATTAGCAGTTCTCACGGAAAGTTCTCTCTGGAGTTATCACGATCACGAATCTCGGAGAAAACGAGTCACGGTCACTGCCCACGGCAGAGCTCAGTGTCCACGAACTAAGTCCCAAAATAATAATTCTCCTCGAACGCGGCGCCGGAGCTATCGCTTACTCCGCGGCGCTCGCCACCCAAGGACAAGTCGAGTACACGTAGCCCTCGTTCCAACGCTGACGCCGGAGCTGTTACTCGCTCCGCGGCGCTCGCCCCCCCCCCAGCTCAATCGAACAAGAAGAAGTGATGCTCTCACCTACGCGCTTAGCGTGGAGGTACTCCTCGTTCCGCCACCCGAAATTCAAAAGCCCCCCAAAATCGCTCCCACCCACGGAATTTGCCCCTGATTGGCTAAGTGCTACTACGCCGTAATTTTGTCCTCGGGCCAATCAGGTCCGATGATTCTAGGAATTTTCCGTAAGCCATATCTCTGTCTGGAAAAACGCTCTCCGTCTGACTTCGGAAGTAGGTCAGTAAGGGTACGCGCGAATGTCCGTGGGACCCCTGGAGAAAACTGCGAAGGACGGCCTGGGTACTTAGTGCGCATGATACCCGAGAACGGCGGGATCAGCACACGTCTCTAATCTCTTCTGCCGGCGCCCGCGGTGCGTGGACGGGGATGAGGGTCGACTCGCGGACGATGGCCATAAACTTTAGAGGAGCGCGTGCTGTCATCCCTTTGAGATATCGCGGAGGGGGCGCCCCGACCGGCTGGCGGCGGCGGGAGGTGGACGGTCACATCGACAGTTATTTGTGAAATGTAAAAAGTATTAAAATAGCGTACCGCTACATTGGCCCTCCCTCCGAATAGAGAAAAAAAATTGGGGCTTTGAAAAATTGAGATTTGGAAATGAGAATTTTTTTTTCTCTCGTGATGAAATTTCAAAAAAAAATAACATGGCGATGCCTAACATTAAAATCATTCTATACAGTAACTAAAGAAAATTGCAACTACTACTAGATCTTAATTCTAATTAACCCTACAAAATTTAACAAAGAAGAACATGAACTGTACCGCGAGCCCAAAGGTATCTCGAATCGTGTGCAGAGGTTGGTCAGGACTTCTACTCTTTAAACGGACGGAGGTTGAAAAAAATTGAATTTCCGGCTGGAAGGCCGTTTTCGTCCCGCAGGAGGATACGTTTCAGACGTAGGAAGGTTAAGCCGTTGTATAAGAATCCCGTGAACTTCCTATCGTCGGGAGTGGATGGAAATCTGCCAAAAGAACTCGAAAAAATCTCAAGGCCGAAAATTTTTTAGTTTTGTTGAATTCCAAAGACTTTCGTCTATGTTTTGAGGTGCCTCGTTTTGGGACTGTAACTTCGTTGATTCGTCGTGCATCTAAACAAATTCTAACTTTCCGTCTTTCTTTTTGACAACAACAATCGGGTTAAGTAGCACCGTGACTGACCTCTCAATAATGCCTTCACTAATCATGTTTTTGATCGTTCATCGACTTCCCCCTAATGGAACTGCGGATCAGGGTAATTTTCACTTTAAAGGGTGAGTCATCGGTGACCTGGATCCGAAAGCAAAAAGTCTTTTATTGGATGCACGGGACACGATCGAAAACGTTGCCGTATTTGCAGAGCAATTGCTGCAGCTGATGGCGCTCGTGGTCATTTAGTGAATCATTTCCTAGCAGCACTTGTAATGACTCACTCACGTCATCCCCCGAATCCCCAAACCCACATGAAATGCTAATGTCCGGTCTGTCCTCGTCATCTTGTATCTCAATTTCCCACCCTCACCGAAACTCACAATATTCCTGGAAAAATCCACTATCCCGTTATTTTCCGCAAGAAATCTACCCCTAGAATAACATCATAATTCAAGTCTTCTATGACTAAACATGGCACCGTCGAATGAAACTTCCGAAAATTTAGTGAGATTAAGGCCTGCATGAAAATCGGCTTACTTTTCTTCTTCCCGATTCCTACAACGAAGCATTTACCCGTAGGCAAAGTTGGCAACTGGAATGCGTTCACTTATTAGTTGCGAGTAAATTTCTTTGAAATTGCGCTAACCTCACTGCCGGTATCTACTAGAGCGCGTACATTTAAAATTTCTGTGAGAAACTCGATTACTGGGCACTTCCGTGCGAGTTCCTTCACATGTCATTCGCATCGTCATTTAAGTCATGAAATGCGTAGTTCACACTGACACTACCTTGAAAATGGTACCTCTGACACAACTCGTTCGGGGACCCCGGTACCTTACTGGCTCGAACGGTTCTAATTTAACGGGCTCTGTCTAGTGGAATCATGCTGACCGTTTCTGTCCCCAGCGTTCCCGCCTCGATTCTCATTAGAATCCGGTGGTGGGCGGCGCTCATTTGCAGCGTTCCCCCGATTCCGGTCATCGCGACGCCATGACGGTCGGTTCTGGCCGTTCCCCGTGGTCGCTCCCCAATTATCCTCATAAGAAATTACCCGAGTCCTATCAAATTGAGCGAGCAGCTCCTGGAATCGATCGAGGTCCTCACATCCTACACTATTAATTAAATTTTGCACATAGGTAGGGTAATGCGCGGTCAAAAGCCAAATGACCTTTTTATCCTCTATCATGGGGTCACACAATTTAATAGCGGAGATTTTCTCCATGGCGTAGTCAAGGTAAGATTGGTCGCGTCTTTTGTCCCACCTGTTCTCTAGAATCTTTCTCTCGAATTCGTAACGCGTTTGTTCGTTCCAGTAACGCGCAAGGAACTTGGTTACGAAACTCTTCGTACGTTTGTGGGAATGTTGCAAGCGCAGTGAGCCAATGGGCAGCATTTCCGCGTAGAAGTTCCTGCCATGAATTTAGGTTTTAATTTGGACGGTACTGCCTTCGTCAAATCCATGTAATTCTCGGCACGGTCGAGAAAAAACCTTTGGATTTTCATCTGCTTTTCCCCAAAAACATAAATTTTTGTGGAGGGGCCACGAGAATCTAAGCCCGATCCTCCCCGATGAATTCGCAATAGGACCGTTTCTCTTTCTCTTTCTCGATTCCTCTCCCTTACTAATTTTATAAGTTCTTTGTCTATTTTCTTTTCTTTAAACTTTTCTTCCCTGTCCCTGATATTCTCCCCTTCAATAACTCCTAATTTCTCGAATTTGCCATGGATTTCACTCACTTCCGTGCTGAGTTTGGTTTCAATTTTCGTGAATTTGCCGTTCATTTCTGTTTTAACCTCGGCAATATTCTCAGTAATTGATTCGCAATAAGCTTCCACTTTCCTGTCACATGCCTGAAGTTTCTGACTAATTTCTGATTCGATTTTGATAATATTTTCCCTTGCCTCGGCCCTAGAACTTTCTAACTCCTGGCCTAAGTTCTCCACGCTAGTTTCAATTTTCCCACATCTACCCTCTAACTGATTCTGCAAAGTTCCTATTTTGTGATCAAATTTCGCCTCCAAATTTTCTAGTTTTCGCGGCCCTGGTCAACCAAACAACTGTCTAGCCGGTCAAATCTTTCCTCATGTCTTTTATTACTTTCTGAGATTTGTCTCGCATGTCTCTCGCTACTCTCTGAAATTTGGTTCATCAATTCTAGTTTTAAATTCTTACTACTTTCTGCAATCTGACTCGCATGTCTTTCGCTACTCTCTGAAATTTCGTTCATCAATTCTAGTTTTAAATTCTTACTACTTTCTGCAATCTGACTCGCATGTCTTTCGCTACTCTCCGAGATTTGCTTCGTGAGAACTCGCATAAGTTCACTTAGGGTGATCTCGGGCGCAGGCTGTTCCCCCGAAACTGCTCTCTCCCGCCACATCGACGCCTGATTCGTCCAGCATTTTGGCTGTTTTGCGTGAAACGCGCACACGGTATTCACAACACACAAAGCACAAAACAATAACACTTATACACAAAATACAATAATAAATAATATCATTACCAGACCACAAATTGTTCTTTTCGTAGCAGCGTCCTTCCATCCATTTAAAAAACAACAGTAATAGAAAATTAGGTTCTGCGACTATTATCAAAATGGCACTGAGACATGAATTGATTCTAGGGCGTTTTACTGGGTATCTGTGGTACTATCGAGCCCCACTTGGGAAAGCCAATTGTCACACCCAAGGTTCGTTATCGAGCCACACGGTGGCGTCGATTGTCAACCACAGCGTCGAGCTCCGGCGGCGTGGGTGTGGCGCCGAAGTCAACGAGGGCGGCCCGGGCCTAGCTCAGTCGGCCAACTTTGTCACCTGCTTAGAATCTAACTCGGATGGAAGGAGTCGTAGGCGTTTTGCTAACTACAGAAACAATTCAGTGGTTGGTAAAGCAAATAAAAAGGTTTATTCCCGCCTAATAATAGGCCGGGAAGTTACAGTGATTCAAAGAGTTAAGAAAGGCCCTACCTGATGAGCTCAGTTAGAAACGAAAAAAAAATGAGATAAAACTAAATCTAAAAAAAAAGAGAAAGAACGAGAATTACCATTAATTCCTTTACAGGCCCCAACAAACTCTAGGCCATTCGCCTTCTGGCTGACAATAATGAGGAAACAAGTGCCTAAGCGCGGCACAGCAATGCACAATAGTTCTTTGGCGGTCGTTGACCGAAGTTTATGCCTGAATGGGGCGGCGTGTAGGCGGCCCTCGGCGTCGGCGGCGGGGGTCGCGGCTTCTCTCCGTCTGGGTCGGCGGCTGAGATGGCCCTGCCAGGCCGAGAAAACGTCCTTCCACAGTAGCTACCAAAGGAGCGGCGGCGGCGACAGCGGCTGCGGCGGTGACGGCGGCGGCGGCGACGGTCAGCTGGCCCGGATCGTGAATGATCGCGAATTCCGTTCACACAAATTAGCAGTTCTCACGGAAAGTTCTCTGGAGTTATCACGATCACGAATCTCGGAGAAAACTAGTCACCGGTCACTGCCCACGGCAGAGCTCAGTGTCCACGAACTAAGTCCCAAAATAATAATTCTCCCTCGAACGCGGCGCCGGAGCTATCGCTTACTCCGCGGCGCTCGCCACCCAAGACAAGTCGAGTACACGTAGCCCTCGAACGCGGCGCCGGAGCTGTTACTCGCTCCGCGGCGCTCGCCCCCCCCCAGCTCAATCGAACAAGAAGAAGTGATGCTCTCCCCTACGCCGCTAGCGTGGAGGTCTCCTCGTTCCGCCACCCCGAAAATTCAAAAGTGCCCCAAAATCGCTCCCACCCCACGGAATTTTGCCCCTGATTGGCTAAGTGCTACTACGCCGTAATTTTGTCCTCGGCAATCAGGTCCGATGATTCTAGGAATTTTCCGTAGCCCTATCTCTGTCTGGAAAACGCTCTCCGTCTGACTTCGGAAGTAGGTCAGTAAAGGGTACGCGGAATGTCCGTTGGGACCCCTGGAGAAAACTGCGAAGGACGGCCTGGGTACTTAGTGCGCATGATACCCGGAACGGCGGGATCAGCACACGTCTCTAATCTCTTCTTCGGCGCCCGGGTGCGTGACGGGATGAGGGTCGACTCGCGGACGATGGCCATAAACTTTAGAGGAGCGCGTGCTGTCATCCCTTTCATTAGCGGAGGGGGCGCGCCGACCCGGCTGGCGGCTGCGGGAGGTGGACGGTTCACATCGACAGTTATTTGTGAAATTTAAAAAGTATTAAAAATAGCGTACCGCTACAATATATATATATATATATATTAGATCATAAAATAATTTTTTTAATATTTTAATATAATTATTATAATAATAATTTAAATAATATTTTTATTTTAGATCATAAAATGATGAAAAAAAATTTTCTTATAAACTAAACTTGAATTCTCACATGACCTGCTTTAAAACACAAAAGTATAGATTCCTACTTGAGAAGTAACACTCAATAAGGAAAGATAGGGTAATATCGGATTCCTAACTTTTCTTCAATTTTGAGGAAAGCTAATAGGTTAATACGCTACATACAACTTTATTGTGTTATACACGCACCTTTAATATAATTTGTTCCTGTCGACACCCTTTAAATGTTAGTATTTGAGAAATGTCTAAATAGTTGGAAAGGACAAAGATTAGGAATATTTTATTTTATCGGAGATAATAAAAGAATGGATGTCTTGTTAGCTTTCTCTGCTTAAGTGTAAGGGATATGTTTACAATGATATTCAAAGGATTTTAATTATTTTATATAACTACACATTAATATACTAACTCTGCATTTAGTGTTTTTTAGAAACTAGCACTTAACTAGGGGGGCTAAAACAGCACGTACTTTCTCGACCGTACTTTCACGCAAAATTACGTGAAATGTCAACTCAACTACTTCAAAATGTCACTCACACAGACTTCATTAAGGCAAAAATCTCTAATTTCATCATTGTAATTGTAGGAGGACAACAAAAAATGCATGCTATTCAACAACAAAATTTAATGAAAAACCAAGGAGTCATTTTTTTGAAACTTTTGAAAATGTCCCACAGTCTTTATGTAAAGTAAAATTAAAATATTGGTTTCAAATTCAAAGGGTCGTGGCATCAGGTAGATCGATTGTGGAATATCAATTTTGGAGAAAATCATGTAAACGATTTAGCCGCTATTGTTGTTCACGGAAGGACAGACAGACGTTTTGTTGTCATTCAATTTTTCTGTATCAAGCTCCCACAAAACATGGATTCTCAGTACAACACGTGATAGAGGATTTTTTCTAAATTCATCAACAGGATTTATCTACTTTTATGTTACCAGGAACCTGTAATAAGAGTTTTCTGCCGAAAATTCGCTGTTTTTTCGGGCAGCTTTACTGCTTATGCTCTACTGCATAAGCGGTAGCGAGAAGGTAAAAATAGTTATCTTCAAGGATATTCAGACACATCCAATCTGAATTATCACATTCTTTCCTCTTTAAAAGTGTCACCACAAATCATGCATTAAGTCACTTGAATAGTAGCCGCATTTTGGTTGGCAAATACAAGACTCTTCCTACATTTGCTTCGTTTGTACTTCTTTCTGAGAGATACCGAAAAGGTCAGAAGTAGAGAGAGATAGTGATACAGAGGCAGGCAGAGGAAGAGAGAAACACGGACACAGAGAGAGACATGGATATAAAAAAGCGCAGAGGAACCAAGAGAGGAGGTTGGGGCGGAGAGAAGCGGGCGTCGGACGTCTGGGTGGCGAAGGTGGGCGACAGGCAATCGGCGAAGGGCGAAGGGCGATGGGCGATGGGTAGTAGCTCTTGCGCGCGCGAGGCGCCGTCGCTTCGCCCGGGGCTCGTAATTTGTGGCACAATCACCAACAATTACAGTCTCGCCTGATGGGTGTGGACAAATACACCTGGTGCCGCTGCTGCATTATCGAGATGTCATTGGTTCAATTCCCACGGCTAATTATCCTCCCTTTGTACCCGACTGATTCCCCTTAATCCGAGACCTGCCCAAGCGGCGACGCGCCCGCGCCGGGGAAGCTCTCGGGCCGGGCGGCCGGGAGTGGGCGGGGCCGGGCAGGGCAGGGCGGGGCAGGACTGTGGAGGGGGGTGAGAGGGAGCCGGAGCGGGGACGCCGCGCGGGACACAGCGGCGCGGGGAGGTCCGTGAGCGGGGGTGACGGAGGGGGGGTGAAGGACGCTCCCGGCCGGCGGTAGTGGGACCGGCGGAAATGGCCTGCTGTAATGAGACTCGCCACGATTGACCCCGCTGTCGGGTAAATTATGACAAATGGGCCGCCAAATCGTCTTGCAAACACGATTCGGCTATCAGGGCGCGCGCGCGCGCGCGGGGCCGCAGACGCGGCAAGTCCCGCCTCCGCCGCCGTTGCCTCTGCCACCGGCGGGCATCGAACGGCGCGACCCGGCGTGATGAGAGCCCGCGTTCTGGGCTAGATTCACCTCCCACGCACACCGGCACCGGCTTCGTCTCATCCCCCTGTGCGGCGGCGGCGGCGGCGGTGGTGGTGGCCGAGGGGCCCGCAAAGCCGCCAAACCGCCCGCTCGCCCGCTTGCCCGCCCTTCTGCCCGCTCGCCCGGCGCCAATAACAGCGGTGTTAATTACAGCCAGAGCGGAAGCTGGGCCGCGCTCGGCCCGCCCGGCCGCCCGGCCGGCCGCCCGCGCGGTGCAGCGCGCGGAGTAGAGCGCAGCGGAGGCGGGGCGGGTTGATAGCGGGGCGGAGTGGCCGGCGGAGCGGAGGCCGCTGCGAATCGCAGCGACGCAAAGGACCCGTGCGCGCGTGGCCGCCTCCGCCGCCGCCGCCAACGCCGCCGCCGCCGCCGCCTCTGCGCCAGCGCGCCCGCCAACGTCACTGCTCGCCACACAGTCGTTGCTGCTGCTGCTGCTGCTATTGCTGTCACTCCGCCGCTCTATTGCGCACCAGCAGCAGCGTGTCGACTCGCCCCGCTGCGCGCGTCGCCGGCCGCAGCGCTTCGCCCCACCCCCCCCTCACACGCTGCGCTGATTCGCCGTAATACGTGCACATCTGATCAACCGATTCGTTGTTTCCTGATCGCGTTTTCGCTATCGCTTTAGGTCGGCACCGATCCTGTTTCCGACGATTTCTTCGTCTCGCTTTCGCGTTCACACGTGTGTACGGCTTCTCTTTATAATGAAGGAAATAACTAAATTTTCTAGCCTCTTTACGTGGTTGTTACCTTATTTTATTACAGAATTTTTAATATTCATTGCCATTTCGATTCTGTTACATTTTATTTAATATTAATGGTGTCAGTCTACTATCTTAACATGAAAGTAAGGCTTTGGACGATGAACACTATTTTGAATATCATTACTACGAAGTCTAACCAGAGAGTGTACGTTTTTGCTCTCTATACAAAACGTTTCCCTGATAAGATCAAACTCACATTCATGAGAAATTGGTTTTATCTGCCAAGGGATACTCTTCATTCAAAGGAATAGTAATGTACTTGAAGATATACAAAATAACTTATATTCTTTTTCATTCTTTGATTAACTACTTTTTATATAAAATGCTAATAAAAACTTCCTTATTATTCGCATGTTGTAGACGGGAGTTCCATCAATTACGATATTTCATTGTACCGCATGAAGGGATCTTACATGTTCTTCCGGTTAACAGAATATTATTCTTCTACAAGACCTGTTTTTATATCACTTCTTTTCTTGTCACTACCGATCCATTTCTTTTGCTGTTTCCACAGTTTGGCAAATGGCTTCTGTCCCAAGTCCGTCATGTAGACCCGGTGAAATCATAGACCCTCGACGTCCGATATAGAAACTACGATGAACACACCTTGTGAATCATAAAATAATGTGTATCAACTCGTGATGAGTTCATTGAAGGTGAACATCACTAAAAAAAAGGCAAATTGACATCTCACATACTTCGAACCAAACTGAAGATATGACAATAGCAACATGATATCCAGTCCTCAAATGCCCTTCTTTGTCAGGAAAAGATGCTACCTACCCGGTGCACCACCGGTTTTTGAGTGTTGCTCTTTGTTCTATTCTTTCCGTATGTCACATTCACCTACGCAATAAAATACCGATGGCTTGGTCTTCGTGCTTTTGTATTTCCATTATAGTCCATCCATTATTCATTCCTTATAGTACATCACGAGTTGATCAATGTTGCTCCTGGCGCCTCTGTGCTCAAGAGTCACCGCATCTCCTGACTGCGCGCGGAGCTTGCACGCTCCAGTTCGCACGTGTTTGCTGGCGAGCTGGTGCAATCTCGTGAACAGGTCTGACTTACCCCACCGAGCACATCGCAGCGAGCCCCATTATGGAAATGTCTGATGGTTGTTTAGATGTATCTCGTCTCTAACTATGCCCCTGCTCTCTCATGGTTTCCTAATTATGATCTCTCTCTCTCTCTTGTACTCTACAACTAGTGGTGCCATACTAGCGCTATTCCAAGTGTGTTTTGACAATACTACGTATTCGAGAATGTAAAACCTTACGCGTGGAACAGAGATTGAAACAATTTTTCGGCATCAGGAATCCACAAAAAATATTTCAGTCCAAACATCAACACTATAACCTGCACAATTTCATATCTTTCTCTATAAGAAATATATGAAAATATCAAAAGAAGTTATACGGTCCGATAAATGCTAACATTAGTAATTTGTATCAGTCGCCTCTGTTTACTTTTTTTTTGGCAGAATTTCATAATATATCTTTTGTCCTTCAATTCAGTTCACATATACATTTCACTTTCACACAGATCTCGGTTCGAGAAGATTGTGTTACTGACGCCAATTTGTCATTGAAACACGCTTAAGAAGACTTGTTCTTCCTTAAATACATTAAAGTATGTAAAACAACTTGTAAATCCGATTTGCAAATCTTTATGCATAACGATATGTAATAATTATTTCCGATTATTTTCACTTCGAATTCCAACCATGATATTCTCCAAACTTCAATGCGATGTATCTCTTTTAAACACTGTGCATGTAAAGTATTTCTACTATTTTTGGCAGTTTATTTTCTCTTTGAAACAATATACTCATATTTCGTACCCTTATTGTCAGTTGTTCTTTTATGAGGAACACTGATCCGGTAGTCATAACAAAGACATACGTAATTCCTATTATATTTTCTTTTCAGGGTTTAAGAAAATCATGGGGTGTCAAGATTTCATTGCTACAAACTAATTTTAGTCACGGACCACTCGGTACCACCCGCTGTGCTACCCCAGGTATTTTTGCTATGGCTTGATGCCATAAGTCCTAAATCGACTTCAAGGCATCACATCTCAAAAAGGTTATTTTGTATCCGTATTTGCTTGGATTCTCCTGAATTTTTTTTTTATTTATAACCAGTTTAAGCTGATCATAATATTAATTCATGTATTACATTGTTACGCACATAATTTTTCATAATGTTTTGAATTTGTTGGCTGTTTCTAAACCCAAGGCATTCTTTGATTACTGCATTAATATTCAGGACAGTTTAATCAGGTCGTAAATAAGTTGACATTATCAGTAACTATTTAAAACATTCTACTCGAGGTTTTGCAACTGTCAACATTTCGCTTGTCTCCTATCATCTTTTGCTTTTTTTGCTGAATTGTCTTTGCATTGAACAGTCTTTGGATTCTGGAAGCATACCAACCAAGGAATTTTTGCCTGTACATTCTGAAAATTTCTTCCAATAAAATCCAATGTATAAGTTTTGAATTTCCGAAAGATTCTCATTATTAACTTAACGTTTCGCACCACCATAATTCTGCATCAACCAATCATCAACTTTAAGTTCTGATGACATAAACAGTCACAAATATTACGATTACGAAAAATCTATGCGTCAAATCATTATTCTGGTCTTAACTCACAAATTTCGATTTTCTAATTTTAATGTCAACGAGTTTCTTCTTAAACTCTCAAACTAATTCATTTCAACTACAAAGAATTAACTTTTTTTCCTTCAAGCGAAACACAATTCACTTGAAGACATAAACACAATCTCCATAGATACTTTCGGTATTGTTTCTTTATTTACTAGATTTGATGTTCTTCTTTTTTGTAATTCAGGTAAAATGCCGTTTGCATTCACCAAGCCTCCTCATAATTTTCCACGCATTCTGACATTTTAAATTCATTAATTATTGGGTTTCGTCTCCAAGAACTGGGAAGTGAATTAATTTTAATTTTATTCCTTCCGAAGAGAGAACACACTTAGATTAAAGTTTAACTATCGGGTTATTTTTGCAGTCGAAATATAATAGTCTCTACTTCCCAATTTAGGTTCAGACGTAAACATGACCTAAATATTTACTGATAAGTTTCTACGTATTTAAGTAATATTCAAAATTATGTATTTGGTCGCCTTAATGTTTACTGATTATGAAGTATTTTTTTTAAAAAAATGAATGATTCTCTTTTGTCGCCATTCACCCCAATGTGAAAATTAATCATTTTTTCGCGTAATTTACATTTTTTATAGCTATTTTCAGATGAATTTCAAAGTTGAAATTTATACTCTTTTTTAATACCGTAACGATTTTTCACGTGAGGTAATATCAAATTTCTAATTCCCGAACAGAGATATTACATTTGAAAATTTGAGAAAAATCCAAAATTTCCATTTTTAGGAAGGTGTAATTGTGAATGGTATGCCACTTACCATTCATATTTTACTTAAAGTAAATACACTGTGTAAAATCACAGAAACCAGTCAGGCAGAATCTCTATTCCTTTCCTGAAAAATACTCTCTGAAAATGAAAATTTGTTCATTTGTATTCAATAATTTTGGCTCCAAGGATTACACAAACGAAAATATTTTAGGTAGATAAATATCACTTTGATCTATTGGCTAGTGTTTACTGAGTACGATGCATTTTAGTTCAAAAAGCTACGTCAACTCAGAGCTGAGTAATTTACAAAAGCGTTCATAGTATTTACGAACGCATAAAATCGTGCGCAGCTTAATACAAAAATGGTAGCCATTGCCACGAACAATAACTTTTAAATAAATGTTTTGGACAACCAAAACAGCTGGGAATTCAAATACAACGAGTGATTTATTGTCTACAATGATGGTGCGACAATTGCTGGACCACTTAAAATAGATTTACCCCAATAGTATGATTATTCTAAATATCTCATTATTTTTCAACCAAGTTCATTCATATTCCTGTCACGTATAGATATTTTACTTTTTCTATTCATACATTACATTAAACTCCATTGTGGTACTTATTCCAGACCGACCATATCTTCCCTCTAGTTTCCATTCAACTACAATAATTCTCTGTCACTAACGGGTTACTTATACAATTCTAAAATTGTCAATGTGCGCTATATTCTTTATCTTTCTTACTATCCTTCATAAAATAACACATATCCCCACTCATATTTTAGTTCATATCAGCTATTTCTCGCCCTTGACCATTTTGTTATTATTTTCCCTTCACAATTCTACACTTCCCTACCTTTCCCTTCTATGGCCTCTTATCATATCATACGTACAATTCATCACTTCTGAAAAGAACTCACAGCAACACTATTTCTGCACATGAGTATCGATCTTTCCAGCACTTCATCACGTAATCGTTATTTATATCTCACGCAAGCATCCTACTTTCCGATTCTCTTGCTATTATTCCTGCTATGTCTCAGTTGGCAAACATATCTACTGCTATGTTACTGTATTAATATCTTCCATTTCTTCCTGAATCATACTCCCTTTAGGGAGAATTTGTGTGACGAAAATGGAATTATTTTTCTTATGATTTCACAGCAATACTGAGACTGCGATTATTTCATTTTCCGTATACACGTTTCCATGTTCATCTAAATTGGGTAATACAATTTTTGTAATTGCAATTATGTTGTTAATGCTACGCGCGATCAAATGCCTAGACAAAAGCTTCATTAACCTGTTAATAAATATCTGTATAATTCCCTCGGTGACTTCATGAATTATACTCATCACCACATATTGCTTCTATGTCAGTGTGGGTGAAACAAACATTATTGCGAGTTTTTAGAGCGGGACAATGTTTGAACGGTTTTTAAAAGTTAATTCTGCTAATTATAATATTTTTGGTCCGAATTTTGATATTTTATTTATATGTAACAAGCTTGTATTTTACATGCATATGCAAATGACGTGAATAATTAGCAGTCTAGTTTTTCTTGTTCATTATATCACAACTCTCACAATGATTCCAATACTCGATCACTCTTGTTATAAACATTGTTCTTGTTCCTGTCATAATTCCCAATATCACATTCTGCCAATCCATGTCAGTATATTTACTTTTATATGGCATACTTCATTTGTCGTAGTATCAACCCAAAATCAATTTAACAAATTTTTAAAAATTATGCGTGTCATTAGCTCTTCTTTTGTAGTTGCTCACCTTATGGCAAATAAATTCATGTAATTTTATTATTATTATTATTATTATTATTATTATTATTATTATTATTATTATTATTACTACTACTAGTAGTAGTAGTAGTATTCCGGTTTCACTAATTTTCTTGCATTAATGTTTACCTATCTTAATTATTGCTTACTGTACTACAAGTTTCTCGTTATCGTGTAAAATAAAAAAAATAATATCTCGCTCTGAGGAATACATGCCATTATTCTTTTCTGTAGGTAGTCACATTTATTTCAACATGTATAGAATGGCAAGGTTGTATCGGGTATTACTGCCATAAATTATTTGATATGATTGAACTCTCTGATGTCAGTTCTACAATATATTACCAGGTGTATGCATACGTTTTTGTCTGTTTTCATGGTAAAGAAAACAATTAATTTTCAAGAGAAATTAATTTTTTATTCATTCAAATATTAGCCATCGGCTTCTATACTCTTCGCCTATATTTTAGGTACTTGGAAATCGCCGGACTGTTGTGGAGCGCCCGGGAGATTGAAGTATTTGCTTACTAGACCGCGTTGCGCGTGAATTATGTTCGTGCAATATGTCAACTGAACTTTATTTCGCTTGTGTCTTGAACTACTTTGTTACACGCTGATCTCAGCTGCAACGCAGCTTTGTGTTTGTGTAAATTCATTTTATTAAATTCAATGTTGGAGAATGTACTGCTACATTGTCAATAGGTCTATTCCGAGAACTATCATAACTTGCACACTCATAAAAGACTGACTCTATGACGAGTGCATGATATTATTGAAAGAAGTGTGGCGAATCGAACCAGCTGCTGTCGATGAACACCGAAGGCCGTCTTTGAAGGAAGTTCGATGCGCCTGAGTCATTCACAAGTCATTCACGCCGGACGCCGCAAGACCTGCCAAGGGCGCTGCTCCCAAAGCAGCTGGGTAATGTTGTCACATGCAACCAACCAATCGTTATTTTGTTGGAAAATTCAGACTTAGAATCAAAGAAAGACTTTTCACTCAAAGACGATTCTGTGATTGACAATTGTATCATTTGCGTGGTCGCACTTGTGCCATTTTGTATTTGAGCATAAGAAAAGTATTAATTGTAATCCTCATAAAAAGAAAAAATTCTTGAGAAACACTCCTAAATTCTTTAAGATCATTAAATTCATGTTTTTATTCATCAATTTGTTTGTGTGATTTTGCTAAATTTTTGCTCTTCCATCACAGTACCGTAAAAGGTATCCCAAACTCCCTGAGCTGCCGGGCAACCAACACGATTTCACTGTTTACAGAAAAACGTGGGAGTGACATTTGTCTCTTTCAAGTGGGGCCAAATTACATAAGATAACCGTGACAATGTTTCTATCAGCAAAAGATGCCTTTCCACAGTCTTTTTTTATTAAATAAGAAAAGCAATGCGCGCTGCAAATGTTCTTTTTCAGGTAAAAACGTCAACATGATCACTGAACGATACAGCACAGACGCCAGTGTTTGGCGGATTCAAATTGTGTTCGTAGGTTAATGTCAGACAAACAAACTACCATCGTGTCAAATTCATAGGTGGCTTACTGCTCGCTGGTGCCATCTCTTAGCGAAACCGGAAAAGACTTATGCATACACCTGGTGTAAGTTTTCAATAGAGATTCTAGAGAACCTATGTGTATCATAGAATTCCATTTGAATTTTACATACCTTTATTATACATTTAAAAAATGCGAAGTGCTCCCCTGAGAAATTTGCTAAATGTGAGTAGAACCGTGCCGCGCGGAGTAAGCAATATCAAGAAAAAGTTTTGAAATAATTATGAACGCCGATTCAGATTAAATTTTTTTCTAGTTTGTTTTCAACATTCTAAGGCAGAATGTTTGCCTACCAAGTCAATATTTACCAAAATAAAACTATTGTGAAACACGACTCTAAACAGGTTGCACCAATAAATCTTAAAAAGCATCTTATAACTATATATTCTAATTATTTGATGGATTCGAATGTTTTTGACATCATAGATTACAAATTTAAGGACGAATTTGCTGGTTATTTCGATATTCCTTTTTAACTATATCCTTTAATCTTTTCCGAGACCGCTTTGCCGATGACGTTCCTAAATCAAAGAGCTGCAGCGCTATCACAACTTTTAAATTTACAAATCGTTCTTCTACTCTACTAAGTTCCACCTTCCTGAGAATAGATTAGGACAGGGGTTCCCTACGGGGTCGGTATCGACCCCCTGAAGGTCGACGAACTGTTTTTTCATATAAAGCAACAAAATATATTATAATTAATTACAACTACGTTTCACTTGTTTCGTATCCGTCATTCTTCCTTAGGAGGAAGGAAGTACAGACAACTTAAATTATAACTATGAATTCACAATGATATTCTATCGAGCAAAAAGATACTGTCTGAAATACGCACTGGAGAAATGTTCCGACCAGTGCTTTTAAAACAACACTCAGCATTTAATATCCATTGCACTACAATGAAGATACTCAAAAGCGAAAGCTCTTCGATTATTGCGAATTGAGATATGTATGTGAATATTGGTACGCAATTGTTAACCCTATGATATTTAATTGAGCAATTCATTGAATTATGATTGCGTATGCTGTGTATTGAAAACGTAAGGTGATTGATGACAGAAACCGGTGTGGAATCCCTGTATTAGAACTGTTTCTACCTCCATCCCGCGCTGTCAGAGAAAGAGGGGCGCCACAGCACCCGCGGCGCCGGGGGGGGAGTTACGTCCGCGGAGGGCGGTGCCCGTGGGGCGGGGACGGCCAGAATAGGCAGTAGAGAAGGAAGGGGTTCCGACGGCGACAGCGCTGCCGCACGCCCATTAGCATAAGCGCGCGCTTTGGGCCCGGCGGCGGCGCGGCGGCGGCGGCGGTGGGGTGACGCCGGCCAAAGCGGAGCGCCGCCAAAGCGACACAGCGCGCGCAGAGCCGGCGGCGCGAGGGCGGCAGCGGTGGGCGGCATTGGCGGCGGGGGCCGTGGGTGATGGAGGAAGCGCGCGTGTCGGAGCTCTGCCGTCGAGCACAAAAGCAACGTCAGGTTGCTGCGACCCCGCCGCCGCTGCCGTTGGTGCTGCTGCCACTGCTCCGCGTTGCGTCGCACTGTGCCAGAGGCGGCGGTGGCAGTCGGAGCGGCGGGGGTGGCGAGGGCGTGGGGGGCATGGGGGGCGTCGGGGACGTCAAGGGCTTCGGGGGCGTCGAGGGCGTCGGGGGCGTCGGGGGCGTCGGGGGCGTCGGGGCGTCGGGGGCGTCGGGGGCGTCGGGGGCGTGGGGGGCGTGGGGGGCGTCGGGGGCAGCGGGGGACGGCGGGGGCGGTGGCGGTGGCGGGGGTCGGGGGCGCTCCAGCAATCGTTTATCTCTACCAACTCCTTCTCGGTATTAGGAAGTCATCGGCCTGTTGGGAAAAGGATGTTCCAGCATCTTCCAAATCATTTCTAATTCATTTCGAGTTAAAAATTGACATATTAAACTAGTTTCTAACGTAATATTGCTTGCGTGCGATCCCCGACGCTGATGAACCACGAACTTTCACTGTGCCATAAAGATGGCGTAAAAGCTACTAGAACCTTCCTAAACAGTCCTTTTTTACATCTTCTGTACACATCTGACTTATTAGTCTGACTTCAAAAGCTGCGTGCCTAGCATTCGTTTCATATAAACATTGTACTGTAAGATACACTACAACAAGGTACGTATTTCTTTTTCTTTTTGGTGCTGTTTCGTTTCAGGTGCCGAGGAGACCACAGACTGGAACGTGAATACGTGACGTCCGCGCAGAAAAATACTTTGACACATTAGCATGTACTCGTCTTTTGATGGTAAGTTTTCTATCTTCGAGGGATTTTCCTTAACCGTACCATATGGTCTTTTCTCCATGGCTTTGATGAAATGAAGAGATCTGTCTGAGATGAAATTTAGAATTCAAAATGTTAGACTCTTGGTACTTGAGGGTCTATGTATCGTAATGGCTTAAACGCATTTGACCCAGTCAAATAGTACCAGGCCATGTAATTTATGTGTAATAATTATCTATTAAATATGTAAAATACTGTTTTGTTGATACAACAAATTCCTCAGATTCACCTTCCAATGTATTAGTGAAAAAGTCTCATTATCAGTTCAAAATTCCACAGGCAGATTATTCCATTGCGTGGATCTACAGCTGCGTAACTTTCCTGAAAACCGATATTCCTGCAATCCGGATAATCTACCTTTCATGTATCTCACCTTCCAGTAATCCGGCTGCCCATCAAGCCAACTGGAGCTTCTGTTCAAAATGATCTCATTTCCCAGTGGCGAACACTTCACCACCTATTCCGCACTCGATCCTTTCTGCCATTTGGTCGTTTCGGTTCCTCTCTGCCAAGTAAATACGCCCGTCAGCAGCCAACGCTCAAAAGCTCAACTGATCAACACCGCGTCCCCCTACAAGCTGACAGAGAAGCGGATGCCTTTATGTTCTACTATTGTTCTGTTTGGCTCTTCATATACAATTCCTCTGCTCTGCAAAATGTTGCGTATATGCTTGTGTAAATTTCCAGAATTCTTGTAATATGTGATGAAGCAAGTTGCGATATAATTGTAATGTTGTAATATGCAATGAAGTGTCCATCGTAAGTTACATTAAGAGAAGTTAAATACCTGCTTTAAAATACGAAACACAATAAAAGATTGTTGTTTACTAGCTCAATTCTCTGTGACAAAGGCGAATATTACGCAATTTGGGTCATTGCTTTATTTTGCAGAACAATTTCTAGTGGAAGAATTGCGTTAATGAAAAGCTCGAACATATATCTGAGCGACTATGAAGCATTTGAAACCCAACAACTGTTTCATCAATCTCTGATGATATACTGTAAACATAAATAATTGTTTCACTATTTAGGATAACTGCTACTTCGTTTCACAAAGTGTCTAATGTAGAATATGCCTAAAAGCATTATTTTCATTTTTTTACGAAAATGTTGTCTAACGATTTATGAAAACGTCAGTTCAAATTCCATTGCATGATGATTAATAAAAATTAAAGAAAGAACTACGCGTATATGTAGGTATTCTCGTTCCTGATGATTTTTTACCGGACAACGTAATCCAAGTTACTCTTACAAATAATTGAAATACTCACAAACAGATACAGTTAGATTAAACAAATCTTGAGAACTTTCGACATTCATCGCTATTGGAATAGTATAGTGATATTTCTCACTTTATTAATAGATTTGCATGACCTTCAACCATCTTTCTGTAGTCATTGTCCATAAAATCACTTCCATATACCACCTGATCAATCTATTTCATCATATTCGATTTTGCTGTATTTCGAAGCAATCGAATCTCCTCAAAATTATCCCACAACGCTTTTCCTTCCGAACGTCTCCTCCGCAAAGGTTTACTCTTTTGCACGTTTACCTCCGCTCTTCCGCTTCGTCTCCCTCAACCCCTCGCGCGCACACAAACGCAGACCATCCTCCCGCCACCACACCGTAACGAGGAAGCGACCAGGGCGGAGTGAAGAAGGTAGAAAACCGTGCATCCGGGCTGCCGCGGCTGCATCACCGCGCCCCGCCACTCAGCTCTACGCCACACCATGCCACGCCTCGCCACGCCACGCCGCACCACCGTTCACGGGATATCGCGGCCGTATGGGTCGTATCTTTATTCAGACAGGAGGAAAAAAATGAGCCATTGACCGGGCGGTTCGCAGCGCCGCGGGGTGGGCCGAGGAGCGGGGAGAGGCGGCGGTGGCGGCGGCGCTGAAGCGGGACAGCGTGGCGGGGGCGCGGTGTGGGTGACTGGACGCGTGCACCGCCACTGGCCGCCCTTATCGCCGCCCTCGCGTCGCGTCGCGTCCCGCCTCGCCGCTCGCCCGCCACCGCCGCCGCCGCCGGCGCGCCGCGTCCCGGCCCCGCCCACGCCTCCCGTCCCGTCCCTGCCCGTCCGACCCGGGCCGCCCCGCGCACCGCCAGCGCCGGCGCCGGCGTCGGCGTTATCAGGGTGGCGCAGCAGACGTGCGATAACGCGCCGATGGAAATGAGAGCTCCCTCCCATTAACGCGCCGGCACCGGCAGCGAGGGCGGGGGCGGCGGTGATGGCGGCGGCGGCGGCTGCCAGGGCCGCGAGGGTGGGGCTGGCGGCAACTAGGGCAGAGGGGGCAGCACGGACAGTGGCTGCCATCAGTGGGGGAAAGGAATATTAGGAACTGGATGAAAACGATGGACCGTAGTCGGGAGACAGCTGGAGAGGGGGTTATGAGGTACGACAGAACCTGCATTGGAGATGGCGGGACTCGACAGAGGTGATGCGAGAAAAGAGGGAGTAGTGAGGAAGGAAGAATTCGGCGAAAAGCTTTTAGGGAGGTAATGTGACCTCAATGAGAGTTGTATGGGTGAGAAGCGTAGGTGGCTGTGAGAGCATGTGCAAGCAGCGGAAGAAGACAAAGCGAGAGCAATGCTGTCAAGTGGGGCAGAGAGCGGACGTACAGAACAGAAATCAGAATCACGTCAAAAAAGCGGGAGCGCATGGGAGTGGGAGGTGACTTGAGCGACAAACGATAGAGGAAATAGCGAGAGCATGCAATATTGAGAGCGTATTGTGCAGACCAAGCCCGAAATTGTTGGGAATAGTATAAGATCACGAGAACGAGGTGGGAAACTTTTCGATGAGTAAGCATATTCATTTGGAAGCGGGATTGCGGAGGAAATTATTTTTGGAGATAATATAAAAACATGGAAAGATAAAAAGTAAGCAGCGTGCATTGTCGAAAGAAGGCCTACTCGGGGGTCGAAGACCTTGAGGGGGAGCGTGTTCGGAGAGCACCCTGCTTGGAGGGAGCATGGTTTAAAGGAAACGTGTTTGGGAGAGAGCGTATCTTAAAGGAAGCGTGTTTGGGAGAGTGCGCGTCTGAGAGAGCACGCGCCTGGGGGAGGGCGTGTCTGAGAGGGAGAGTTTATGGGACGGAGCGCATGTGGGAGCATAAGAGCGTTTGGGAGCATGGGAGGGAGCGTTTATAGGACGGAGCACTTATGGGAGGGAGCGCATTTGAGGGAGGGTGCATGAGGGATCGTGTGGGGTCGAAAGCGCTTTTGGGAGGCCGAGTGTTTGAGAGGGAGCATGTTTGGGAGGACGCGTCGGCGAAAATAAGCATGGTCGGGATGGGATGTAGTCGAGATAGAACGTAGTGGGAAAGAGTGTGGGATGCGTAAAAGTAGGGTAGCGTGCTCTGGACGGAGCACGGTATGGCAGGGGGCTGATTTCAATGGGAGCGCGAGCGACGGGGGAAGCGGCAATAGGGAGTGAGATTCGTGAGCCTAGGAGGGGCCCGAAGCTGTGTCGATGTCTGTATGGAAGTCGACAGGGTGAGGCAGCGAGTCTATTGGTGTCGGCTCTGGCAGCGGCAGCAGGGTGAGCAGGAGGGACTCTCGGCAGCGGCCAACCAATACGGGACCCATACGAGCCGCTGCCGCTACACAAGAAACGATACGGGGGCGCGGATTAAAAAAACGGCCGGGCGCCCTGGAGCTGACCGTGTGCCACCGATCTTCCTTTCCCCTTTCGCTGGCGCTTCGCCCGCCTAGTGTCCCCTATCCTTTGCCCCATTTACTGTCTTCGCTAGCGAGGACTCAGTGAAATAGTTTCTACCACAAACTGCATTCATGATTTCTAGGAGATATGACGTCATAGAAAAATGTTTACAACATAATTATATTTTATTAATCGTTCTAATATTTGTGTATTTATTGTAACTTTACAATTCCATGTTAGGCTATTTTGGAATATTTTCATAATTCCTTTAGGTTTTATTGTGACTCGCGTTCGAAGTCTTTTTTTATATGAACGGGATGATCAAAATTTACTGAATTATTTAAAATTTGGTGTCGCTATTCCAAAAACACGATGACGAGATTGACGGTGGAGTGAACAAAATAGATCAGGAAAACAGGAGACCACAAGAACGTATCCCAAGCAACATTTGCATTACATTTCACCGGACAATCATCTTTAATACCTCATATTTGAATTATGTAATCTAAGATGGAAGATGGTCTGCGATTGATAGTCACCCACGCTGTTGAAGGTACTCCTACAAAGATTGTCAATAATAATAATAATAATAATAATAATAATAAAAACACATTAAAAGCACAGGTTGTAAAGTAAAAGCACAAGTTGTACCGATAGTTATCGGAGCTCTGGGATTTGTTCCGCAAAATTTGTGTAAGAACTTGCCTAAACTCCCAGGTAATGCAAAAGATAGGGAAGTGCAAGAAATCGCTTTATTTGGAACAGCCCACATTTTGCGCAAAGTATTGTACAGGCACCGACAGTCCCTAGATCTGCTCCTTAGGTAGCTGATTGCAACCTGGAGTAGATTTTGTTTTGAGCCGACTCATAACATCTTTAGACGTGATGTAGTGGATTAATAATAATAATAATACTAATAATAATAACAATGCCGGCCTCGATACCCGAGATCGCTAAGCCAGTAGTGCCGTGGCGATCTCGGCCGGAAGGATCGCGGTTTCGAGTCCCGCGTCGGGCATGGGTGTGTCTGTGTATGGATGTGTGTGTCGTCCATTCACCCTTCATAATCATCATCATTCTATCTTCCATCCCCCAGGACTAACAACCCTGGGGGATAAAAATCGGATTCAGCTTAAAGCTGATCACCTGATAAAATGATACAGAGCTCCGGTAAGTGCAGGTGTATGTCTGCTTGGTCCGCGACGGACTATTCACGATCAAAATAAAAATAATAATGATAATAATAATAACAATAATAGCCGCACTTACCAGGAACAAGAAGAAACCATAGAACACATCGTCTTAGCTTGTCCAATTCTAGCAAAGATCGAATGCTTGAAAAGACACGACAGTGTATGCAGTTACGTCCACTGGCAGATCTGTACCGTCTTCGAAGTTCCAAACACATGCCCCAAGGGATACGAACACTCACAAAAACTGGTGACATTTTTTGGACTATGTACAATATTGTATGACCAACAAATTCAAACTGATCGTTAGATGGCGGCAAACAAACAGGATATAGTTATCCGGGATTCGGAGAGAAAAATCGTGTCTACTTGTCGATGTTGCTATACCTTGCGTTAAAAACGTTACCAAGGAGGCAGAGAAACGTCTTAAATACAAGAGATTGGAAGTCGAGATCAGTCGAATGTGGGGTATAAAAGCACAGGTCGTACCGATAGTCATCAGAGCTCTGGGATTTGTTCCGCAAAATTTGTGTAAGAATAATAATAACAAATAACTACGTCATAATTCTGTGTCCGTTTCCACACTCACGACCACATTGATTTCAATTTTAGGTTTAGTGAATAACATCTAAGAGTGCAACCCAAACCTTCAGGTGGGTTACTACCTAATCTTACTAGCTAATATTTGGTTAAAAGAAAAACATTTTGAAACATATCTTTTAGGTAGTCTACAATCTTTTAAACACAAATGTTTCCAGAACAATTGCGCATTCACAGTGGTGCCTCATTATACACAGAAACCACTGAAGTGGAGTGTATCAACTCATATATGTGTGTTTCTATCGCATTATGACGTTTGCATTCGCATTCTACCGTTTCCCAGTCTATTCTTAGCCCGCAGTTCAGCCGCACGGCTTCCATTTGGTGTGCTCGAGCAGCCGTGTGCTTCACAATACAAAAGCGCAGTTGATCCGGCAATTGTTCTGCAAAAAATCGTGGCATTGTTGTGCAAACGTTTTATTGGAAATGGTATAAATCAATGTCACGAGCGCGAGTTCGGTGAAAAAAAAGAAATGCATTTAGCCCACTCTGGTTACCACTGTGTTAATTAAAATTGAGATTACACGTGCGCCAGTAATGGTGTGCTTTGGCGCTGCACAATTAGCATAGAAGTCCAACTCGTAATCTCGCTGCGTCGATTTTTATTCCGAGTGTAACGTCCATTACACCCGCAATCACCTATTAGTAACTGGGTGCTTCCATCTAGTCTCAAGGTCGATGTAGACGATTCGGATAAACATTTTGGTCGACGATAATGTGCAAACCTAAATCAGAGAGATAGGCAAATTTGTCTCCACCACGCTTACTCGTATCTCTCGTCTAACACACAAAATTGTGGCTCTAATTCTATCTCCCTGTGTATGTGCAAACTTGTGTTGTTAAAATGATCGATAAGCTACAGCTACAATATTAAATGTAATATTCATCATACCAGTGGTGTACTGTTCAATATACATGACACTTATCGCATATAACATAATGTTAGCATGGGCATTCATTAATTTTAAATTCGCTCTAAACAAGAGTTGTTTCATCCGGAAATAAAAGGACTTTCGGAGAAACATTTATCTAATATGGCGATTACGAGTATTAAAGATTTCTTGTTCTCTGCCATCGCTTCAACGAAATTAAATTTTGAAGTTTGCGTTTTCCATTCATATTTTTCTGTTATTTTTACGTACAATAATGTTTCATCAGAATTAAAAAGCGACTTTTAAAAAGTATATTTCCAATTACCACCGTGGTATTAACAAAGACGCTTGTCATTGAGACGAAAAAATATTTTCGTGCTATTTCCCCTTCTCCAATTATCTTGTATGAGACTAAAACAAGGGTATTTATGGCTTCATAAGTAAATGATTATATACACTAGTTAAAATTACATTATTTTTTTTTCAAAAACTTACTCTCTCAAACCATTTAAAACATATAAGACTATTTAATTTTAATATAAACTATGAGTACTATAAACGAGAAAAGCGAATCAAAAAGAAAATAAAGGGTTTTTCTATAATAAATGTTAACGATTCTTGAACTTTGCGGAAAATAATTCAAAATAACAATAGTTTTAACCCTTTGCACTCGTAAGTAACGAGCATACTACACCTCCCACAGCTCGTACGGCATGTGAGAAATGCCACGAGAAAAATGGCTTCTAGCTCGTAGCAGTATGTAATGTGATATGTCCTACAACTCGTAGGACATGTCTCAGATGCCACACCAAAATCCCTAATTAACTCGTAAGGCATACCACAGATGAACACTTTCCTGTAAAGTTTTTATTGTTGAATAGATCCTGGCTACTGTTCTATTTAAAAAAATGATGACGCAATAATGTGAAAACGAGCTGGAAAGGGGGAATGCCGAGTATCGGCTTCGAGCTGTGCCCCCTTTTTCCATTGTCATCTTAGAAAGCCTTACGAGTTGCAGGACCTCGCAGTGATCAGCAAACCTCCGACCGCAGAGAGCATTCATGGGTGGCATGTCGCACATGCCCTATTAGTGCAAAGGGTTAAGAATAAAATAATCTTCGCCGATAATTCACACAACAAGTTGCACAGTACGTATCATTAATATACAAAAATGTTCACGCAAAATAAAATACCATTTTAGATAAAGTCGTTGTTGAGAATCTTGGCTTAATACATAAGAAAATAAGGCTTCTCTAACAATTTCTAGAGAACGATGAGATGATACCTAGCAATTAGTGAACGATGCGCAGGCTGAGATGTACGAAACTACTCCGGCGCTGAAGGATTACGTACAAGCAATTGAAGCAAT
This sequence comes from Acheta domesticus, assembly GCA_031308135.1. NCBI lineage: Eukaryota > Metazoa > Arthropoda > Insecta > Orthoptera > Gryllidae > Acheta > Acheta domesticus. The sequence goes on along the minus strand of JAHLJT010008446.1, from coordinate 244,985,753 downwards.
AAACAAGGATTGAAGCAATAAACGAATGTATTAATTCTTTTCATACAGAATCTTTTGTGTGCTTTGAAATTTGGTCCAAGGGGATTAAAACATTACAAAGTAAAATTACTACTAACATTTTAGTTTGTTCTTCGTTGCTTCTGCATTTACGTTTCAAGCAATTTAAAAAACATTACAGAATTACATTACAAATTAACATAAACGTATTGTTTCTTCATAATACATACATGTAATGAAAGAAAATAATTCTTTGACAGCAAACAACTTAATGATATTAAAACATACTTCGTTTTCAGTCTTCATGATCGTGATTGAAATTTAAAGTGAATAATATTTAAAATGAAGACGAAAACAAAATCACTGTTTCAAGTGCACATGGGCATTCTAGAACACCTTAAACGCCAACAAAGTTACATACAAACGTTCAGATTAAACAAAAATTACTTTTCACACATGATTATTTAAATCCGCTACTCAGGTGACTCATAGACAGTGTGTTAGCTCTCTGTCGGGCGGTCCCGGGTTGGACTCTCGGCCAAGGCAAACATGAAGCTGTAGATTTCTTATATAATTTTCTTAGTTTCTATAGCTATGTGACGAGAGAAAAACTCAAGCAGGCCAAATAAACTAGATGCGGCAATGGGAATACATCGTGCTGGCCATGCGTTTCTCTTCACCACAAGGCGTGGGTAATAAATAAAAACTGTGCTCCGCCTTGGAAATACCGCTACCAGGCAAAAGTTGGATTAATCCGTCTGTAAAATGGCAAAAACATATGTACATTACTGCACTACATAAATACATGACTTAATTCCCAAATTTAGATTGCAACAGAGAACGTCTTTACCAAGAAGCACGCCCGAGAAATAATTGACATTTCTATCTGGCAGGCAGCAACAATTGCTTCACAACTGCGTTCTGCGAACACACTGCATCGAATTCCAGTGACTCTCGCGGACAATGCAATTCTCGGAGACACCGAAACATCCAACATCACATGACAAAGGCCAAACGCACAATTGTGCCATCTTACAGAGCCATTGCGCCATCCGTGTCGCCGGCGTTGTAATCCTAGTCGCAATCGGAGGCAAGCAACGGGTCCCCTGGGAAGGCGTCGCTAACGAGCAGGGTCACCAAAGGTGGGGGAGTTGCCCTGCTTTTCGAACTACCATTCGGTCACCCGCCCGTGCGTTTCCGCTCTTTTGTTTCTGTCTCTGTGTCCACTTATAATTAAAATAGTTTATTAAGCCAATTAGCAAGGCACAGTGTGGAAATAAATTCAGACTTCCCAGCTAATGTTACCTAAATAATATACTCGGTTCATGCATTTGAGACGCCAGCAGGCAAATACACGCGTCAACTACTATATTCTTTAGTAAATGTACACAATCGTTTCAGGTTTAGGTTTTCTAGGTAATATTTCCCTGCAATAATCATTAATTGAATACCAGTAATTAATTTTAAACATATATGAACAGTTCCGTTCCATATCTAAAATATGTGTGAGCAAGAATTTATCATCCCTACATGTGCGGCAAGGAAAAGCAGTTACAACGGCGAACAATAGTCTCGATAAAGCCGACAAAATAGAGTATTCGAGTTTACGTACACATTATTCAATTCCATTATATGTCAGGTTGCAGAATGTTTTTAATTTTTCTTTCCAAACTTTACAAAATTCACAGTGTTGGTTATTATGGAAGTACTAAAGCAGATATTTTTTATATTTACGCCATTGCAATTATTTTTATGTTTGCCAATTTGCTCATCTGCAATATAAAGTAAGAATTTATTGTACTTTAATTCAGAAGACAAACATGTATTTATTCTCATGAATATCGGGGCCGTCCAATATTACATAACAATTGTTTTTAGAATGTGGAGATCCTGAATCTTGCAATAGGGTAAGGAGAGTCATTTTAATTAATATAGTGTGGTGAAACTCCTACCCCGAATTTGGTTTTCTGTCCCTATTCTGGGAAAAAAATATTTATTTCAGCAAATTATTGATATCCTTTGGAATAAAGAAATTGCTTGTGGAAAAATGTAGAAGGGAATGAACGAAATATGGGCAGCACAATGTCAAATACATTTAGAAAGTAGTCTTCCTTGCAAAACGGCAATGCGATTGTTTTAGATCAGTCGTCAAAGACAAACAACAAATGTTTAGTAAGACACGTGTTCCTTTATGACTGGGGAACGGTAGTGAATGAACGTATACATTATGGAGATAAATATGAATCTGAAATATGGTTAAAGAGGAAAACGGAGAACATACGTGGTCTTGTAAAAAAAGCGTTTAAATGTTGTAGACAGAAGAATACATCTTGAACACAAAAGAAATTGGAAAACATGAGATATGAACTGAAGTGGAGGATATGCCTGCATATGTACTACACATGTATATTGTGTTGGGGAAAAACGAAATCTCATAATTAATATATTTGTACATTCGTATATATCATACGGTCCCATTTGATACGATATATCGCCAAGATGAGATCCTTACATCCCGAAATTTTCGTAGTTTTTGTACTTCATTTAATTTCGAATAATTCCACGAAACTAATAACAACTCAAAAAGGTTTCTGACTGTCAAATCGTGTATTAACAAGCACTATTAATGTGCCATATCAAAATAGTTTTCGGGGCTATTTTGTGCTCTTTACTTCTCGATTGCAAATTATTTTTTCTCATATTTCAAAATATGTTTGGAACAAACTCAACATGAATATGGCGCAACCACCAATCATATTGCAGATCACGAGTTCCTGAAACATATTTTCTCCCCCGCCGGCCGCTGCGTTCGGTAGCATCCGCTCTTTTATCCCAGGCCGCTGTGCGAACGCCCTGCGGTGATTTTCTGACCCCGCCCCCCTCCCCGGCACCCCCGCCAGCGCCGCGTGACGGTGAACCACAGGAAACTGACGCATTTTAATAAACAAGGAGAGGCGCTCGGATGGTGACGAGGCCCAGTCGCGAGCGGAGGCGCGTGCGGGGTTGCGGGCAGGGGGACGGGGAAAGGGGGGACGGGGAAAGGGGCGCCCGATGAAGCGGAGGAAGCGACATAGGCGGAAGTGGTGGGGGACGGGCAAGGTTGTGGCTGTCGAAGCGGTAGGGGAAGCGGATGGGAATGTGAAAGAGGAAGCAGGAGGGGCAGCGGACGGGGAACAATTTAGTGGAAAGAGGTAGAGGAATTCATTTAAAAGGTGGAGGGAGGACGAGTGTGGGG
>JAHLJT010008446.1:244941241-244975082 GCA_031308135.1 Acheta domesticus | reverse complement strand
GCAAGGGGTAGGGCGCCTAGGAGGAGCTAGAGTGGAAGAGTGGCGGCGGCGGCGGCGGGGCGGGCGACGCCGCGCTAGCAGAAGCAGCGGGGTGCGGATGATTGGGCTAAACAGCGCCGCTCGAACGCGCTCCCGACTACCGTGCGCCTCTCAAGCCCGGCACGCCATCGCACCTCCCCGCAACGCCCACGCTTCCTCGCCCGCTTCGCCCGCGTCTGTCCACCTCGCCCCGGCCCGCCTGGGCCTACCGCGCGCCTCCTCGCCCCGCGTCGCTTTTCTCTTCACTGTGGATTTTTTCTCCCCGCCCCACTTCCTCCTGTCTCCCCGCTCCATTGCACGCCTCCCCGCACCGCCTCACGTCGCCCCGCCCCACCTCACGTTTCCCCGCCTCTCCCATATACACGGTACGTCTTGCCCCGACCTATCACACATCTACTCTTTCCGCATCTTCCCGCCTCAACTCCCCACCCCGCATCCCCGCTCCATCTCCCCAACCCCCACCCTATTTCCCGACTCACACCGCCCACTACCCACCACCTCGCTCCTTCTCACATCTCCCGCCGCGCCACCCCGCCCCGTCACTCCGCCCCGTCTCCCCGCCCGTCTCCCCGCCCCGTCTCCCCGCCCCGTCTCCCCGCCCCCGTCTCCCCGCCCCGTCTCCCCGCCCCGTCTCCCCGCCCCGTCTCCCCGCCCCGTCTCCCCGCCCCGTCTCCCCGCCCCGTCTCCCCGCCCGTCTCCCCGCCCCGTCTCCCCGCCCGTCTCCCCGCCCCGTCTCCCCGCCCCGTCTCCCCGCCCCGTCTCCCCGCCCCCGTCTCCCCGCCCCCGTCTCCCCGCCCCGTCTCCCGCCCGTCTCCCGCCCCGTCTCCCGCCCCGTCTCCCCGCCCGTCTCCCCGCCCGTCTCCCCGCCTCTTTGTCTCGCAGCCCCGTCTCACCGCTCCGTCTCCTCGCCCCGAATCCCCGCTTTGTGCCCCCGCTGCGTTGCCCCGCTCCGTCTCACCCACCTCACCTCCGCCTCGCGCAGCCCCGCAACACCGTTCTACTCCTTTCGCCTCTCACCGAAACGCCCCGCTCCGCGCCGCCTCGCACCGACTCGCGCCGGCTCCGCCTGATTGGATTTCGCTGCGCCAGGGCTGTCGCAGCTTCGTCCTTCCGCCCAACCAGGCGCTCACGCTGCGCCGCCTCCGCACAAGGCTACGGCAGCCTCTGCGCGCGTTTTCAGCAGTTCTGGCATCCCTTCTGCTCTTGTACTACGCAGAGGGAGTTGTAAATAAAAGACAGCCACCAGGGGTGTTGGCAACATTTGTTGAAACGAAATTTTTGCACCTGTGGAACACAACATGTTTGCATCGGCAAACGAGCTCCACGTTAGATTCGATATCATTTGCCTAGTACTGTGAACGAAATAATAAAAGCCCCACTATTCTCGCATCTTGCAAAACGAGAACTTCACTCATCATGCGCTAATATTATCGCAGCATTGTGATTGCCAGGCTTTAGACACCTCAAAAAACAGGCTCGGATCATGTCATTTTTCTACGTCATCGAGTATGGTGTACTAATGTTTGGCTCGACGAACTTGTGCGGCTGTGTTGTTAAACTTAATAATACCACTAGTGCCTCTATAAAATCACAAGAATGGAAGTGAATTTATGAGTTATCAAGAACTATTTGGCCTCTGGCAAAATGAACGATTTTTATACCAATCAATAAACGAGACTATCTTAACGAGCATATTTAACGTTTGACGACTCCATTGTATTTCATATGAAATAAAATAAAAATTGCTCCGTGATCGCAGATAAAAGTTTGCAACGATATCCCGACTGACGCCTCCCAGTATAAAAGCAAACACTCGTTTCATTACCATGTTTATATCGATTTTGTATCTATTGTAATTATGAGCGTGGAGATAGTATTGATGGTGGGTTGAGAGAGTTGGGACGGCAGAGGTACTGTCACGAGAAAATGTGTTCAAATACTCTTTGTCCACCACAAAGTTCACGGAAATTGCAATCTTCATGCTCCGATGTGGAAAGCAAAATGGCTTGCTTGGTAAGCTGTACGTAACCAAATGAATGAGTATTGATTCTCGGCACGCCAATCACTGATGCGATTAGTCACGTTAGTTTAATGCCCGATATATCCTTGGAGGTGGCAGTATTCCTCCACCTCTGGAACACGAAATTCAGCACCGAATTACACGTATCTGGGGATTTTCTGCATCTCTCCCTCGCACTACCCCAGTCTTGGGAAGCTCGCGGCTCCCGAATTGTGTGGTAGTATAGTGCAAATGTCACTTATATTACGAACACAGGATAAAACACCATTTGTGAATGTTTAAAGGAAAGTAGTTTTGATATTTTCATCTAAATTTTGACATTAATATCTAAATTTTCTTTGTTGCTTCAATTTACAAACAATTTATTAATTTTTACTCTACTTGAAACTGAGCAACAATTTTCTTCTGTTAAAATATTTTAACCCTTAAAACTGAGATAAAAACAGGAATGTGACAATATTAGAGTTTATATATATGTATCTGTGAGTACATATATAATCATATACATATGATTAAGAGAGAGAATAAATGAGTGCAATAGAAGAAGAGAGAAAACTGGGAAAGAAATGCTTACGCGTGGTTCGTTGCCCGTTTTTACGATACTGCTCCAGCGTTCGCGGAGAATCGATGGAAGTCACCAATTGTTCAGAGAGAAATTGCTTCTTTTCACTGTATTCAGTTCGGTACAATGGGATGCGCATGGCATTCGCGTACTGCATGAACATAAGTTGGTAGAAGAACTTTGTCGCAACCAAATCTCCCATCTCACCAATAGTTTCTCTCTTAGTGATTGGCAGGAATGCCACAAGAATACGCTAGATGGCAATACAGAGACTAGTAAAGAAATGTGCAATTATCAATCGTTTTATTTTACATTTTCGATTTTTATGCAGCTTCGTATTGTGTTCTATAAAATTTCCCTTTACTAGTGAAATAAATATTTTATTATTCGCAGATAGAATTTATATCTCATAAGAGATCTTCCTTTTGAAAACAAATTTCTAAAAAAATCACACAACACACTTTGCCTAAATATTTTCTTTTAAGAAGTCAGTTTCGAAAACATTTTGCCGTTCGAACATCAAGCTTTCAGCTTATAGGGCGCATATAAATAATGACTAATCTGGAATTATTCCAGAATTCTCAACTTGCTGCTTTCAATTTCCCATTGTCTTATTGACAGTTAATTTATGAAAGAGGCTTAGGGTAGTCGGCTGAAAGTACCACCTTTGAATTTGGAAACGCTAGTTGTGTTGATTTTGTATTAGATTATAAACCCTTCATGAAATTGGCCTGCTTTGTTCATGTGAAACTTCCATCTATGCGTCACGCCATGTCCGAACCCTCAGCTTTATTTTCTGGTATGCCCATTCCCAGTTTGTCTCTTCCTTTGCCATAAATGCAGAACGTCATGTCACAATTCTCGAACAAAGGAAGCAGGGTAGACAGCCCGTGCTTCATTCCCGGAACAATCACCCACGTGTTAATATTGCCTTCCGCGCAGTCGCCTGGAGCGCCGCTACTGTTGTTACATAAGCTTCCGATTGCATAACTTCCTCTGCGAAGTGTTTCCAATTAACCCTCATCTCTCACCAACAGTCTATAGAAGCACCCATCCCTAAATATTCATATCCCTCTACATTCTCCCTGTACGAGTTTTGTCCGTAACAACTTCGTATGATCGCGGGTACACGAGTATACATATTATTTTTCACTCAATTAGCTTGCTCCTTGAAACACCTCTACATCTGTAATGAAGATTGCCATTGAAGCCACAACGAATATTTGATGCACGTGTATAACGTTGGAGAAATTTTGCTACGTTGCAGGTCAGGCCCTACAAGACGAACCCTACAAGGTAATTTAATTAGCAACATGTGCATTATGGCGCATTTTATATTTGACAGCATTTCATTTTTCTGGATTATTTAACATTGAAATTATGTACTCATATTATTATTTAAGGATTTTAGAAAAAATGATTCTGAAAATATATAACATTATCTTAAATGTAATATGCAATAAGTATTCGAGTAATGTACTTTGAATCTCTCATCACTTTGAACGGGTCAGCACTGTGAAGAAATTAAATCAAATTGCTCTGAAGAGAACAAAATACCTTTGCATGAGACAAACGGCAGTAAAATCTTGACCAAGGTCTCAATTACTCGAGGTCTTAGTTTATTGAATATCTAGTAATTTCTTCGAGCACTGTTTTCTAAAACCACATTCTCTTTCGTTCTTTTCTCTAAAAGCACATTATTTGTAACGTTTCATAATAACAAACCCATAAACTACCAAGAGGTTGGTTTTGCGAGAAACGCATTTAAAAGCCCGATTGTGTATGAAGAACTTGATTTTCAAGGGGATATTTATATTAATATTCAAGAGGAGAGTATATTAATTAATTACATATCGTATAAATAAAGTGCTGTGCAACTGTGTTTTTGAGATTGCTTTTTTAGACATAATTGGGCTTTAAAACGCGTTTATTTTAGTAGTAACGTTTTGAACTTTCGTAATTTTGGCGTAGTGGCTACGATGTGTATCATAGGACTCGCGTATCTGAGAGCACGTCAACGATTACATGGCAAAATCTTCCAAACGGAGCACAAGGCATTCGAAAAAAGAATCTTCATTAAATTCTGATTTCAACTTCCGAAAATTCAAAAGCTTAAACGAAAAATGGCAGTTCTGCTGTTGAATTGTGCTGTGTTTAGCGGATTGTGCGATGGCGTGATGCGGTTTAGCGATGGTGTGATGGTTAGCGTGCCGGACTGTCATACCCAAGTTCGCGGGTTCAAACCCGATCGAAGCAGTGGATTTTTAAGGGCGAAAAAATCCTTCGTAGGCCTTCCGCGGAGGGAAGTAAAGCCGGCTGGCCCATGTTAGTAGATTTACTTGCATGTAAAAGATCCTCAAGCCTAAATGACGCCTCTGAGCTAAATTCAAATCGCCTGTTTCTTCGCGCCCGAGATAATACCTTCTTTCTCCGCTAGGTGAAAGGAGCGTAGCGAAATTTGCGTGGTCAGACGGAAGAGCGGGCCTGATGGCCCGAGTCTCGCCACGTAAAATAAGGCACTAACTAACTATTCTCACAAAAGGTTATGAATATAAAAAAGTTCGCCCCTTCTGGTTCTTGAACCGCTGGCCTGCGTATGAACAGTCCAGCATGCCATACTGCGTTAGTTACTACAATGTCAAGGGAATTACTAAGTATAAAAAAAACTATTAACAAGTTCCAATAACAATGCATACGTTTCATTTCTAAACATTCAAAATTCGTAATGAATGTTAAGTAAAAAGGAGATAAAATTCGTTTGTCAAAATAAACACTAACTACTAGAGCCGGGCAAAACGCATTCTATTATCGATCGATCATTCTATTATCGGTAGCTTTGCTTTCGCAGTCTCGGAGCCTCGAAGGTCGCGCCCGCGATCCTGAAATCTACACGTAGGTCTCCCTCAAGCATGGAAACTATCGGAATTGCTCCATTCTCGGCAGTTCTCGTCAGTATCGGCCGGTATCCGCAGTCTCGGCAGAAGCGGTCGCCGCCGGGCGCTCGGCGCAGACTCGGCGGCTCGGCAGCTCAACGCAACTATGGGATTTAAGGTCGCCACGTATTGTGATCGAAGAACTCTTTCATTTAATTTTAATTAATTATAATTGCAGTAAAATACGATTTCAAATTATCTATTAATTGGTTAAAAAGTAACAATCACTTGATTTATTGCAAATAATTTCAGAGAGAAAATAATACATTTTTTAAATAATTAAAAGCAAAAAAATGTACAAAAAGTAATTTAAAATCAACTTTTTTGCAATATCAATAAAATAGAATAAAATAAAAACTAAAGTAATTTTCATCAACTGTTTTTACATTGTGAATTATTACACAACATTGAAATCAAGGTTATTAATTGGAATATCTAATAATGTAAATAAAATCTGCTGTTTATTTTCAAGTAAGCAAAGAAAATAATGATAAAAGTTTACATTCCAGAATTACATATGAAAGCACAAAAATATGTGTTAAGGGAAAAATAATTCCTTTCATGCCTATTGTTGACATAAGTTTCTTACAAATTCGAATGTAAGGCCTATTTATTAAACACAATTAACATTTGGTATTAATTTCATCATTACATAATGAAAATGCATATGCGAAACAACATTGAGATGGGTACTGTTCTTCCCTGCGTGGACACATCGTTTCGTCACTGGGCACAATTTATTGTGTAACAGTTGATGTAAGCCTCCACGGCCTCTGAATTGGGGGAAACAATTGGCGACCAAACAGCTGTGCCCACTGCAAATCAGACTATTAAACTCCTTGCCCTATTGCCACACACGGGTAGAGTTTTCGGAAATTCGAAATACATAATTAATTGTAATACACTACATTTATATACCGTATAAAATAAGGGAAAATCAATCAATTTAAACAATTTTTGCGCCATAGAAACATGCTGTAATTTAGAGTACGCCAAGAAATGATAAATATAAATGTTTTAATTGACTTTAATTCTATCACTGGCCTACGAAAGAGACCCAACACGTAATTCTTTCAATTAACAGAACCTTCTTTCCATTTCCTTTACCTTTCTGGAAGAGCATGTGGAACAGTGAGATATCGTCGGAAGTCAGGATTATCGACTTGTCCCCTGAGACGCGAGTGATGTTTGCATTGCGAATCTGAGCCCAGCGAGCACCCATGACCCATCGGTCACCTACGATAATTCGCTTCTTTTCTTTGTGTAAGAATTAAGAGGAAAGCAAGCTTATGGTATCTAAAGATACAGAATGTCAAATTCAAAAACAAATGACATTCTCGGTCTAGATCTAGGTAAAAAATAGAGGTTCTGTGCCAAACGGCTGTGATTAGTGAAAGAGGAAATGATTAAAACATTCATTTTTAACCAAACTAGAAGAAAATAGAAATACATTTCAAGAAAAAAGCTTAGAAACTTAAATAGGCCTTAAAATATATTTACGTGAAAATAGGTGAAATAATATTCGTCATAATTGTTATTTTTTCATTATTTTTATCCTATACATGTCAAAAGCCGAAGGCTAATTACAAAAATTACAGGTGCCGCTAGATTGCTTGTGCATTGGTCAACGTGCAAATCTCGCAAATCGCAAAAATATTTTGCCTTATTCAACAAGACATACCGCCAGATTGCCTCGAGTTCGAGCTATTCTAAACGTTGGCGAGAGCTCCGGTGACGCCTCCTGCATTTATTCGACGCAGTCGCCGCGCGCCGGTAACAGGCCAAGTTTCGGTATCCTTCGTTCTCGATAATGGTAGTTCCGGAACTGGCATTCTCGGACACAGTAGTATCGGCGCACCTGGTGTCGCCGCCGAGAACGAACGGAACTGATGGTACTTTTGTCCGGCCCTACTAACTACACACATAATTCTATTCGAAATATATTAATTCGGTCATTTTTGGTCTCTTAATAATGTTTTGTTACAATAATCTAGAGAAGAATCTAACAGAGATTACATCCATTGAAACAATTTCACAAACATATTTCTCATCCAGAATGATTCGAAACTACGAAAATTGCTGAGTTGCAATAATTGTGAAACAATGTGTTAAAATATTTGCAACATTACTAATTGAAATATCGAAAGTGGCCATACGGAGTTTTCAACAATTATGTAAAGGGTGATGTTAAAAGTGTTTTACTATCAGCTTTGAATTCATGAAAACAACAAAATTTCAAATAAATGACAAACTTACACAATTTATACAAACAATAACATAGTTTTATGTCTATTATTTCCGCACTATATGCAAACTTAATTGTAGTTCATAAGAAATGTCAATCACAAGAACTATACGAGGAGTTATCATCTCTCTTTATTATTCGTTTTAAAATTCAAAGATTAATTATTGTATAAGTTGATAGTTTAGTTGTTAAAATGGCTGAGTTTCTTTATTGGAATGCTTTCAATACCGAGATCCATCCCTTACTTTTATATTTTTAGAATCAATACATTAATCACAGAAAAAATTCTAAAATCTATTGACTTTCCTTGATACTCTCTTAATGAATTTCTGCAAACAAGATAATGAAAATTGCTATATCCTTAATATTTACTTCAAAATACGGACAGCTTTTCTAGAAATCGCACAAAATTACTTACGCATTTTCGTAAACAATGCGAAAGGTTAACTTTCAGAATTAATTTTCGTGCTGATACAGTTGAAGGCAGCTGTTTCCATCAGAATTCGTGAACTAATTGCAGTGATGTTAAAACACGACGCACTTTCTCGCCCTATCTTTACGCAAAATTACGCGAAAAGTATTCAAAATTTTGAAAAATTGTTAACGTTTCAATATCTATTTTTAAGGAACAGATTTTATTAAGGGAAAAATAACTATTCCCATAATTGTAGTAGAAGGATGACTCTGAAAAAGTTTGAACTTTGGAAGTTTTCGATAAATCCGGCACCATTCTTTTACACGTCCTTCACCCTACTCTACAACAAAATTAAATCAAAACAATGGAGCTATTTTTTTGAGAATTTAGAAAATGTCCCAAGGGCTTCACGTAAAATACCCCCCTAAAATCGAAATATCGGTTTCAAATTCAAGGGTCCATGACATCAGCCAGATCAATTGAGGAATATCAATTTTGGAGGAAATCGGCTGAACTGTTCCGTCGCTAGCGTTGTTCACAGACGGACGGACGGACGGAAACGGAAAGACAGGAGGACTTTTTGGCATCATTCGATTTTTCGGTATAAAGGACCACAAAACATAGATTCTGGCTACTTCACGTGCTAGAGGATTTCCCCCTGAATTTAGCAACTGGATTTTTCTAGTTTTTAGTTACCAGGGCCCTGTAATGAGAGTTTTTCTGTCGAAAATTCATTGTTTTCTTCGCGCTGCATTACATAACTTTCTTTCTACTCCGTATCGAGAAAATGAAACTGAATGCGCAGCATATTAGGACATGGTCACCAGATACACTACAAGACAATGCATTTATATACGTTCTACCATACCTCTATAATCAGAACTCATTTTTATTGTATAATTTTGAATGTCATTCAAAATATCGGAATAAAGGTCGGTTACATAAATGTATACCCAGCGATGCGTGTTTTCTGCTAGTAGGGAAGCCTGCAATGCTGAAAGTGTCGAGTACTGAAAGAGTCGATACGAGGACATCGATATGGCGCTCCGATAAACGAGCATCATCTCCTGCTAATTGAAACTGCCAGGGAGTATCATGGCTACCTCCACAAAGCTGTTTGTTGTGTACCTTAATAGCACACCGAATCGGTGTATCTCTGCCAATTTGAACAGAAATGACTGTTTTAACGCTAGTGACGTTTCTGACACCTTCATTGACGGCCACGTTGACAAACAGCAACTACATTTCGAATTTGAGATTCAATTACATGCTTAGTCCTCCTATTCGAGTCACGGGGATTTAGCTGCCACCTTTTCTCAATCCCTCGTTATTTCGACTGAATTTCAAGTCCTCTGATCTATACCAGTTTTTAAATTCATTAAATAATTTGGATAAAAATATAATTACTAATAAGTACAAAAGAAAATGTTTGTTGAGTGAAATTGTTTAGTACGTAGTATTCATTCTTCCGGCGTCGTCTTTTCACTTCCTAAGGAGGCGTTAGAACTACATTTCTTACAAGTAGTAACAACAAAATCTTACTCAGATATTCTCTCAATATTTTTAAATGCTTATTAAGGAATTAAAAATTGAAGAAATAATCGAATATTCATGAGCCATTTTAGAAAACTTAATTGATTTAAGTTCTGTAATATTTTTACAAAGCATACCAAAGTTGATATAGAGAAAACACGGAATCCCTAACACACGCCGTTACAACTTCACAAAATTCAAAATTTTTAATACGTAGATTTATAAAAACGATCATTCTTAAATATTTAAGTAACAATAAATCCAAATATTGCGCACAATTGGATGAATCGAAATATTATTTAAACGCATGTCTGCGGTTATGTTTATTTCGCAAAATGTGTATATGGCAGAAAAGAGCAAACAGTAGTTCGTAAAAATATAAGAACTGGTGAACAGCAAACAAATCCAAAAAATTACAATATTACATCATATTTCTTTGTTATTGTGACTGTCACATCGAAATAGGTTTTTGCGAAACTGGAGTATTGATAGTTCATTAACAAAACTATTTCATTGACGTTACTGAATCCGTAGAAATAATATACAATAACAAACAATTATTTTCTTCAGAATTACATATTAGTTCTACTGAGTAGTATGGAAACTTTACACCTGCACGTTACTCAACCAATTTTGTTATTCTTAATTCTATTTGATATCAAAACAATAAAAGTAAATATTAATAAAACATTCAAAAATTTAATTTTCATTTCCCAATAAACCCTGCAGGAAATCCATTCCTTCCGCCTGACCAACATTGAATTTCAGGGGCAGCCGACAATTCCTACGCACAAAAGCGTGCGGCGGGTTGCCTACACAACACCATCAGGCGGCACTGTCTCTTCGGCGCCTCGAGGCGGCGAGGCGTGCTCGCGTCCCCTCCGTTCAGATGGAGAAACAAACCCATTTAAAGCAAATTTAAAACAGAGATAATTGAGTAAGCCTTAAAGACTGCGTTAGGGAGAGCGGGTGGGAGGGGAAGTAGGCGGGGAAGCGGGAGCGTCCGAGAGCGACAGGGAGCGAAAAGAAAGGGGTGATGGCGCGCGTCGAGGACAGGCGTGGAAGAAAGAGGAAGGGTCGAGGTCGGCTCGCCACCCAGCCAACTTCTCCTTCTCTTCCTGCTTCTTCTTGTCGTCCTTCAATTTGGGAATGAAGGTAATTAGCACTAGAAAGAAATTTAATAGTATTTATTAAAGAAAGGGGCAGCTCCACAGGTTAAGAATAAGAAAGAAGCGACGACTCTGGAAAAGTTTCGCCATTCCTCGGGGGCCTTTCTTGAACTCCAGAGAAAGAGAGACGATATTAGGATTGAATCGTCATGCAAGAACAATAGGCATCCGACTTGCTACATGACATTTAATTCCCCTTCTGGGAATGGACACTCTGGAAGATAAACATTTAACGCTTAAAATTATTATTGTGTGAATATTTTTAACTTTTTATTTAATGAAAACCATACCAAATGTCCTTACTTTGTAATGTGTTTATATTATTGGAGGAAAAGTGTGAAAGGTTCCCTCGATTTTTAATTACTATTACAATAAGAAACTGGCAGCATAACATGTTGTGAAAAAACTAATGAAAACATTCAAACAATGAACATGGTAAGAAATTATAGAATAATTGAAATCAAAAGTATGTATCTTATTTTTGATTGATGTATGCATTGTAAGGTACTGGTTACAATTTCTTCTGTCAATATAAATTACAATTACATAATTTAATGTTGTAAATATGAAAACAAAACAATAAAATTTATACCTAATTCGTTCACGAGAGCTGTATTTTTATTACATTGAAAAATAAACATATGACAATATTTATTTAAAATATACTGGCCGGAATTCTTGGTTTACCACTGCATGCGATAGTTGACAACTGACCTAATATACATTCTTCCACTGCCCCTAAATAAATGAGAAATATGTTAATTTATTGAATTTATATAATCTCACTCTGGTTGACAATTTTATTTATTAAATGTGTACTGCATTTACACTTTCTTTGCACTGGTAAATTCTGTATAAAAATACACACACCATTTCTGATTTTGTTTGTGTTTTGAGGCGCGACAACTGTCATTAGTCTTAAAAATGTAGTGAATGTTTTATCGCGAAAGATGGCGAAGTTTTCCTCTGCTTAATGGTAAGATCCAGTGCCTCCCGACAGGTTAGTTTACGGGGTATTTCCTCATCCAGACGTCTCTCACCAGCTGGGCACTACTTCTGCTGGAAGAAGCTCTCAGCTTCCCACTGGTCTCCAAACATGTGTGGTACTGCATGTAAGTGTAATTACGTGTAATTAAAGGGACGAGGATGGGACAAAGAAGAGGAACGTAAAATCGCGCATGGCCTGGGGCCCGTTTGTCACAGTTCTGCACCGGCATTCCCTTGGCATGGTTAGAGAAACCACAAAAAACTACCGATCAGAGCAGCCGGCCGCTAGAATTCTCTTCCAGACAGCTACTGAGCTCGACCTAGCTGTCTAACTAATGTCGGAAATCCTGTCACCTTCAGGACTGAAACTGTAGTAACTCTTGGTCAGAGGCACTGCAGTGACATTGGCTGATGATCTGAGCCTCCTCAACCGGTAATTCATGAAATCTTTAATAACTTCTGTGTTCTGTCTAACAAATGTAGAGTATGATTATTTGTGAAAAAACTCTCACATTTTTGGGGGCTTCCAATAATTTTCAGAAATAATTTATTCAACGAATGAATACGTTTATAATACTTATACAAAATTATAACAATATTTTTGGAGACTGCATTCGTTCAAAATTTCCAACATTTAGAAGAATTGGATAATTTTGGTTGGTCAACACAATTATATAACTAGAAAAATAATAATTTTATTAACAGAAAATTTTCACCTTTTAGTATAATCGTGTTGTGTCATTAATGAATCATACCCAGAGACAATTAATAATAAATTACACCCTATTTTTTTTATTTTCCACTCCCGACCACTTTTTAAAATTATATTTTCATTAACAATATTACTAATCCCTCAGGATAATGAAGACATGAAACGAGTTACAACTATTTTTATAGAACAATGTTATCCCATCCCTTTCCCCCCTGCATGCGCGTATTTCGCGCCGCCGGCGAAGTGGGGGGGTGGTTCAGCGGGCCAATCCACAAACACCACCACCACCACCATCACCTGGCCCCCGACCACCATTACCACCGTCACCGCTGCCCGCCCCGCTACCATCACCAGCGGCCACCCCAATATTTTCGATACCGCCCGCGCTCAATACCAGCGCGCAGCCACTGGCGCCCGCTCTGCCACCTGCCGGCCGCAGCGCGAACCACGTGCGCGCGATGCGCCGACGGCAGGCAGATGGCCTCACTCGCAGCCATGTCGTTGAGATGCTTCCACTCGACACACGTGTCTAGATTCATTCATTTACTGACATGCAACTAATTTGATAATTTTGATTAATAGTAATAATACTAATTTCATTGATTAGTTTATTGTGCCTTTCAACATCCATTGTAGAACAAACCTTGTGAATTTACATAAACATTGAAAATTAACAAGTTTCCATATTTTTGCAGAACCTTGCAGAAATTGCAGAAATGAAAGAGAAATCCTTATTTATCAACATATATTAAGATAAATTTAACACTTTCGCAACAGTGGAATTACTAAAAATTTGGCAGAAATAAATAAAAAGTTGAGGGGTTTTTGAAACGCTTTTTAGTTTTATCATGACAAGCTTGCGAACTTGAAAAATGAAACACGTCATCTGAAAACGAACCTTTGTAATATCCTACGTTTGCAGCATATGAGCAATATGTGAATAAAATTGAATTTTACTTCTGGAAATTTTTAATGAAAATGTAACTAGAATGCGGCATATTGTACAAGGAAACGTAAGATTTAATTTCTGCATCCTGTATGGACTTCCTTTTGCGAGTCGCTTTCCTTCACGACATCCATTACTAAAACAAGATAATATTTGCTCGACAGTTTGAGTGCACTGGCATTATTTTGTCAAAAATTTTCTCCTCGGATTATTTACCATTCTGAAACAAATAGTGCCTATTAACCAATGAATCCCAAATAAAAAGGCAGATCCACAGAAGAAAGTGTTAATTATGATACTACATGCATTATGAGTAGTATTATCTGCATCATGACTGCCTCTATTCTCAGTGTTTCGATACATCAACATTATTATTATTATTATTATTATTATTATTATTATTATTATTATTATCATCATCATCATAATCATCATACAATCTATCTACTAGAATGTATCAGCGGAACGAAGATGTACTAGATCCACCAAATTATTTAGCACCAATGCTAAATCGTATCATAAATTTGGTTATTTAAAAATATTGTCAAAATTTTCAACGAAAAGTAAGGTATTTAAAAACCGTTAAACAAAAGATATAATAAACAATGCTATTTAAAAATATTGGCTATATCATGTGCGAGCATTGCAATATTAGTTATTCTTCTGTACATATCACCATTTAATACACCAAACCATGGATATGAAATATGTTATCTGTCTGCATTAATTTACAACTTTTTCTCTATGATTTTCCAACTGTTTGTAAATTTTCTAGCAATACAGAAGTACCCTGTTTGCCATTCATGTTTACACACATGTAAAACAAAACGAAACAGATATATTTAAACAAGATCAATAATGTGGCAATTGAATGACTATTATTTATATAGAATACACACATCAAAATGTGTAATAATATTACATATCAGTATTTGCACTAATATGATTTATGACGAACTTTTTCGACAATTACAATTAAAATACAAATAAATACTAGGAGCGTTTAAGTCATCACAAGAGGAAAATATGACGGATCAGACAATGAGGAAATATTACAGTGGGCATTAAAACGGCCCTCGGTATCCCGCTCATTTATTTCGACAAACGCAAACACACACGCATGAGCTCGCGTGCGTGCGTGCGTTAACGTTCGTTTGGGCGTCCGAGTTGTTCAATGCGGTGAAATCTCTATAATTTTAAAATTTAATATTAGAACAGAAGTAACTCAGTGGAAGCGACGTGCATCAAAGATCCCAAAATATATAAGAAAGATGACTGTGTTGTACAATTTGTAAGAAACAATCTACACAAAACTCAGCATGTCTTATACAGCTGGAGAGGGAATGGCCCTGTTGTTCTCAAACAATGACGTTTAAGACGCGAAAAGAAAATGTTCGCCAATTATGGTACTAGAGGAAAAAGAACCGCACATGCAACCCACATCCCACGTTATGCTTCCACATATTTCATGAGCGTGCATATTTCGTAGAAATTTCTCTTTAGGCACTTTGAATCAGATTTTCGTGTCTCTAGAGAGTCGCAAGTCATGTTTCTTATGTCTTAATCTACAACAAGCCTTTCTGGACGCCCTTTTATGTTTTTGAAGGGTGCTCCCACTTCCACGTACGAGATGTGAGTAACGAGTTTGGTTTCAGTATAAAGCTATTTTTTATAAATAATAATTACTTAGAACGTACGAATTAATAAAGATACATTTATGAAGTTAGAAAATATACCACTGACAATTTTGCACAAGACAGTGCATTAATGACAAATATCAAAAATTAAAGATATGTTGTATTGAATACCCTACCCTTTCTTTGATGAAGTTTGCTGAAGTTAATGTATTTTCTTAATGCGACGTTGCGAACATTTTGTTTAAAAATACTGATCCAATGACATTTCAATCTGTAATTGGCATGCTCGTACTTTCCGAAAGATTCTACGAGATAAAATCAATGAGGTCAACAGAGTTCGGTAAAAACACGTCATTCAATTAAAGTATTACTCGGCACTTGGAGTGCACGAGAGGCCTCGTGGGAGAACACGCACCGGGGACCGGCGTCAAGTAGTAACCGCAGCGAGATGATAACGTAAATACTCGCGGACAGCCCGGCAGCACCTGGGGACACGTAACGGTTGAAAGCACAGAACATGTGCTGGCGGGAGCGATAAACCATGCAGAGGCGGAGTGATTTTCACAACATGGCCCGCTCACCCTTAGGGACTTCCCAGGCTGTCCTCTGCCCCTCCCACCCACTGCAAACTCTCGTCACAAGTTCCATAATTTTGGGGCTGTTTTTAGTGTAGTAATAACTATGTGTATGAAAATAAATTAAATACTTTTGATTTCCCTCATTTGCGATATTAACTTCTACCAGCACTTTTTTTCCTGAAAATGTCGATCATCATCGAGCGTGCTACGGAAATCTTAGGTAACAAAATGTATTATTTTCTATTCGAGTGGCTTAATTATAAGAGTTTGTCGTATTGTTTATGAGACTAAATCAGTTATACTGATTCGTAATATACAACAGTGGTTTCTATAAAACCGTGCTTTTTGTTTCCTCATGGATTTTGATCACCTTCTCAGTACACTGAAAATTCAGTCCGCGATTCTTGTTTGTCGCTTTTGATGGTCTGATAAAAACAAACGATCAAATTTTATCTAAGATTAGGGAGATACTAGAATTTGCAAAATTTAACAAATAGATTTTCATTAATTGCTTTTATCAGAAAGAAATTTCCTTAAAACATGCTGGAAATACTAAAAATATTCAGGAGTGCAATAAAATTTTAAAAAGTGCATGCAGAAGGCTTGTAATTTTGATTCCTAATGAACATTTTGTAATTTACAGGAACATAAAAAACCAGCTATGATGTAATTAATCGAAGTCGCCATAGTTGCACCAATTTTATACAAATACAGATGCACAAAAATAAAAATAGAGTACTGTTGTTTAGCTAGTTACACAGATTCCTTGAATTATAATTTCACGGTTTTCAAAGAAGGTTATAAAATACTTTTGTATTCACTGTATTACTGTTGATTTTATCTGAACCATAATTCATATTTTTACTGTAATAACTCACCTATTTCTCTCAGATCTCCGAAACCTCCAGCGCCAGCACCTGGAACAAAAAAAGTTTAGTATGATTACGATCAAATGATTTGCGACAACAAATTTCAGTGTAATTTACTGCGTAATATCTTTTATACTAGTACGAAAATTAAGCATAACAAATCTATTTTAAAGAGTACTAATCATAACGAAGATGAATGTAATTCAATGATTCGCAATATTGCATGAGTTGCAGTCATCATTCTTGAAGGAATTCATTTTTGCAGCCTTCATGATTTTGTTGCAAAACCAAACGACGTTTTGCCGTAACAGAATGAGACTTTTGCCGTTAACCAATTTTTCGGCATGAAGGACCCACATGAGTGGATTCTATTTTAGAGAAAGTAATATACTTTATACATAATCAAGAACTACCCAATTTTTTGTGATCAGGTTTCCACAATATGAGTTTTTCGGACGAAAACTCGCCACTTTTCGCAACAACATTACAATACTTTCTTTTTAAGGTAAAACTACGTAGCTTTTTTTATTCTCTTACTTGGATAACAACATTCCAAGACATTTTGGCGTTGAACAAGAAGAAATTATCTTTGAACATAAATCAGTCATCCGTCAAGTTGTAAGTCACAGCCTTTTATCCTTATCGCCTAGAGGCTCAGCGCCGTTAGTATTCGGATTTCCCAGATGACCACCCATCCGGTGATCCGTGATGTCTCGACCTTCCCCACTTCCGTGACATGACGGAGCTTGATTAAGGATTAAGTATAGAGGGAAAGTAAAAAGTGATGCTTTCAATATGACACGTTTGATGGAATTAGGCATACATCATCGAATATTTTCTCAGTGTTCATATTAAAGAGCTAAAATTTTCTAATAAAAAATCTCTAATTTGTTTGTTTATAAGGTAAAATATCTTGTAACTTAACACATAGGCACAACTAACATGCTTCTCAAATCATGATTTTTTCCACAGATTCTGTATGACCCGTATCCTTTACAAAATATTCCTGACTTTTGTCAAGGACCAACACAGTAATTGTGTTAAATGTGCTTATTCTTTGGAACAAACATAGGAAATCCAAAACATGTAAACGTGGCCAATCTTTAGAGCACAGTTTCAGTATGATCACTGTGAGTATTACTATGATTAAAAATCCAGCCATGATTATATCTATCAGTAGCTGTTCAGGCATTCTCAATGAAATAGCATTCTAACAAATTACATTTACATTTGCTTCACTGAAAATAATTTTCAACTGGTTATTAGTAACATTTTCATAAAACATGATCACTGTTGCGTAATATTCTTCGACGTGAATATCTAGCTGCAAAAAAATCGGTTCTCGTGACAAAATAAAGTGTATGCTTTAATCAGACTCTTATATCGCGTTTGTACGCAGGAGATAGATGCGTTGCTCTGTGAGTTGTGATGAGACATGCAAATGAAAAAGTCATGACCCTGGGAACAGCGGAGCTCTGGAGCTCTGAAGCTTTTATGGTTCATTGTTTTGTTTTACTTTTTATTTTATTTTTATACTCGCCTCTTTTCATGTGTTTTCAATTCAAAGGCATTTCGTTCGCTATACTCCATTGTTGCTCGCGGCCTTTATGTTCTTTTTCTTTCCATCTTCCCTGAGATTTATTAATGCACCCCCTCCTGAGTATGACACTTTTGTGACGTGTCTATGGAAGTTCATATGTAATACATTGCGTAATATTTTCTTACCCGAGCAATAACTTAATTAAGTAGGCAGACTGCCTCTAATAAAAACAGAGAAAACAGAGAGACATAATTCATTCAAATATTTCGTCATTTGTGTTTTTAAAGTATGCATTACTGAAGTATCAGACGCTTCATATGAATTCAAATTCTTCAGATATAAGCATTTTGTATAAATGTAATACATATTAAGAAAGCAAAATCTCTCTTTCATTAAACTAGTCAAAAGAATGATTTGTTACTATGAGAACTATAAGAAAGAAGTAACTGTTAATGCGATTGTATCCAATGCCGGTTCGGATATGTCTTTGATCCCTTCTTAAAAAGAACGTAGAAAGAACAACCATTGACCACCCTCAAATTTATTCCGTACTCCAAACTACACCGTAGTAAGCACTATGATTTAAAAGATTAAGCGTACTATGTCTGAGGTACTAGGAACTACTTAGTACTAAGAACAACCAGATACAGTCAGTAATAACTGCTGTGAATGTATTCCTCTTTCAACAAAAACTTCTCCATAAGTTACAGTTATAATATATAAATACTTTCTAATTATATCAGAAAACTGAACGTCGTGTGGCAATAAAAAAGCCTAGTTGGTACGTCTTCTCTTCATGAATTTTAGTGAAGAGCGTTTTGAACATGCATCAACCAGAATTTGAGAGGTAGCTTGCTCAACCGCGCTCATTGACAGCCAGATTCGAACTGATCAATGAATGTTTGTGAATTTAAGTGTCAAATTAAAAATTAACAATTGTCATTTTCTTATTAAAATGGAAGAGCCTTGGTGTCAACGATGATGAATAACAATTAATTACTCTATATTTTAATGAATAAAAATTTAATGAATATATTTAAGTCTGTTATATTGTTTAGTTTATTGCAATGGTTTTTACCTTAAATACTGTTGGTTTATAATGTGGTTTCAATAAACTTGGACCACAGATTTTTGGGAAAAGACACCAAATAGGGTCGAAACCTCAAAAGGAATAAATTGTGTAAATAAAGGAAGGAATACGTCAAAAAGGTAAAAAAAACATTGCAATTTTAATATTTAATTTTAATAGGCATTGATCCGAGCAGTTCGACGATCCATTCATGTCGAAGTACCTCCCTGGGCTTACATCGCGTAGCGAGATCAACGTATAATGCATTCCGTTACATTCTAATGCTTGATTCACAAGTTTGAGCTGGCCATGATTGTAAATCAAAACTAAGACCGAATCTTGAATTTGTTAGGGATCAGCGCCTCGTGCTACAATTATGTGCGTCATTAAACCCACTAGCACTCAACAAATGCAACCAGCGCTTCGTCCGTAGCGCTTCTCTCTGCGCTAGAGGGAAAATAACGCCAGCTATGCCAGGATTACCAAGAAGTGCCAAGTCTTCTCTTTGATTGCTTTGTGAGGACCTCTGATTGGCTGGGGCAAGATTGGTGGTATAAAATAAAACAGTGTTTTTTACTGGAGTCAAAAACATTTTTATAATACGCAACAGTTTATGGCCTGAAATTGTGAAATGCCGAAACCTAATTCACGAATTTGCAGAACTCTTGATTTGATCATACCCTTTTCACTTAACGTAAAAGGTCTATCAAATTTTGTACACTGTGTTGCACAGAATTCGTACTCTCTTCCGTTAAGTCTCGCCTACTTCCGACAACTGACATACACTTCCGACAACGGCACTTTATTTTTTGCTCATTGCTTTGGGATATGGTGGGTGATGAACGTGCAAAAGTCCCTGTCCCCACGTTACAGTTTTTTAGGCAGAGGTTATAGAGTCTTTTGAAGTCTTGTAATTATTATGTGGGTTGATTTGTTAGTAATGGTGGCACTAACAGGAGGTACTGTACACGTAACATAATTTAACTCCTTCAAAACAATATTTTCATTTGTAATATGTTTGCAATCTTTATTTGGAAGTAACATTTTAACATTTAAATCACGTATCAACTAATTTAATTTGGTTTTTATGTTTTACATTTTTCTATTACGAATACATTACTGCTGCTTGCATTTATTTTAAACTCGCCCACTTTGGCGTGTTTTTAATATACGAATAATGTATCAACTAAATTAACTTAATCCCGATGTGTGATAAACTTCTAGTACAAATGCATTAACTATTATACTAGCTACTTGCACTAATATTAAAACTTTCGCTACTCTGACAACCTTTAAATAAGCAACTGGTGCATTAACTGCTGTAATTCCAATTTAGATGCCCTCTTATCTCTTACGAATGCATTAGGTATTGTATTGTTGCTTGCTTTTATTACAAACTATCGGCATTATGATGAATTCCCAATACATAGTTTTTTCTTTCAATGCTAATTTTAAAACGTTTGTGCACTTCAAGAGTCAATAATTCTAGTGTCAAGTCCACAAGAAGTGCCAATTAATTTAATTTGAACTTCGATATCCTCATACATTCGCATTGGCAATACATTCGCTACCGTAGATTAGGTAATTTCCAGGTCCACTTATTAGCACACTTCAGGTTTCCCTGTTCTCCTAAGATATTAAAAAGAGCGTTGGTTGTTCCTGACTTTCTAATTTCTGTCCTTATTTATTTTCCTTGTAAAACCTTGCGATGCTCGGTGATAGTTGCTCACGCGCGTTTCAACATGGCTTCCCCGCAGGTCAGCCACGCGTCTTTCTGCTGCTCACGTCTGTCCACCTACCTCATGGGTGATATGATCTCACCCTCAATTTCTCTCTCTCTGCCCCTTATACACCCTCCGTGTTTCACCCCGCCGCTTGCTCCCTCACCCCCTCTCCATTTTTGTCTCCCTCATTTCGTATCTCATCCTGACTCTTGGTCTCTTTCCTTTTACCACTCTCCCTCTCTCTCACTTTCTCTCGCTCACTCTCTCTCACTTTCTCTCGCTCACTCTCTCTCACTTTCTCTCGCTCACTCTCTCTCACTTTCTCTCGCTCACTCTTTCTCACTTTCTCTCGCTCACTCTCTCTCACTTTCTCTCGCTCACTCTCTCACACTTTCTCTCGCTCTCTCACACTTTCTCTCGCTCTCTCACACTTTCTCTCGCTCTCTCACACTTTATCTCGCTCTCTCACACTTTATCTCTCAGTTTTTCTCGCTCGCCCTCTCACCCTTTTAATCTTTCTCCTATACTTCCCTCTCATTTCTGTTTTTCACTTTCTCTGTCTCTATCAACTCCCTTGTTTGCTTCATTCCCCTATCTCTCTCTTTTGTTCTTTTCTCTCCCACATGTGTTCGCCAATGTATTCCCTCTTCTTTGCTCGTTGCATCTGAGGTCTCTACTTCGTTTTCTTGGAATTCGCGCTAATTTATATCATATCTACTTCACAGGCATCAATGCTCTTTTGCATTTTCGCCAAAGCTAGAAAGACGTTAAGAGGATAATATATCTTTTTTTTTTCTCATTACTAGGTATTCGTTTCAATAGGGATTTTCTTATTTCCTCAAATAATGTACGCAGAGCTTCACTACGTGCACGTATTGTTGAGCATGTTTTGTTGAGCTACTTATTGTAGGAGTGTAGGTTTCTGTTGAATTAGCAATATTATAAAATCAAATCTAGTTAATTTACCGATGAAATTAAGTTTTCGATTACTAGGGAACCAGCATTTCTACTTTTCAAATACTGCTTTTCTTTCTTTGTTGGTACGTTTATTCATAATTCAAATGCATGTAGGAAAATTGTTCTGGTGCTAAAAAAGGTGCGCGGATTATACTTCTCTACTATACATCACATACAATTTTTACGGTTCTTTGGAAAATAAATCAAGTCAAATATTTCTGTTAAAAATTCCTAAAAAATTCGCAAAATAAAAAAAGACCTGAGAACTCACTGTTCCATTCTCACTTCAGCACATACAAGTATTTTATCCATAAAATCAACGACGAATGTATATTTACTCTTGCAATATGCCATCTAGACATCCAAGCTTTCCAAGTGGAAAGTATGCTTTTCCAACTTGTGACAATCCCATGACTAATGTTACGATGTATTTTAAGTTTGATAAAGTTATAAAATATAAGATAGAGGATCAGATTCAAGTTCCTACTATTAGCTCGTTCAGAAAAACCGTTCTTCTTCCTGTGGATGATCAATTCTCGCATCTTCCTCTCCATAGCAATAAAATCCCAGTACGAGAAACACGTTTCTCATGGCTGCTCCGATTCTCTAAGAACCCACGAATTTAATAGATGTGGAATTACTTCCGTTTTTCACAACGTAGTTGCCACATTGCTGACTGACCGAACATCAATTACGCTTGTTGACATAATTAATAAATTTTATAATCTTCATTCATTTTGTTTATTTGTTGAATGAATATTAACAATATTGAATGCCAATGTACACGTCATAAGAATGAAGTACGCAACGTACAAATATTCGAAATAATTTATTGACAAGTTGCACGAAGTGAACGGACTACATTGATAACTTCGTAATTAATTTGAGTTGGAAAGAATACGTTTCAAACAGAACTTTACGATGCACAGTAGTGAAATGCCGTCGTTTCTCAAGGAAATAGATCTTATTCTAGCAATTCTCTGAGAAAAGTACAACAAATTAAAAACCGCAACATACATTTACTCTCTTCCTCTCACGCCGTTCCCTGGTTGCTTTCTAGAACATTCCGCCACCCTAAATCAGCTCCGAACCCCCAAAAAATCGATCTTCATTTATTCAATCGCACTGCCAGCTTCACAGCGCTACGATAAATTTAATCAAAATATGCGCCACCCTTTGGGCCGTTTGCTGACGCGCACGTGTACGGCCGAATAAATAACAGCGGGCTAATAGCGGATACGTGTCGCCGCGTGTTGGGCGCGCGCCCGCGTTTGTCAGGGTGCGCTTTATGGAACAGCGCGGGCGATGGAGGGCGAAGGCGCGCGGAGGCGGCGGTGGCGGATGCGGAGCGGAGGTGGCAGTGGCGGGGGCTGTTGAGTTAAGCAATTGCTTCGAGTCCCACTTCGTCACTTATGGTTTCGCACCAATCAAAATCAAAATCCAGTAACGATAATGAACATAACTACATATTGTTATATACTTTCAATTTATTATTACATTAGATTTAATCTTTTAACAAAATTCTCGTTAGTCATTTTTGTTAGACTTTTAGCTAACAGACTTTGTAGCAAGTAGACAATTTTGTTAGTAGGGATTTTAGCTGTAGACATTTTTGTTGTTAGACTTTTTTAGCTGTGGACGTTTAATCATTAGATTTTATATATCTGTAGACTACATTTTTATTGGACATTTTTTCTGTTGACCTTAATAAAGTTAGACATTTTTCCTGTACACCTACTGACCTTGAAACTTGTGGATTACTGAGAACGGTGGATAAATTAACAAATAATCAATTATCTTTGGAGTGTCATTTAGATAT
The DNA here is from genome assembly GCA_031308135.1 of Acheta domesticus. Classification (NCBI taxonomy): domain Eukaryota; kingdom Metazoa; phylum Arthropoda; class Insecta; order Orthoptera; family Gryllidae; genus Acheta; species Acheta domesticus. The sequence continues at coordinate 244,951,328 of JAHLJT010008446.1, read as the reverse complement.
CTATTTTTAGATTTTTAGTTCCGAATTATTTTAGTCATTTTTATTACACACATTGAAACTAGAAGCACAATAATCAGAAACCAAAACTTAGATTAAACAATTTTATTAAAAATGTTCTATTACTTCTAACGCCACAGAGGGGGAGAAAAACTTTCTGTTAAAGATGTAGGAACTTTTTGTCACACATAGAGCAAGAAATGGAATTTCAAAATTGATTTATTTTGCATTTATTTGAGAATCCTGAAGAAGAGTCCTTGAAACGTGGAGATGCACAACTCCAAAAATTAATAGAACATTTTAATAATATTCTTAAATCTAAATCATGGTTTCTGATTAAAATGTTTCTGGTTTCGGCGCGTTTAATAAAAAAATGAATGTTTAAAATAATTCAGAACTAAAATCTACAAATAAATGGGTCAGTAAATAACAGATTTTTATTCTCAAATTTCTTTTAGGTGCTAAACTGTATTTTTACGTTTACATGCTAAAATCTCATTAACTCAAATGAGTTTGTCTTTGTGTATTGAAGTTGCTACTAACTTTCCATTTTTATTATATCCGTACTTTCTAAAATTTCTTAAAATTTTATCCAAACACCCATTACCTGCAAAATATGTCAGATATGCATGAGCGTATTTTTAAAACACTCCAAACAGCGCGGGCAATTGCGGCGACACGCGCGGCAAGGCACGCCGACGCAGCGGAGGTAGAAGTAGCGGTGCCGACACCAGCGGCGGCTACGGTAGCGGTTGTGGAGGTGTTGGGGAGCGGACATCGTGGCGGGGACAACGGAGATGGCAGCGGAGCTGGCGAAGGCATTGGTGGAGATGGGAGCAAAATGGTGGGTGCGAAGGGACGGAAGCGGACGAGGTTGCGGTGATGGAGAAGGCAGAGAAGATGGCAGCGGTGGTGGTGTTGGGAGTGGTGAGGATGTCAGTAAAGGCGGCGGTTTCAAGAGGCGCGAAAGGACGTGGTAGCGGAGGCGGCGATGGAGACGGGGAGGCAGTGAAAAAGCAAACGGGAACGGTGGAGGTGGGGTTGGTAGATAAAGTGGCGGCCGTGAAGGTGATGTCGGAGATAGCAGCCGATGGTGACATTGGAGATAGTGGCGAAGGCGTCAGCGGTGGCGAAAGTGGCGGATTGTAAAGGTGGTGACGGAGATTGTGGCGGAGACGGGAGCGGAGGCAGCGATGGTGGCGGAGGAGGAGGTGGCAGTGGGGCGGTGATGGAAGCGGTAGTAGAGCAGGCAGTGAAAAGTGCAGTGGAGGCGACGATGGTGGTGGTGGTGATGGTGATGGTAGCAAAGGTGGCGGCTGTGGGGGCGGCGGTGGGGGCAGGAACGGCGGAGTCGGGGACGAAAATGTCGAGGATGGACGACGGGTGGAGGCGGACATGGTCAACCGAGAACGATCGAGCAGCGTGAGGCCATCAGTGCTAATGGGAAAGCGGGGTCGGTAAAATCCAAAGCAAAGTGGGCCTCAGGGGGCGTGCGTGATGCTGACTTTTATTTTATTTATTTTACGTCAAAAACAGTTAAATACTACGTGTGACGGGCTACGGGAGAAGTGTATTCTGTGCAAGTTTTCTTTAATCTCGGATCCCTACCCTAAACCATATACAAATTGAATTCTGAATACAGAAAGAAACGAGCGTTTTTGGCAAGAATTGTTAGCAAAATATTTGCTCCGATGTAATACAATTTTTTTTTCAAGGGAAAATCAGCTATAGATTTGGTATCTCCCACTGCAATCAGGCAATCGCACATGTCAAGATACGAACGCCGGAGGAAGTTTTAACATGAGATGAGAACTTTTCTGTAAATATATCCGCTCAGTCAAAGAAATTCCCTTTGCAAATCATGACCTCAAAATGACTAATTTTTTGCTACAACAATATGAGCTCAATGTTAAATTATGGGGTTATGCTTAATTTTATATCACGTAGCAAGGCGTGGAACTGTGACTGTCATAAAAGAAGTTGGTTATGTAAATGAAGGCTCTGATAGGTATTGAACTCTTGGAGAAGAGTTCTGAGATTGGTGTTAGTGTGCGACTCTTGGGAGAGATTAGGGACACAATTGTTTTCATTGTGCTGTTAAGAAGGCTGTTTTGCTGTAGGAACGATAGAAGAAATATTGTAAATACCATGATACATCGGGTAAAGAGATTGCAGCGGAGCTCAATTAGTAATCCGGCCCAATTTCTGTTACGTAAAATACTATACAGTAATGTTATGTTACAAAACTATAATTTTAAACGTTTTTTACACGAATTTCTCAATAAAGCTAACTCTTGTGTTCCGTTACAGGTTCAAGAAAAGTCGATTGTGAAAACTAAATTTTCTACTGATCAAACTGAAAATCAGAGGGAATGCACAACCAATCTCCTTTCATTGAAAAATGATGTTTTCAGTTAGAAAACACAAATAGGTGTAATGATGCATTTTAGTTTGATGTAATACATACTACCAAATACTTTCTATCTAAATTAATGCGGTGTTCAGTAGATAAAATGTTTGATATTTTAGAACATGCAACTACGTAAACGAGAAGTTAATACCTATCCATCACAGCTGCATATTATATGCTGATATGCCTGACAGCAAACAATACTTTTTAATAACAAATATGACTATTTTCAAGTGTCACTGTAAATTTTTACTTTCTCGCTACGGAGTAGAGAAAAACTTATGTAATTCTGCGCGGAAAAGCGTCCAATTTTTTGGCAGAAAAACTTTCATTACAAGGCCCTGGTACCGAAAAAGTGGAAAAATCCAGTTGCTAAATTCAAAAAAAAATCCTCTATTACGAAGTGTAGCGGTAATTTCCAGTTTTGTGGTTCCATAATACCGAAACAATCGAAAAAACGACAAAACGTCTGTCCGTGTGTCTGTCCCTCCGCCTGTGAACAACGCTAGTTCAGCCGACTTTCTCCAAAATTGATACCATCAATTTTCCAAATTTTCAAAAAAGAATGGCTCCATTTTTTCGAATAAATTTTGGTGTCGGGTAGTGTGAAGGATGTTTAAGGAAGGGTCCAAGTCTCATGTTCATTAAAACCCTGAATTTTTTTCGGAGCCTTCCTACAACTAAAATATTAAGGATACAGATTTTTCCCTCAATAAAATCTATCCTTCAAAGATACATTTTTAAATAAGGTCGTGTACAATTTTTCGCAACTTTGAAAACTCGCGTGATTTGCGTGAAAATAAGGGCGTGTTAGTTGTAGCATCACAACTAATATGTGATACATTGTTTTCATGCATTAGTTTATTCTCTACATGAGGGTGATACAAATGTACATCATCTGTTCTGGTCAATATCATACTGTATAACTACAATATATGATATTCGAAGTGAAATTCTTATTTCGTTAAGGTGTCTTGATTTAAAACACCATAAAATGTATCAGTGGCATTAGATCCCAAATATCACTATACACCGTTATATACTAACGTAGTATTTTGCCATAGCAAACTACTTTTAGCCTTTAGAGTGTGTTTACAGATATCGAATGCATTTAACAATAACGTGAGCTATGAAGTACATGGTACACATACGGTCTGGCCACAGCTCATCACCCACCGAAAACCGGGCAGGATCGATATTTATCCGCCCAGCGAATTTTGCGGAAAGGCTGTTGAAGGTGGGCGAGCTCCACTGCCTATGTGAGTCATCACATTTTATGTTGATGACAATGATAATTAGCGGTGGCGCCGGTGGTGGATGAGGCCTGGCGGCGGAAACCAGCGCGGCCGCGCCAAAGCCGCCGCAAGCCGGGCTCGGTCCGCCGCAAATTCAGCGCGGGGCCGACCTGGATTTGAAACCCAGCCGCCAGGAGGCGACCGGCCCGGGCCTCCGGCCGCAAAACACTGGTTCCCTCCGCCACTGCCGAGGGGAGACGAGCTGCAGCGCAGCCCGACACGAGGAAGGAGGGGGACGGTCGTTTGGCCCGGGCCCAGATTGGAGGGAGCCCCGCATTACGCCGCAACAAATGTTTTGTTTGCCCGAAGTTGTTCCCGTCAAACTACACATGACTGCAGGTTTGCGACAGAAAACACATAGATCAATATTGCATTGTAATTGCATTGCAGGTTCGACGAGGGTCACAAAGAGTTGATAAAATATTTCGAGTAAAGCAAATCACTTTGAATTTTTCTATCTTTTCCGTCTTAGCAGATTAAATGGATTCATACCACAATTATGCACATGAAGAAGAGGTAAGGGTGAAAAGATATGAGTCAGTATGACTTCAAACAGTTATATATAGTTTTACGTAAGTCAATTTCCTGTCTTCATTCTTCTCGCTTTGCCAACAGATTGTGAACTCTCATTCCATGTGTGTTCCAATTAACCTGGGTATAAATATTACGCGTATAGATTTTGAAGAAGTGACGTGATGCGGCTGTCATCTGTGCACTTGGTCATACAAGTTCATCGTCTGGTGACGTTCATTCCACTGTCCCCACTACGACAGATGAGTTTTAAAAAAATGTTTTGTGTTCGAATGATGAGTACGTGGTTCAGTAACTTTTACTTTTTCATATTTAGTTGGAATGACTTGTAGTTAAAATAAAATTAGGTTTAGATAATTAAGGTTAACAACAAGATTAGTGTACGATACTTATTGAGCACCTACGATTAGTCAACATTGGACAATATTTGGAGGATCGGATGAGGTAATCGTGAAGCTTTTCGTCATTTAAAATAAAGTTTCTTCCTACCAATTATCTCAATGTAAATCTCGTAGATCGTAAAAAGAGAGGGGGAGGAAACTTGGGAGATGAACACTGAAATAACACCTTATATCACTGTCTCAGTACCTGTTTATAAGGCTCAAAAGACAATTTTTTTCTTTGTTTAATGAAGTAAACTACTTTTATCTCCTTGCCACCTGCACCAATCTTAAAATGTGCTACAACGTAGCACAGATTTCCTCGTATAATTTTTAAACGATAACTTAAAAAAATAATTATATTTCAAACAATTATTTCTTTTATTTCAGCTCTCGAGTGTAAATCCCTGTTCATCAAATACGATTAAAACACAGAATCATCTCAACTTCCTAGAACCTCCAATAATTAAATCTAAATGTAAATTCGACCGTTTTGTTGCATAAAAGCGTGGCCAATAAAATGCTTTAGCAACGCTGAATCAACATTTCTGAATGTCATTCAACACCATTCCTGGCCTTAGCAGCAATACACGGAAGTTCATATTTAAAATACTGTATCACAGTTCAGTCCTTGGCAGCGACCGCGAGTAGACGTGCCTGCCACTCGTAGGGTAGCTAGTGCTTATCGCAGAGTGCCAAGATAAGGGCCGTGGCAGCCGGTCCCAGGCTCGAAGGTGGCGAAAGTGTATCTCAAAACGTGTTTGTTCAGATTTCTAGAAACTGTACAATTAAAATTTCTAGTGAAGTGAACCACATGTTAAACGGCGATGTCCCCCTAGAGGGACATATCACCAGGTCAGTGCAAATACTAAACCACGAAGATGCAGAAGAAATGTGCATAGACCCAAACAGTGCTCCCGCTACAATGAATGAAGAATTCGCAAAAATTCACCAACAATACCAGCAACTGCTACAACATGAAGTAACGCAAAATCAACTACAGAAACAATTACAGCAAAACCAAATGTTACTTTATCAACTCCAGCAACGCGAACATCTTTATCCAGTGCAAACAGTGAATCAAGTGGCGTGTGTTAACCTTCAACTACCGAGTGCGCCGAATACGCAAGAGGTTACAAAGAACAGCAAGAAAGTGCCACCTATAAAAGAAACGTGGGTTGGATGCAGCAGAAGATCAACCAGGACAGACAATCTACAACGTTCCGACGCAAAACAGGTACGAACCTCTAGGAAATTAGATTAGATTAGATTTATTTAAACTGCAATTGGGCATAACCCGGTGGCAGCTAATTACAAAAACATAAATATACACAGCCTTTCTGTAATATAGAACTCCAAAACCACTAATAATAATAATAATAATAATAATAATAATAATAATAATAATGTTCCAGATCCAAACTTAGACTTACCCAAAATTCCCCCAATAAACATAATTAAAAATGCAGAAAATATGCCAATTTTACCTCTTTACTTCAAAACAACACAAATGACTTTACTTCAAAAGTAAAACAAAGTCATATTGCAATACTGTTCACAACAATAGATGACTAGAAAATTCCGTAAATACTGTGACGAGAAAGAAATTCAATATTTCACTTACCGCGAACCAACAAAGAAAACTATTCAGCTACAATATACGACATCCCTACAGCATATTCAAACGAAGACAAAATTAGAATTAGAAACAATATATCCAGCTATCTCAGTTTACGGATTATTCAACAAAAAAGGGAACAATTAGAAATATGTGCAATAGAATTGTTAGATAATGATCAGGGATGTGAAATAGTGCACCTGAATCGACTATTCAATAGAGTTATCAAAGTGAAATTTAAAAACAAATCAAACGTACCTGTTCAATGTAAAAACTGTCAAACATAAACCACACGCAAGCAAATTGTAAATTAGAATCACGGTGTGTCCGATGTTTAGATAACATCATTATTCAATATGTCCAAAGCCTAAAGGTTTTCCACCTAAATGCTGTAACTGCTTTCAAAATCATACTGCAAATTATAGAGGTTTGTAAAATATTCAAAACAAAAATGGCCAACAATAATTTTCCTCCAAATTCTCAAACCAATCTTAGAGGGTACCAAAGGCCAAATCTACCTACTAACCAACATTCTCGGATTATAAATTCCAATCAAAACACAAGGTTGCCTCCCAATTTTAATATGAGTGAATTCCCAAACCTTCCAACAGTATCCCCAGAATTACGTAATATCCATCTCTCTTTCAGTAGGTAACATTACATTAATAACAGCATACAAACCGCCAAATAAAAAACTGCCAATAGATATTATGGAAACTATATTCAGAAATAATAATAAAATAATACTATTAGGAGATCTCAATGCCAAAAATCATGCATGGGGCTACCACACCACAACTCCTCAAGGAAATATTAGTAGAAACTGCCATTAAAAAATAATTGGATAATATGTGCATCCACACAACCCACTCATTATCCGTATAATAAAAAACATTAAACGAGATATACTTGACATAGTATTAACCCAAATGTAAACTGGTCTATATATCAGTACGCAATACCAGCATTAAATTCGGATCATAACCCAATATTAATACTATTTAACCAAACAACACCAACAATTACTTCTTACAATACGCTAATAAATGGTAAAATAAATTGGAGCTTATTTCAGAAACAATAATGCAACTAAATAAGTATACTAAAACTTAAATACAACAAATGATATTGATCAGTCTCTAGAAACTTTCGAAATAACAAAAAATGCTATAAAATTGTCAACCATCAGACAAAACTATCCGAACAAAACAAAAATAATCCCATTACCTAACGACATAATAAACCTAACTGCCTGTAAACATAAAATACGCAGACAGTGGCAAATAAGTCGAAGTTCCTCGATTAGAACTATATTGAATTCTCTCACTAAAAAAGTAAAGATAAATTAGAACGTTACAGCATTCACACAATTCGATAAGTATACTTCGCAACTTCAACCAAATTCTGCACGCTTTGGACGGCAATAAAAATAATAACCAAAGAAAAAACACAAAACTTAATACTTACATCAAACAACATAACAGCTACTACTGATAATGAAAAAGCTGAACTCCTAGCTAAACATTTTAAAGACACTTTTACAATAATATAACCGGTAATGTTACATTTACAAGCAAAATTGATTCAGAGCTTTCGCAACTCTATTGCACAGTCCCAGAAAGAATTAAATTCATTTCCCCATCAGAAACACAATACTTTAATCAAAAACCTAAAAAAAATCCCCAGGTGTTGACAAAATTCCAAGTATAATCATTAAAAAACTTTACGAAACAAGCAATCAGTCCTTTAACAGCAATATACAATTCTTGCCTCAGATTAAATTATTTCCCGCAATCTTGTTAAAATGGCACTGATAATACCCATTGCAAAACCAAGTAAAGACCATTCGAAAACAGAATTATCGACCAATTAGCCTACTTCCAACGCTTTCAAAAATCTTCGAAAAATTAATACTAAAGAGAATCAACACATTCATAAACAGTAACAATATTATACCAGCGTTACAATTTGGTTTCCGCAATAACCATTCAACTATACATCAACTTTTAAGACTAACCGATTTCATCGCTACTTAATTTCCAAAAATCTAAACATACATTAGCACTATTCTTGGACGTATAAAAAGGGTTCGATAAAGTATGCTCACCAAGGTTTATTATATAAAATACGGCAATATGGATTCCCGCAATATTTGCAACAAATAAAAAGATTTCTAATAAAGCGTAGTAGTTTCAAAGTACAAGCCAAATTAATACAGTCTTCTGTTATAATATCACGGCCAGTGTCCCTCAGGGATCGCTTTCTGTCACCAACTCTATTCAATATATTTATTTCAGACCTTCCACAACTAAAGCATTCAAAAATAACGTTATTTGCAGATGACACCGTAATATTTACAACACATCAAACCTAAATGTAAAGCAAAATATTCTCATTAAAAAATCTATACTATACATACCATTAATTCTAAATAACACATATATTCAATGGCTCTCCCCTACAACTTCAGTAAAATATTTAGGACTTCACATTGACAAAAAGACTAACTTGGAAAGATCACATAAAAATAACAGCTAACAAAACATTCAAAGAAATGTTAAAACTGTACCCACTAATTAATAAGAACTCAAAGATCAATATCGACACGTCAATATCCATTTTCAAATATATAATAAGACATTTACTAACCTACGCCTGTCAAATTAGGGAAGGTGTGGCAAATACCAATTTAAACAAATTGCAAGTTATTCAAAATAAGTATCTACGCTGGACAGTAAATGCACCTTGGTATATCCGCAACGAGCAAATTCAAAAGAACTCGCTATATGTTCAATAAAACAATGGATAGACAGACTCTCCACCCGATTTTACACAAACCTACCATCCTGCCCTGCAACCCAAAAATTTAAGTTAGGTTCTACTTCAAAACCATATCCAAGAATCAAAAGTCGGCATTCCAAAGATTTACTTCCACCTCCATAAAATAGCAGAAAAGAAAAAAGTTATTAACAACAAATTAGAAATAAATTGGAGTAGTTAGAGGACCCTTCCTGGACACTCCTCGGTAATTAGTTAATATTTAATTATTAGTTAAAAAATATGTAAAATACGCCGAATGTTATCAACTTTGTATAAAAATTGTATGTATGATTCAAAACTTTGAAAGGCCTAACAGACCAAACAAGGATTAATAAATTATTAAAAAAATACTGTATATATTTCACCATTTATAAAAAGATTTCTCAAAATTGAATAATCCAAAAGAAAATTTTTAATAACAATTTGATTTAAATTTTCAGTTAATGCAACATACTATTGGCGATGGTTTGGTTTTCTTACCTCCAAAAATGATAATGTAAATATTAGGTTTCATAAAATCACGTACATGTTTTCAATTTTTTTCATTTTTTCTATCTGTGGATTGTCATAGCGAAGGTCCCCGCCCGGCCGCCAAGAAAGGGGAATGCAGCGCCATTTCAGCACAATGAGAGGAAGTTGTAGAGTACGAATGGCATCATGAGTTATGACGTAGCACCTATGGAGAGGAGTGGCAGACAGCATGGTGAGCGAGGAGAGAAGTGGCACGCAGGGAAGGCAGGGCTCTCGGATCGTGCTGGTCCTCCGATATTGTCTTTGCTAGGGCTGTTTACTCTTCATTCAACACGGTATTCTCTCCCACCTGTACGAACTGTGAACTATTGTTTAGAATGTGAACTTGATTCCTGGATAATTGAATGTGGGTTCGTTTTGGTTGTGAAATGTTGACGACTCTTACCATTGTACATGATTATAGAATAAGAATGTGGTGAAAAAAACTGTTCTACGAGTTCCTTATTTTCTCATTAATTTCACTTAAATTGAAGAGAGTCTACAGAATATCATAGAGATAAACTTT
>JAHLJT010008446.1:244876328-244940241 GCA_031308135.1 Acheta domesticus | reverse complement strand
TAAATTATAATAAAAGACTGTGGTGGTTGAGAGTCCTTCATTTGGTTCCTAAGTTTCACATCTTTAAATAACCATCCGTCAGGCATCCCAAATGTGTAAAAATTGATTTTAATGAATGGTAGGGAAAATTATGGCACACTATCCTGCCTGACCACTTTAATTGACTCATATTGGGATTCTTAACGCTGAGTGTGCAATTAATTACAGAAGTAGATTGAGTTAACTCCAAGTACTTATGGTGCATCCACGACTTTTAGAAGCATTTATTTTCTTTGTCAATTGTCCCACTGCTTGTCACTTCTATGTCGCTTAACGTGCTGTAGTACAGCATAACAAAAATTATATTAGAATCTCCTAGGAAGTTAAGGAATACTTCACGTCCCGGAAAATTTTGTTCCTAGACTATTTGTTCTCCATTCCGAACCAGGAGAATATAACAAGCATGCATTAACGCGCACATTTTTCTTGAAAATCGACCTAACATTCAAGGTTTCAACGAGTAGTTCAGAAGCACATAATCCATTTGAGACGACAGGCTCTTTCGACGAAACTAAACATAATTCCGATAAACTTTATTTTACAGCTATTCTCGAACTTTGCATTGAAAATTTGGTATTGGCACTTTTGTCTTTTCTTCTGTCCTTGCAACACAGGTATAAATATTTAAGTCTACTTTTCTCCTAATTCAAGCAAAAATATAAGAATATCATCTTTTAGCCAAAAACGACTACGATTTGCTTTGCACCAGTTGAAAAATTTGCGGGTGCCGCCCTCGGCGTACGTATTATAACGAAAACGTGCGCATATTTTTGATCCGCGACGGGACACAAACCCATCCACTGTGCGAGGCGGCGCGGCTCCACGTCGCGTAGCACTTGCGTAGCGCGGCTTAACGCTCCGCATCGCGTAGCACGCGCACCCCAGCGTTGGCGTCGGCGTTGGCGTCGGCGTCGGTGTCTCCAGCGCGCCGCGTCGGGGCGGGTCGCGTCGCGCCGCGTCGCCGCGCGGCCACTTCGTTACGCCCCCGCCAACAAAGAGGCCGCGCCGCGCAGCGCACACAGCGAGTAACGAGCGGCGCCACCCTCCCGCCCCCAGTCGCTGCCATCCCCCTCCCCTTCCTCTTCCTACCCCGTACTCCACATCGCTCCTCCTCGTTCCGGATACTCCCTGCCCGCACACATCCTCCCACAGCCTCGACCCTCCCCCTTTCCCGTACTCCACCCCGCCACTTCTCGCTCCGGTCACTATCTCCCCGTCCAATTCCACCCACAGCCTGGCTCCTCCCCTCCACCCCGGCCTCAGACCTTCTCCTTCCCTTTCTTTTCCCGTACTCCACCCTCCTCCTACTCGCTCCGGTCACTATCTCACCGTCCAGTCCCACCCACAGCCTCGCCTCTCCCCTCTCCCCTCTGCCCCAACCCGAAGAGGACCCAAACCCTCCCCTCTCCCTTCCTTTCCCCTACTCCACCCCGCCCATCCTCGCTCCGGCCACTCCCTCCCCACCCACAGTCTCGTCCCTCCCCTCCTCCGCCACAACCCGGCCCGGCCCCAGACCTTCTGCTCGCCTCCCTTCTCTGACAAGCTCTTTCCCACCCTCTATTCCCCTCCCAACCACATCCTTTCCTTCATGATTCGCCCACTCATCCCCACCTCCCCCTCCCACACTTCGCATACTCACTTTCATATCTGTTCCGCTCATCTCTTCCACTCCCCTCGCATCCCATCCCATTCCATCCCATCGCGGCGCTAACCCTTCTCACCACTCCTCATTCAGACACGTCGCGTCCAGTGCCGCCCCGCCCGGCGACGACCCCGTCGCAGTCCGGTCGCCGAGGCGAGGACGTCGTCAGGGTACACAGGACGGACGGCGTCCGGAGCGGCCAGATGCTGACGACGCCGTCCCACGCCAGGCCGCCTCACCTCCCCGCCTGCCAGCCGCTAAGCTAGCGCCCGAGGCCCGGCGCATGATGCCTCGCTGCTCAGTTTCCCTGCGTCGGTCGTCGGCGCTATTGACGCGGGCGTTTCGGAGTGCCCTCTGATACAACTGGTAGCTTTATAACTAGGGAGCGGATTTTCACGAAATGTCATTTTTGCTGGTCCCTTTAGAGCAAAGCCGCTTAGTATAGAACTTAATTTTATGTTATGACGAAAGGAAATGACCAATTTTATACGTACTTTTTTGCATTTTAGTTGATTTTGACTAACAAATCATTTTTACCATTTCCCCTCATTTAATGCATTTTTTCTGATTTCATTGATTTTAATTTCATTTTAATGGTACTTGCTTCAAATAATATTTATGAGACAACCAGTGTGCACAGAATTCCTGAGTAGCCTATTGATTTTCTTTGCTCAGAAATTGTAATGTCAGCCGTTGTGAGTATGAGACGTCTATCAGCGCCATTGTCGTTTCTGCCCATTTCAGGATAACTAAAGAAAGATTCCCTGGTAAAGAATAGTCCAAACCGAAAATTTGAAAGCTGAGTTCATTGGAAAGAATAGAAGAAGGTTCGATTATATCAGTAATGTATAAGCAGCTTGAGTTGTTCATCCGAACTGTTTTTAATCACATTTTTTACGTCTGTTTTATTTACTTTTTAGGCATTTTTAAAACATCTTAAGAGTATTTTATTGATCATTTTTGGCGATGTTTTAGGTCGTCAAAATCCGCCCTCTACTTATAATACATGCATAAGTTTTTTTTTCAGTTGAGCTTTAACCTAGTACTTCTAATAAGGATGTAACAGGTCTGCGACCGTGCGCCCTTTCGTAGTAAATCTTCTTCCGATTCTCGATTAGCGGTTTAATTCGCCGCGTCTCTGTCTTTTGGCGTAAAACTGATGTAGAATTTTTTCTCATCCTTCCAGAACATTCTAAGAGAAGTTGGCCGACGGCAGCGGATGAGTTTGGTAGGGGTACAGGTTTCAATTAAAATTACAAACGCAATGGAAACCTTTTTTATGCGCAGTTCACCAACACGAGTCTCACTTACGTATACGTGACTCACTTACGTAACTCACTTACGTATACGTGCGTATAATGTACTTATGAAAATTAAGAAAAACAAATTTAACCAAGGCTTCAAAATTCTGAAAATAAGCACAAGCAAGAACGTCGTCATGTGATTTTAACAACAGTACTTTGTGTATGTCATACCGGAAACTTTTAAAATCATACGTACAAATCTATCTTACCTGACTATCAAAACACCTGTCTTACATGACTATCAAAACATCTGAGTATCATACAAAACTATCTGATTTAATCGTAATTTCCCCGTCCACTACCACGAGATCTACGACACTTCTCTGTGATTCCGCACCTCTCTTATGTTTTTCCTTTCTTCCTTCCTTTCTTCCTTCCTTTCTTCCTTCCTTTCTTCCCTTCCTTTCTTCCTTCCTTTCTTCCTTCCTTTCTTCCTTCCTTCCTTCCTTTCTTCCTTCCTTTCTTCCTTTCTTCCTTCCTTCCTCCCTCCTTCCTCGTCCGCCATCCTCCACCTCCATCTTCCATCCGCTTTCTGTTATTCTGTTTTCCTTGCGTCGTCGTCCCGAGCAGTTCGCCTGAAGCCACCGTCCGCGCGCTGGCTGGCCTGCTCGCTGCCCGCGGACGCGGCGCAACCCGCAGCAGTCCTGTGGCCGGCAACGCCAACAGCCCGGGGCCGACGCAACGCGGGCCGGCCGAGCGGGTTGCCTACCTCGCCCCGAAGGGAAGCGCGTAGCCGCCAGGGTTGAGAACGGTCGTGGACTGCACGAAACGGAGCAGCGCTTCGCAAACTCCTTAGACAGACTGTTGTAGCTCGAAGACAGCACCGTTGCCTCTGCACATCCTTGACTGGGAGGTTCCAGGGGTCGAGAGTGGACAGACGGTTTTTTCGACGCTACAGAGCTACATAAGAGGAATATAATCGCTGTTTGCAGAAGAATTCTTGTGTTACTTGCTTGTTTCCCTGCTTGTTTGATTGATTAGTGATTCCGAGTGAATCAACATCTCAGGTCAGTACTTCCGTGAGGGTAGGGCGTGCTTTCTCTTTGCGAGGCGATGATGAGCTTTCTCGCTAGATGAAGAAATCCGGCGACGACCTACCGTCGGCTACAGGGATTTTTCCCCAACTATCTTACACCAGCGAGGCACAACCCCATCCAAAAGAACTCTAAGCTCCTGACTGGTCTACCGACGGCATATGTAGTGGTATAATGCATGTTAGTGTAAGTGCATGAAAGTAGGGGTAAGGATAGGACAAGGAAGAGAAACGAAAGATCGCGCGCAGTCCGTAGCCCGTTTATTAGGGTACTGCTCCGGCATTCGCCTGGTATTGATCGGCGAAAACACGGAAAACTACCAATCAGGGCAGCCTGCCGCTAGAATTCTCCTCCAGACTGAGTGAATTCGACCTAGCTCTGTAGCTAGAGTCGAAATTCCTACCACCTTCCGGTCAGATGCACTGCAGTAAGTTCTTGCCCTGAACCCCGGTCGGTCTGTTGCTCTGACCAATAGTTTTCCATAGTTTATCTTATAAGCACCAAGGGAAATCCGGAACAAGATCCTAACGAATGGGTCACGGTCTGCTTGCAATTTTTCCTTCCTCATCTGTGTCCCTTCCTCTCCCCTACACACCTACCAACACTTGCATGCATTACACTACCACACTAGTCGAGAGTGAAGAGCTTGTACCGGTTGGTGCGGTTCTCTGCTTGGAGAAATCCATGGAAGCTGGGATGTGCTCCCACACGTCGTCAGACAACCGTCGCCCTGAAGTACCTTAATTTGTACATGTACGGACGTTGGCTAGCGTTTGACGTCTGTTGATCGCTAGTTTCAACGTACGTTGCGTCACGCGCTCTTGTGCCACCGTGCGCTTGTGTCCCGTTCACGCTACGGCAGACGCACTTTAACGTCCGTCATTTGACATTCGTGTGCCGCCAGCCTTGAGCTAACAAACACCCGCGACGCTGTGTCTACGGATCAGCCTAACTACCATGCACACCGTTCACTTCCCCCTCTAGATCAATGAGAAATGATTTGCACTAATGATATGTCAGTATTGGTTAATATACTGAAGGATAATTACAAATCCTTGCAAGTCTGAATTTCACCACTTAAAGGTTTTAGTATCGTTTATTTATATTGTCAAACTGAATAGAATACTCAAATAATTTTAAAATGTGTTGTTAGTAACACTACCAGTGAGTAGTTTGAAACTTGCAAATATATGTTGTTCTAAATAGGCAGATGGAATTTTCTGTAAAACTATCCGATGAAGGAGAGACATTTTTTGTAAAACTATATGATTAAGACTTAGGTTTAGGTAGTAAGCCGTCAATATGTAAATGAAATCTGTTATAGGAGTGTCTCGCAGTTTCAGATCTGATGTTTTGTTATGTTTCTAGAAGAAATTATTTGTCTCATATCCATATTTTTCAGCGATGGTGCGTGGTTACGTGGGAGCAGCGGTGAGGGACGTTGATTGCGACAGAACTGATGTGCTGGTAGCCGCATAGAAGAGATGAGGGAATAATCTTACCAACTCGTAAGTTTACTTTATTAAATTCATCATTAAATTCAGTCGATTTTTCCAATGGTAAATTAAGTCCATGCTACATGAGACTCTTTGAGAAAAGTTCAGGTAGATGTATGTTTGACAACGATATCAATTGACAGGGTTTTAAAGCGAAAACCCTACAGCATTTGAAGAAGATAAATGAGCAAATGATTGCAGATTAATGATAATATGATTGAATTAAATGCAGTGCAAAGCTAGATCCCTGAGATCAACCTGCTGTAAACGTACCCGCTTACTACGAATTCCACATATATAGGCATATTTGGAATAAATGAGGCGTCCTTATCATTAAGCCCCATGTTGTATGTATTTTCGTAAGTAAATAATCCTCTGAACATTAAACAAAATTTAGAAAGAAAGTCAGTATTAAACATATTAATTAGTGAAAAATATTATTTCAGAATTTTGTCGTTTTATCTGTAAAACATTTAACTTTAATCTACTAAAAAGACTAGTTTGGTAGAGAGAAAATAAACTTAGACATAAGGAGCTTCATTAAATTACACTTTCCATGAAACGGCTTAAAATCGAAAATCAGTTGCAACCCTCGCTGTGAGAAAGCCCACCCCAAAAGGGAGTGGACCGCAAACAGTCCTCTCCTTAGTTCCTAGAAAGAATGCACTTCGTCGGAGAGACAAATAATCCAACGGGCACACAGGAAACACAGACCTCCCCCGACACACCCACACGCATACAAAGCCAAATATTTGAAACGACAACGGCAGACCCGACTACCCTACGGACATACCACAAACAAACGTTTGCTTCTACGCATAAAGGTAGGGTATACGGCTTAGCCTCCCCCGTTCGCTGTAGCGTGGTGACGGTCCCACCCGCTCTGGCAGTACAACCCCGGGGGACGTGCGGGCCCATGCACGGGTGTGTGTGCGGCGGACTGGGGAGGGCCGCCGGCGCAGCGGGGGCGAGACGGGGGCGGGGGCGGCGGCACAGGACGGGGGGGGGAGCCGCGGGGTGGACCGAGGGAAGAAACGGGCGACGGGGGGTGGGTTGGTCGCTCGGGTCCACCGAACAGCGAGGAGGGGAGGGTCTCTCTAGAGACTTCCAGCGCGAGTCTCCCCGCCCCTCCACCTCTCGCCTGGCCCCTCCCCTCCCCTCTTCTCCTCGTCTCCTTCTCCGCCACTCCCTCACGGACCCCTGAGCGAGTCTCCGGCGCCACCCCGTTAAGCCGCCCCTCCTAATGCTGAACTTAAACTTTGCTGTCGGCACCGGTGCACCGGCGGCTGGCTCCGAGCCTTTGACTGTTCCGAAAACAAACGAGAGAGCGGGGACAACCGATCACGGCGAGAACGAGCGAATTACGTAGTTGGCCTTGCAATGACGCTGAAGCCCTGGCGCCGGAAATCGACGTCAGCGGCAAGCGACGCGCGTGTATGAGAAACGCGCCGCGAGTTTTGATGGATGAAACTGGAAAAGCTCTGCCGTGCTCCGAGCGAACAACACGTTGTGGGAATCCGAGGAAGCAGAGGAGGCGGAAGAGGGCGAGAAATTCGCGAGCTGGATGCAAAAAACGATCAGAGCAGCCCAGAACAAACCAAGTTTACTAACTCCATGACGTCCCTCTGCCCTTAGGCATTCTGGGCGACCTGACTGAGATATGGCTTGCTGTAGCTCTGAAGGAAAAGAAGAGCAAAACCAAGAAGTAAGGAGAAGGGTATGTTTTTGGAAAGCGAAACAGGAAATGGAACAAAACGTATTTCTGCTGAGAGACGTACATTAATATGAACACTATAATTGAACTTAATACCTGTGTAGCATTAAATAAGAAAATTAGGAAGAATCATTATACATTATATCTATCAATTTATGACATTTATATGTAAATTGCCTTGTCTCATGACTGTCTGAAAACAAAAGTGCCTACTACGCACGACAAATTACCTTCTGAAAGATATTTCATGTATGTTTCTCACTACATAACGAATGATGTTCAATCATTTTGAATAAAAGAATTTAACTTCATTTTCATAAGCTATGTTCATATAACAGTTAATTACGTCAAAAATATTAACTTGATTTAATAAAGCGTTTTCGTAGCTTACGATAGTTTGTTTTCTCATTTCAACATTTTCAATCGCATTTTCTAAAAAGTTAACGACAATGACATGATTCAAATAATTTTTCAGGCTGAAGATAAATATATAATGAATATTTTCTCGTGAAAAAAGGAAATTCAATGGGCATAGGATTATTTTCGTGGTCAATTCAAATTCAATTCTGGATTCTGTTATGACACTTCAATGTGCAATAACATTCCGAGAACATCTCATTCTGCACTCTTAA
This sequence comes from Acheta domesticus, assembly GCA_031308135.1. Lineage (NCBI taxonomy): Eukaryota > Metazoa > Arthropoda > Insecta > Orthoptera > Gryllidae > Acheta > Acheta domesticus. The sequence goes on along the minus strand of JAHLJT010008446.1, from coordinate 244,932,380 downwards.
ATTTTATTTCCTTATTTAGCGACAAAATACACTGATTTATGAATGTGATTCTGGAAAAGGGAAGGAAAAAAGGTTGGTTTTACATTCAGTATTAAAAATATTAAGACGAATGCCTGTACCTTACTTAAAAGGATGTTTACAACATAGAAAAAAGTTAGGACATTTATATTTAAAAAATTTAGTTTCTCTGTAAGCATTTCTAATCTTTTTCTAAAATCTATCACGCGCAAGATACAGAAATAGAGAACGTTTCTCCCAAATAGAAATGGATTCCTTGAAAACGCATATTTTAGCGAAGCTGTACAATATATCAGTTGAGCGATAATGAATATTTCCCTGCTGGACAGTTGACGATAAATATGATTGTAAATTGATTGTAAAAATGTAAAAGGATTGTAAAAATTCAGAAATATTTTGTTCGAAACTTTACAGCGCCATTCAAAGTAAACCTTTACAGCGCCATCAAAGATTTTAAAATATGTGAACGAAAGGTTTCGTATTTTATTGCCACGAAGTTTATTATCGCTTGTGATTGATCATATTGATAAAATAACTTCTGCAACTGACCTGAATTTTCAAGATAACTGTCAGCTGGCTTTGTTGGATACATACTTGTATATTCTTGAAATGCTTGCGTACATTCCGATTTTTGTTCATGAACTTAGATCCACAATTATTTGGTAATAAACAGCACATATCCTGTACACAGCAAAATCTCAATAAATAAACTTTACTTAAACTTTACTTTAATAAAAATCACTCAGAAAACATACTTATTACTGATATAGGGTTTAACACACTGTTTTCTCAGTCGAAATTAAAAGATGTTAAAGGATATCTGTATGCGATATGTCCAATATTTTTTTTACATTTAGTCACAACACAAGTATTATATTCTTTATGATGTCTCCATAAACAAAGGAGAGATACGATGGGAAAATCGCAGTTCGTTACGATGGGAAAATCGTTAAGACAAAACGATTAGAATCCATTCATTAACAAACAACGCGAAGGAGCAATCCTGGAAGACAAGCCATATTTATGGAACACCCTCAGTGGGGGCAAGGCCATAGATTCCGCTGTCGTCATCGCCAAGCTTCATCATATACTCAACTACCAGACACCGCCTCTCCTTCACCTCCCACCCTCCGCCGCCAGTCGCCTGTCATCACCTTTGTCGTCCCTCGCCACAGCCTCCCCTGCCGCCAGCTGTCCCGTCACCGTGTCTCCCGCCGCCGCTCCACCGGTCGCCAGCCGCCAGCCGCCTGCCTATCTCAGGACGAGGCGACGAGACGACGATGCCGATGCCGCCAGAAACAGCGTAGATTATTTGCTTTCAAAATGCAATTAAGCGAGATTCCGTGCGGGCTTAATTTATAAATGAATTTGAAAGGTCTCCCGAGTTAAAGCCATTCATTTGAGGAGGGCACTCCCCTCTCCCGCGTGCGCGCGCCGGGGCCCGCGCTTCATTTGATTAAGCACGAGCCCCCCCTCCCTGCCTCCTGCCGGCGAGCGCTAGGGGGGGAGGGGGGCGCCGCCACCGAGGGCGCGGAGGGCGGCGCGGGAGGGCGGCTAAGGAGCAGCGGCTCGCGAAAGATGGAAGGCGATGCGGGCGGCTGAGAAGCCATCAACACGGAGGCTGAGCGCGGGGCGTCAGGGGCGTGCGAAGGCGCAGGCGAACGGGGAAAAGCCAGACACGTAAAGGAAGAAGAAACCGGCCCAGACGAAGAAACAAAACTAATAGAAGTCAAGAACGAGTAGAATTTAAAAGATGAATGGTAGAAAATGTAAGGAAACGTAAGGGAGAAAGAGAATGAGAGGGAGAGAGAAAGGGACCGGAACAAAGAAATACTAGGGGAACATACATGCAGAGGAGAAAATTGAAGAAAGAAGAGATTAAACCGAAGAGTGGTGTTTAGATAAATGAGAAAGAAGGGAAACAAAAAATCAGGATCAATGTGAAGTTTAAAGGGAGTGGTATGACGGTACGTGAGAAAAGAAAGTACGCGAAACTAAGAGAAATAAATGTGAGGATAAAAAAATGAAATAGGTGAGAAACATTCCAAGAAGAGAAGAAGAATGCCCTAGTAGTTAAATACGAAGAGACGCAATTATGGGGAAAGCAAGAGTGGGTAGAGAGAAAGAAAGGGAGAGAGAGGGGCACGCAAAAAGGATAGAAGCGACAAGAATGCAAGAGACGCAAAAAAAAGTAAGTGGCGCGAAGATAGCGACAGTGCAGGGAAGCGCTGGGGAGGAAAGGGTGCGGGGGGACGTACAAGGGGAGGAGCAGGGGGGTGGGGGCGGATCGCGCGGGACTCGCGAGCTAATCGCGGCAGCGCCTGCGACTGATTGGGGCTAGCGAGTAATCGTGTTCTGTTGATTGCGGGGCGCGGGGCGAGGGACGCGGGGCGCGGGATGGGCTCCTCGGAGGACGGTGGCGACCTCTTCAGTCGCGCCGGCAAATCGCTTCCCCGGCGCGCGGCCCGCAGCCCGCAGCCCGCTGGCCTTGCTCGGGCTCGGCTCTCTGCCGCTCACTCGCGCCCGTGCATCTATTCCCGCGCCCAATCACGTAGCGTTCCCCGCTCCCTCTTCCAATATCGCTCTTTCCCCGCTATCCTTCTACTATCTTTTTTTCACACCCGTGCCTGCGTCTTTTCTCCTCCTCTTCGAATCCCATCCTCAGTCCTGCGCCTTTCCTTCTCCCTTGTGCAAAAAACCGTCTTCTCCACTCCCGCTCTCAGTCCGGCATCTTCCCCGCTCCCGTCTCCAGCTCTCCTTTCCCTCTCTGTCTTCCAAAATGGCCTTTTTCACAACGAGTTCCAGATCTACTTTCCCGTTCCGTTTTATCGATCATTATTTAGTGTTTCCGGGCGCGTCAACTACTTAGGTTGCTAATCATGTAAGTGTAGTGTATGTTATATTTCGAGACATGGTTGGGTTCCCCTCCCGCTGGAATGTTAGATTCGGCGCCGATCTACACGTCGACTTTCAGGGTCCCCCCCCACACACACATATATCACCCTCCGAGGCCCACCGCCGCAGCTAGGTCACGCTGTAAACTCTCGATATGCATGATAGTCAAGTGTGTAAGTGTGTGTGTGTAAAGAAGATAGGAAATGACAAGAATGAGAAAAAATTACTCGCGGTATGCGGCCTGGTTCTTAAAGAATTGCGTCCGAAATTCTACTGGATTAACCAGAGAACTTATTAAAATACTTGTCAGAGCAACCAACTTTAGAATTCTCCTTCAGAGAAAGACTGATTTTGCCTTAGCTTTATAGTTAGTGTCGACAATTCGGCAACGTGGTGACTCGAACCATACGACCTTCTGGTCACCAACGCTTTTTTTCTCTCATTTTATTTACACAGATGGTGAATACATAGCTCAGTTTAATATAACTATACATATGTTTGATGACTTAATAGCTAACTTAAATTAAAACTTAAAACTAATACAGTGGTTGAGGTTACCCATCGGGCTCCTCTAGTCGGGATCTAATTCGGAGAATTTCCTGAGGAAAATGTGAAAGGGAAACTCATTTTGTATTCTGGTTCTATGTGATGGGTTTTTGCCGAGTCTGTGAACTGATAATGAAGGAATTTGGGATATGTTTGAGAAGAAGTTGGTAGCAAGGTAGGTGATATGATGGTCTATAGTGTCTAGGTTGAATTCGACACCAACGCTGCCGAGGCAACGGCAATGCTGGCACTGAGTGTTCCTTCTCCACTGGAACGTCGATTTAGGGGATTCCCCCTCCTTCATCGTATCTCCGCCAGCGAGACATCGCTCCATTCGGAACAAGTTCGAAACTCCAGACTGGTGGTCACATATGTGGCAGTGCATGGCGCGTGTTTGTGTGTGGAAATGAAGAGCATGAGAACAGGGATGAAACAGGAAAAATTGTGCGCGGACCGTGGCCCGTTTTGTAAGGTACTGCTTGGGCGTTTGCGTGGTGTTGATTGAAGAAACCACAGGAAACTACCGCCAAAGGAGCAGCCAGCCATTAGAATTTTCCGCCCGACAGAAGCTAAACTCAACCTAGCTATTCAGCTAGTGTAGAAAATATGCCACCGTCAGGACTCTGAAACGCTGTAGCGGTAACAGCTGCTTTCCGAGCCATCTTCGCTGGTTTCATGCAGAAAAATACAGACCTCATGTTAGGAATAATTGTTGGACATGTCAGTTCTCGGATTCTCAACAAGATCACTAGTTTTCAGATTACAAGAGGAATAATAGGTTCACTTGCAATATTCGTAGTAAACGCTAAATTGCAACACAGTTGGCATTCTATAAAACACGGAAACGATACTTAGTAGGTCCTTAAATCCAGGTTTTTATGTCCGTGAAGTAACACAGATAATGTTCTTTTACACGAAAATTTATAGGATAGCCGGGACAAGCTCGAAGCTCCTGGCACGTGTGGTAGTGTACTGTATGTAAGTGTGTGTGTGTGTGTAAGTAAGGGATAAGGATAGGACAAGGAAGAGGAAGGAAAAATTGCGCGCGGTCCGTGGCCCGTTTGTTAGGGTAGCGCTCCAACATACGCCTGGTGTTGCACAGACAATTACCGATCAAACCAGCTGGCCTCTAGAATTTTCCTACAGACAATAGCATTATTCCATCTAGCTCTCTAGCTAGTACCGAAAAACCTGCCACCGTCGGGACTCAACTCTAGGACCTCCCGGTCACCCGGCTTCACCTGGCGTTTTATCGGAGAAACCACGGGAAACTATCGATCAGAGCAGTCGGCCGCTACAACTCTCCTCCAGACAGCGACTGAACTTGTCCTAGCTATCAAGGTGGCGTCCAAAATCGTGCCACCGTCGGGACTTGAACCTAGATGCAGTGACATCAGTTAATACGCTGTGCCATCTCTCCCGGTTGACTTCTTGAATGGTACACCGTAATATCGTAACAGTCGTATAATATTGTCACGCAATGTTGTGCAATTGGTTGTTATAAATCGAAATTGGTATTGCGATGGAGACGTTTATAACATTATTCGAAGTTTAGTCAGTTACACAAATCAGAATACAAATTAAAATAGACAAAATAGGTGTATTTAGGAATATTATAAATGCAGTTTTTATTAATAATTAAAATGAAAAATATCAAGAATGAAAGATATAATATACTATCATGGAACATTTTCTTGAGCTGTCATTTTGATGGATGTAAGACATGGGTTTCTTATTTCCTCGGCAGCTTTATGGAATCCAATCCATCAAATATTATTTCTGTTCCAAGAAAACGAAACTTTCTCCATATTAAGAGTTGCAAACAACACTAGATCTATTTGCCAATCATAATTCAATCAGAGAAAGTTGTAATTTCAGATCAAAGAAAACATACGCATAAGTGTAATCTCCATTAATTAGAACGATCTTTGGTCCTAGCAGCGGACGTGTAATTCTGCTGTCAGCCCCATTTAGTGGCAGCCCCTCACACTACTAGCTTATTTGTTAGAATTAAGACGTTTATGATGCCATAAGATTAAAAGAAGTTCCTCAGATATTTCCTAAGACAGTTCGTAAGACGTTTAGCATAAGTGGCCGATCTAGCCCTTTTTCATTAGACGTTTACTTCTAAAAATCTTCAAAATTCATGTTACATAAATAACTGAAAAAGATGTTTAGACTACATGACGATTGAGGTTCTCAGTGACAGTCAGTGTGTGGTTGATTCAGGCCAGTATTGGCAAGTAGGACGTTGGGGAATGTGACGACAGTGATTACTATTACTTCGGAAAGTGCATGCTTGGGTATTTATATATTTTCACTGAATTGCTGACTGAATGCTGACTGAATCCTGCAATGAATTCTGTTGTTATCGTAAGCAATTCTCCCTCACTAGGGAACTCATTATTTAAACGTTCACCTGCAATTTGTTATCAATCGCATCAGAACTTTAAGTTGCTAGTGTAGTTCCTTATCGTGATTATCCTGGAAACCTGACAGAATCCGAACAGTCATATCAGATCCAAACAAAGTACATGCAGAAGACCTCAACATTTTTCTGCAAAAATCAAAATCCATGCATTTTAAATATTAGTATAAAATACAATAGAAATAAACTACGCAAATTAATACTTTATCTGATTTAAAATGTACAAATTATAAAGATATATTAGTTCTATATTACGCTTTTTTCTTCTAAATTATTTCTATTCCAAAATAAATATTCTTTAGAAATTAACTTTAAGTCTAGCCGTCTCGCATCTTCGGTGCGCCGTTGTCACTCATACGTTAAGTGCATAACCCCTCACGTGAACCACGGACACTGCCGTGGCGCCTCTACTAGCTAGTTCCACTCAGCCCCGACGCTGCCGCCGCCGCCACCCGCTGCAGGGCACCGGAGCTGCTGCCATCTAGCGGCCAACTCGCGAGCTACACGCGCCTCGCAGCGCTGCAGCTCTTGTCTCCCTCTGAGAGACGGAAGTGGTTTTTATCTTTTGTTTTCTTTCTTTCGAAAGTTTTGAATCATTGTTCGCAAGATATCAAGGTCTGCGCCCGCATCTGTCTCAAACGTTATTTTCTCTTGTGGGAAATTAATTTTTAAAATAATAAAAAACGTACGTTATTATTTAATAACAAATGTTTAATGAGTAGCCGTCGGCTCACATTTTTAAATTCTAGAATGACTGAAACCAAAAGTGGGAGCTCAGAAGAATGCAAAGAAGCGATATAAATGCAGAAATAACAAAGTGTTATTTTATTCAATCATATAAAGTTTTTAGTTCTGAAAGTTTTCATTTTAGATTGAGTGTAAACATGAGACGACTTCACTTCTACCGATTAACAACATGAAACCGGATATGATTTATCTCCAAAATTTTCCAGACATCCACCGTTAGAGCAATAGTTAATATTCATGTGTTGTCATACAAATGTAAGGCAGAAACTATGTTAGTGTAGTATAATCAACAATACTGTTTGATCCGTTTTCAGAGAATACAAGTTTATTTTGTCACTTTAGTGAAATCCAAGTCCAATTTTATTCCCAAAACATCAGTTATAAACGAACGAGAGCATTCCAGCACATTTATTCGTTTGCAGTAGCCAATTGCAATTTACAAATGATTTTTAACGTGCTCTCTAAAATTGGAAAACACTTCACGTTAATGAATCTTGTTACAATTAAAATCGATGTTCATGATCCAATTATTTTCACCAATATTACAAAATCGTGTTGATGGTTGTTTCATACCTTTCCATAATACATTAAAACGATCGCGAAAAAGTTAAAAATTGATGTATCTCGTCATAAATATTTATACATATAGTACTAACGGACAAATTCAATATTTCTCGCACCGAAGTCATCGATATAATGATTGCTTAAAAATCGTTTAAATATATTTTATAAATAAGATTATTTTATTTAAACTTGTTCGAATTTCATACTTTCTTCAAAAGTGAACATTTGAAGAAAAACAATTGCAAAATTATACCAATGATTATACCAAACACACCGGTAAAACAGTATCACGTTTCATTACCTCAAGTATTACTCGAACAGATTCGATGATTTCCGTAATCAAGTAACAAATAACAACGTAACAAAAAATAACGTAATCAAGTAACAAATAAAATTAGCAATGGCATAATATATATTTTTATTATCAGAGCTCGGATTCTGATGATGTGTCATATTTTCACTGGTGCATTCTAGACGTTGCTAACTTGTAAATAAATGTTTATCCCGACATATAGCTGATAGAAATGTACAGTATTGCATCATTTTGCTGTTTTTCACCTTTTAGGCCATTTTTGGGATCTTTGCGTCAGTTTTGTAATTTTGAAACACATAATTTCTTTTCTGTGTTGTTTGTGAGTGAATCTTTCATGAATTTACAATGACACGTTAAAGCAAAGTTTTTGTTGTATCATCAGTTCATGACGAAATTCACTATTGCAGTGGACTCTGTTTTTTGAACTCTCAAAATCAGATGTATCTTCGGTAACTTCAGTCGACTTGTCGAAACTGATGGTTGGAACTCCGGAGCTAATGATTACATTTCTTCCTAACGTAAAGACTTTATACCTAAACTCACTGTCAGTCCCTTTCCCAAGAATCTCTCGAACGACTCCGACGCTGACCTCGTTCTTAACGAGATTCGCAATAAATATCAAGATCCCCATGTCATCCATATTCGAGACGCATTGAAAACTGACAAACTGGGCTTATATATTCAATCTCCATGGAAGATCTTTCACATCAAGTTTAGGATATTTGCTAGTGAAAATTGCGCTTACAGTTATGCTTTCCTAAAGGCAATGAACTTTGCCAAATTTAACCCTACTAAGAAATGTATTATTTTATCAACATATGAACCGAATGGCATTAAAATTTCACCCAGAAATCACCTATCAATAATTTGCAGCAACTTACATGAAGTCTGTAAATAGACAACTGATATGCTTATTCAACCTGTGGTGATACATATTTCAAATAGGACAGAAGTAAGAACCCCGATTAGTAAATCACCTGTCCCAATGCTGCTTATTGCCTTTGAAGAGAAAGTAAACAGCAAATGGCTTACGCAATTGAGGACTACCTGAAATTTACTGGCAAAATCATGAAGATGATGGGGTCAAACTAATGGAATAACCACAACTTATAGGAAAATTGGCGATTTTTTTGTTCTCAAAACGCACGCAAAACTCTTACGTCGAGAACAAATAACCCTTGCACACAATATAATTTTATATACAAATACGTTTTTTAAATTGTAAATTTCATTGAATAAATAAACATTTTAATACACTTTTTTAGTATTTTTTAAAAATTAAGTCATGTGCTTCTTATTTTTATGTATTTTTATAGGTCATTTTCAAAGAATTTTTAGGCAATAAAATCCGAGCCCTGTTATAATTAATCTAATTATTAATGTATTTCTCATGTCAATTATATACGGGAAGACACGGAAACGCGATTGTGCTGGGCAACTGTTATTTCTATAAACTAGGAAGATTTAAAATTATTTTGTGGACGATTCTCCTCTCAACGGCAAATACGCTAGGACACGTTTTCATCCTTAGCACAACTGAATGTAAGAGAGTGGAAGTGACGAGTGATGCTCGTAGTTTCTACCAAAAGAAATAGATAAAAACATCAATAAAATTCATAAATTAATGCAGCCGGCAGGAATACAAACAAGCACACTGAAATTCATTAACCTGTATTCGTGTGTTCAAATTCGCTGAAGCGATGGATATTTCGAAGATCGTAAACTGGTCAATGGGACATACTTGAGGAATCCGATTTTGGATGAGTGCTTGACAAATTTTAATTCTACATCAACCATTATAATCAGGTACCGTATGTTTGCTCTACCAGAGTGCGACAAAAGTAACGGATAAAAATGACCGAGACCATGGTTCGTTTCGGTCTTTTTTCTGTGCAAAATTGAAGTTCAAAATGAGTAAGTAGAATTTCAGAGAGTTAATAGACAAGTTTCGAAAACCTAATCGTTACCCAAAACAATATAAATTAAACATGACAATTATAATGTGTCAATGACATTGATTTAGTTCACGCTAAAGCTCACATTTGATCTACTCGGCATGGAAAATCAATAAATGAGAGAACGACGGAGATGGAAGAGAAAGGAAAGGATACGGGTATATTCTCTTCACCTTCTAAAGAACAGAGCTCCGCACAACAAGAAATGATAATGGACAAATATCACTTCGTAAAATAATGCATTTCGTCATTAGGAAATATACAATGGAATTTGGGGAAGAAAAAAGTTTGATTTACAATCTAGAATCATCTAACCTGATAAGTTTAGTACATTTATCGAGGTTATTAGATTACCGGTATAAGTAATTTTTAATTAAAGATAATTTGAACTTCTATGTAACTTGATTTTTATGAAGACTGCAACAAAAGATGTCGATTATTTAACAAACAAGCAAAGAATTCATATTGGGAATGTTCAATTATTTATTTATAATAAATGACAACACGTTCACATTTGATAAACATTTTGGAATTTTTGATGTTATATTCTTTCTGACTGATTGAAAAGACACGTAAATAAGCCTTCACGATAGATTAAAACTGAAAGTATTAAAAATAACTTTGTTGAATTTTCCAACTATATAGCCTTTAATATGCTTGAAATCATAAATACTTATTAAAACTTATGTATAATTTCAGGGAAAGAAGCCACTGAAAGCGAATGAGCTCTTTCCAATAATCTTATCTACTACCATTCGTGAGCAAGTAATTGACGATAAGGATATCTTGTAAAAAAGACACTCAATTATAAATTTGTAATACAAATGATTGGTTTATATACAATGAATTGGAACGGACTTAACGAATTAAACCTCAAATACTTATAATTTAAAAAGGTTGCTCAAGGAAGCGGATGTAGTATTTCTACTTGATAACTCATTCAGAGATACGATTGCTTAAGTGGAATCGTAAAAGATTCCTATTTCCAATATTATTCTTTATTTACTATCCACAAACAAACTAAAAAGTACACGATCAATATAAATGAATGTGAAATGTATTAGAGTATTCAATTTGAAAGAACGGGAAAAGGAAACGAAATGATAGTAAATACTGCAACGGACGTCGAATACAAGTACTTTAGAAATTAGTCTAATCCAATTTACTTAAATCAATATAGTCTCTAACATTGACGTTTATGTTTGTATTACTATTTTTAACACAATATTTTGATGTGTGATGCATTTTAATGTGACTGTTATTTGTTTAATATGTGCTGCAGATTGCAAGTACTGTTTATACAAAACAAGAGACCGAACAAATTAAGAAAAAATGTTCTATTGTTTAGCGTTGTTATTTTGTGGAAAACTTCGCAAACCACCTCTTAAACGCTCTTCAAAGCATTCTTTACGTAGGGGTCCAGTACGGCAAAGTGGAATTGACATCGAGGCTAAGTCCAACGGATGACGATTCAGGGCCATGACAACGCCGTCGACTGCGGCGCGAGCTGGAGAGAGAGACGGCGTCCGCGACGTTTGTTATCATCATCGCATTTGTTTCCAAATCTCTTATGCCGCCGTGCCGCGCGGCTCTTCATTAATACAGAGGCTTCTGCTGTATTTCGCCCTCCTCGAGAAGCCCCGTCCCATTATTTCTAGTTAAGAATTTTAATTGTTTTCTCCGGCCAATTATTTTTCATTTTATCTTCGCCTCCCCCGCGATATGCAGCTTTTAACGTAAGCATTCGTCTTACGTACCGAGCGGGAATGGAAATGGTGGAAGTGGTGAAAGTACTAGCGTCAAAATAGTAGCAGTGAAAACGAAAGGAAAATGCAGTTGTGCGTATAATTAAGCTTAATAATAATGATAATAATAATAATAATAACAACAATAATAATAGCAAATTGAAATGTCAAGAGAGTAATAAGATTGAAATATCAAGAGAGTAACATTCGTTCTTGTCTTGTCACTGCGAGATCGACCCAGCCTAGACCAGCAATGGCCAGGTGAATGTTCCTGCACATAATACAAAGAATAAAATATGTGGATAGGGATAATAACAATAAGGCAAACATACCTGATACAAGATTATAATTTTGTCGTCAATTTATGAAAGAACTTGAGCAAATTCACGAGACACTGAAAAGACTAGGAAATGCAAGACATTATTGCGAACAGACCGTATTTTGCGCACAGTACTATTCACCGAAAGAAGTACCCACAGTCACTGGATCTGCTTAATAAGCCCCGTCTTCACTACTTAATATTTAACATTAATATTAAATTTCAACACCCTTAACCTTTCTTAAAATTTTGGATGTTTTCTAGCAGGAAAGGAAAACAAGTAAAGTCAGTCGTATGTTACGGAGATGTTGGCTAAACTTGGCGCAAGATCGTGAGTTTACATGGAAGAGATTGATTGATTTGTTTGTTTTTTATTTATTATTTATTTATCGCCAAGAACAGTTAAAAAGTATGGGTGGCGTACTATTCTATGTGAAGTGAGAAGAGTATTCTGTGCACGTTTCCTTGAATTCTGGGATCCTTACCCTAACTCATATAAAAGATGAATTATGAATATAGGCGGAAACGAGAGCATTAGGCAAGATTTGAAAAGAAATACTCGCTCCCATATAATAATGGCTTGTTATCTCTCACTGTGACCCTCATGAAGGAATCGAGAACGTAGAGAACAATTATTTGAAGAACTACGAATGTATTCGCCACTGAGCTCTAGAAAACGTGGTCAGATAGTGAAGTTACAATTATGTTCAGACGCAGAATTGGGGCCATTTCAGCACTCGCCCACAGGATTTAGGAAATAACAAAAAACCTGATCAAGAGGGGGAGTTAATGACCCAGATGAAGAAGAACAATAAGAAGAAAGACACAAGTAGAATATTTGAATCCTTTTAATTAGGATGTTCGGTGTTATACATTTAAAGAAAATGCAATATTCAAGGAAGATACTATGAAATATTTGGTGGTACAGATGGTGCTCCCAAATGTATGGAACATTATGTAAGATGAGTTTAAAAAGAAGTGGAAAAGTGAGAAAAATATCGAAAGGTAGTTGTGTCCTGGTCTTATAATCCTGGAATGCTATAAAATAAAATATAGCACCAATTCAATCGTAATATAGCCTGTAAGTACAAAAAGTATAAAATAATACCAAGTTTACATAATAAAAATGATAAATTAATCGGATTCCATCTTGTCAACTTGTAAAATGCTTTCCTGTTCAAGTGCGATAATCAACTTGAATAAGTTTAATATTTGGAATGCACATGGGAACTTGGTTTTAGAGTATTTACAGTGAGCATGATTTTTATCTTAAACATGCTGTTTATCAAAGTAGGCATTCATCATATGTATACCTCGTGTTCAAAGTTTTAAAACCAAATGTGTACATTTTGAACCATTCGATAACGTTTGGGAAGTTAAAATATATATTTTCTAAATAATGTTGAATTTTAATGTTTTACGATATGCACAGCAAAGTGTTTTTAATGGAACATGTCTTAGAGTAGATTAGTAGTAGAATTAGTAAGAAAGTAATTCATTCTGCGAGAGAAAGTCTATTTTGTGGATGGTGGAAACAATATTCGCAGCCTTTTCGAGAGTATTGGTAATGAAAAGGACGGCAGTGTGTGGGCACCGGTTACAAACAATAGAGAGGACAGGGGGGTAGATACCATATTCATTTGTGACTTCGTTGGGATGATTAATTTGCGGCATGCGGCCCCAAGACCAAATTCTGCGGTCTGAATTATCTATTGGACATTCAGTTGATCATAATGACGAATGGTCGCTGATGGAGCCTGTAATGTGATGAAACATGGCACACAGATATCCGGATGGGCAAAAACACACGGAAAATTCCCAGGATATCTTATTCTCCGACAGTTTTATTTAAAGAATAGTGAATTATGTGGTCAGGCCTTATGGCCTTATGGCAAGAGCAGGCCTTATGGCCTGAGCCTCACCAGAAATAAAGACATTTTTTAAATTATTATTATTATTATTATTATTAATTATGGAGCTCTGAAAAGAAAGCAATTGTTACGTATTTATTTACCCTATGATTGAAAACCAAGTAAATATTTCGGTGAAGACACTAAAACGTGTGATGCGCGGGAAGACGACAAACCAGACATTCATTGCTTGGATATGATACTTGTGGATGTAAGGAGAAAGATGGTGGTGATGTGATACTATTTGTGGTGATAGTGATGACAGTGGAATTCATTTTCATTAATTGATTTAATTTATTTAACCTTCTCTTTAATTTTTGATACATTAAACGAATATTATTCAAATATTTCTTTAATTAATTTTCCATTCCTACATATTTTATATTTTTCTTTAAATTTCGTTAATTTTGCCACAACATTAAATTTCTAAACGTATCATTTTAAGCAGTAAAGTCCTTTATCAAATAAGTCCTTGGACAGTGTTCTACTTAAATTAAGAACTACACATAGTGACTTTTTTCTTGTTGTTTTGGCTTTTAATATTTGTACTTTATCTCCTGAATTTCCTACTACCTGATATTTAATTTATTTATAAATGAAAACTAGTGTCTTGTAATGTATTTCCTGCCTTAGTGTAATAATCTTTAGGCTACAACACATCAAACACTGGGGCGTATCTATTACAATGGATAAACACAGGATGGTGACAGTTGGGCTAGTGATTGAGGTAAATGCGTTTGACGTTGTACGCAGTAGTGCAGACATCGATGCCTTTTTTTTTAAACTTTGGTAATATACTTACCAGATAGCACAGTTCGTATGTGTGAAAAATATTCACTTTTGTAAGTTCAACATACTTCATACTTATTTTCAAGCCGATTGATGAATAAACGCGTCACCGAAGCAGTAAGGTAAACATATAATCAATGATTTAAATGGAGCAGAAATTATACGGACATATGAAGGTGAAACAAATAACAATAAACAATACTGCTTTGAGAGAAAATATTTGTTTAAAGCGTTATATTATGCTATTAATATACCATAACTCAGTACTAAATACACAAACGAATTAGCTGTGCGTTACAATGTTTCGACATATCCTTGGAGTTCTCGATTATTATGAGTTCTATTGGCACATAACTAAATGTTAGTACTCGTATTTTTTAATAAATGCACATGGCATTTAATCAAGAAAAATCTAATGGACAAATAATGCGAAAGAATCATGGCATGTGAAAGAATAATGACAATACTGACCGCAGGATAAGGTTTGAATGAGGCTGCGTGTCTTGAGTTTTCCGAGGATATTTGTACTTACGAAAGAGACGAGGCTGAGACGACAACAACAGATTGATGCCAACGATAGCAGTGGAAACATGAAAAGCGAAAGTTGTCGTTCCGTACAACATTCACGACAACCGACGAATAAGCAATAAAACATATAATGGTTATGAAAACGGTAACGACACAGTGCGAGAGGTGATAGAAGTAATGTTAATGGCGACTATAATGTCAAAGGTTGTTGAATCTATTGTATCAACTATGTGATAGATCTAATAATAGCGGTATTCAACCGAATTAAATTCTCAGTTTAGATCGATATTAAACATGATGTAGGGTAGATTTCGGGCATCATGGTTAAATTTTCAATCTTTTAAATGGCGAAAATATTTGATGAGAATATTGAGAAAAAATATAAACATGGACGTAATGTACTGCGGCCTCAGAAAGACTGCATTGTCCGACTTCTTAGCGAAAATTATGTGACAGAATTACAACATATTAAATGTTTTCAAATAAACTTGTAGAAAACATTCAATGAACAAAATGGCATCGCATTTTACGTATCATTATTACGCGCCACCAAAATTTGAAAAAGCTCTCCTGTGAACTTTCCTCAAAGTCGTATAGAACCCTGCCATTCATATTTTACAACCACAAAGCAAAGCAACATTATGTAAGGATTCTTTCCATCTGAAAGTCTACGTGCGATGGATATTCGTCTAAACAAACGCATCCATGAATTGCCGACTCTGAAATCGCGAAATTTGGTCCTGCATTACAGTGCCACTAGTTCACCGCGGACGGCTGCGGCAATTGCCTTCCTAGGTAATAGTGTCGGGGACGATACCACAGTGTAAGCATTGCAGCGAGCCGTTACAGCGGGTCGGCGTTCCCGCGAGCGCCTCATAACGCGGTTGGTGCCTCCACCAGCGCGTACCAGCGCGCACCAGTGCGCCACCCGCACCACTCGCGCTACCCGCTTCGTACTTCCCATCCTCACCCCATCCCCAATCCCCACCTCCCCGCCACCCGTTCGCCGAGCTGCGCCATCCGGCAGAAGGTCTCGCCGCATATTGCGTCCGGAGATTGCTGGCAACTCCGGGCAAACATTTTAATTACATCGAAACACGAGAAAGCTGCGGCGGACGAGGGGCACAGGGGAAGGAGGGGAAGGAGGAAGAGTCGTACGCCGAAGAAGGGGAGGAAAAGAAAGGGAAGGGTGAGGGGAGGCGCGAGAGAAAGTGGATGTTGATGAGATGGGGGAGGGGGCGCACTCGGGGGCAGGAAAACGATGCGGAAGCCAAGTAGAAGGTAACACGATGCTAAGGAGCATAGGAATGGAGAAATTAATGAAAGGGAAACGTAGACGGAAGAAGTAATAATGCCTGGTGGAAAATGGAAAAAATATTACCTCCGGCCGATCAAGATGTACAACACAGTCGGATCTTGAAGTGTTGGAAAAGGATTCGTAATCTCTTCGAGAGATATATTACGCGCTGAGTAATTCACGTATCTAGTCACTTTTTACTGGCGGAAGTTTATTAGAAATAACTGTACAAACCATCATTTTAATTTTTTGTGTGATATTACACCGCAGAAAGAGCTGGTGTTTCATTTTCTTCCTTTCAAAAACCTGATACAGATATGAGGAAGATCTCACGTAATATAGACTACATGACAGCCTCTGAATCAACATATGGAAGCACTATTGTTTTTCACAGGATGTAGAAAGAAACTCTCGCATTTTATCAAACAACAAGACAAAATCATTTGCATCACCCAAAAAATAAGTGATTATTATTATTATTATTATTATTATTATTATTATTATTATTATTACCAAGTTCATTATTCAACATTTCACGCTCAACCGGGTTTTCCAGATATATCTCAAGGACAGAACGTCAGCACACATGGCGAGAAAGATGGTGAGAATTTCTTGCTTCAGTGCATTCAGGTTCCACTTCATTGATTAAGAGAGAGAACCTTACGCACAATATTGGTGGTTGCAAGGAGCACGGCCTTCTGCATGGTTTTGAAGTGCAAAGTTGGAGTTTTTCTTTCACAATACTCCAATCTTCTGGAACAAACCCATTAGATGAAATAACTATGGGTACAATATCTACCTCTATTAATTTGTTTAAGTTTTCAGATCAATTGAGAGTGGCTGGTATTTTCTTTTCTTCTCTGCAATTGTTGACAGCAGATTATGATCTAATGGGACTGTGACGTCAATTATTATTGCCCTGCGAGTAGTTTTGTTGAACACGACAATATCAGTCTTATTTGCTTCCATTGTTTTATCTCTAACAATGGCAGTATCCCACAAGATTTTTGTTCCCTCATTTGTTCCCTCAAAACTTTCTCCGGTAGATATTTTTAATAAGGTAAGCTTTCCTTTATCTGGTCCAATCTTTTGGCAAGAGCTTGGTGGATGATTTTGGCTACATTATTGTGACGTTGTAAATAATCTGTTTGTGCCAACTTAGAGCACCCACCACAGATGTGTTTAATAGATTCCGTGGCCTTCTTACACAAGCGTCACTTGTAAATGATGTTCTCTTTCATGATATATCACCTGTAGTTATTAGTGGTTGCTACCTGATCTTGAATGGCCAGTACAAATCCTTCCGTCTTGCCAACAAGACAAGCGGTTCTCAACAATTCAGTCGATCTCTTCATATAAATGGAGTTACTTTGAAGCTCTGTAGCAAATCTGCCATGGACTTCCTTTGATTTCCACTGCTCAATTCGGTCCTCAGGTTTCGGAAAACTTGGATTCTGGTTTTCTTGGAGTAGCTTCAGAGGTGTGTAGCCGTGATCTTGAGCACAGATGACCGTCATGGATTCGTTGTTGATGAAATAATATCTGAGCTATTTTCTTTCTGGCGGCACATAACTTCAAGGCTTAACAGTCCACGGCCTCCATTCTGTCTTGAAAGATATAGCCTTTCGGCAGAACTTCGAGGTTGATGCATCCAATATTTTGATAGAAGCGTTTTGACTTTTCTACCGAAAGCTTGCAAAGATGTTTCAGACCACATGACAACTACAAATTAATGTGATGCTGCTGAAAGAGCCCAGGTGTTAATTCCTGTAAATTTGTTTCTCGAATTAATACAGTACTTGCAAATTTTATACAATATTATATATTATTAATAATTCTTTGCATCCTCGAGATCCTTTCCTACAACCACTCTGTTCTGGCAAAAGCAGCTCATTTTCTTTCAGATGCTCGTCGACTTTGGTAATGGAGGTGAGAACTTTATAAATTGTAGGTACACATGTAATAGATCTATAATTCTCGGGGCAAGACGCATTTCCATTATTATTATTATTATTATTATTATTATTATTATTATTATTATTCCATTACATCACGACTAAAGATGTTTTGAGTCGGTTAAGTATAAAATCTACTCCAGGTTGCAACCAGCTACCTAAGGAGCAGATCCGGTGACTGTCGGTGCTTCTACAATACTTTGCGCAAATGTGGGCTGTTTCAAATAAAGCAATTTCTTGCACTTCCCAGTCTTTTGAATTACCAGGGAGTTTAGACAAGTTCTTACTCAAATTTTGCGGAACAAATCCCAGAGCTCCGATAACTATCGGGACGACTTGTGCTTTTAAGCCCCACATTCGGCTGATCTCGATTTCCAAACTCTTGTATTTAAGACGTTTCTCTGCCTCCTTGGTAACGACGTTTTGATCGCAAGGTACAGCAACATCGACAAGTAATCACGATTTGTTCTCCAAATCCCGGATGACTATATCCGGTTTGTTTGCCGCTATCGTTTTTTTAAAATATATTTATTTATTTGTTCGACAAAAATTTGTCTTTCAAGTGCGTGAATTTTTACATTAACATAGTACAATTTGAGGAGAAACTTCAAAAGTAACCTCTAACATGTTACTGATATGTATAGGTATTATTGATTTTGAACACACAATGATCTTAGAAATAAACTGTGGTTATAAATAGTACAAAATACATATAATTTTTTTTACAATAAATAATAGTTACATAAAATAAGTTAACTATGGAGGATGTAAACGGTCTTTTGAATAGCGTGATTTGATTCGCGGGAAAGGATTAGCTGTTTTTCCAAGTTGAAAAGATGTATAAGCAGGAGAAGAAATAAGGGAAGTATAAAATTTATCTGAGAGATGAAGGATCCAGGATTTTAGAGACAGAATACCGAGTTCGTGTAATATTTGATTGTTTCTTATAAACCAAGGTGCTTTCAATGCTTTTCTAAAATATTTATTTTGTATAGCCTCTAGTTTTTGAATATGCGATTTCGCTGCACCACCCCAAATGGGACACGCATATGTCAATGATGGGCGAATTATATATTTAAATATACATAAAGCTGAATCTAAAGAAAGATGAGAATTTTTCTTCAAAACTGGGTATAATTTTAAAAGCTTGGCATTCGTTTTATTTATTATTGATGTAATGTGCGGTTCCCACGTTAGTTTAGTATCAAGTTTTAATCCAAGATACGTAATTGGGGTCTGGTTAGAAATCCAAGAATTTGCTTTATAGTTAATAATAAGTGGATAAGTTGGAGAGATTCGTTTTAAAGAAAATATTTTTGCTTGAGATTTCCCACTATCGTGCGATCAGTTTGAATCTGTTGGTCGTACAATATCGTACACAATTCAACAGACGTCACCGGTTTCGGTGAGTGTTTGGGGCATGTGTTCGGAACTTCGAGGGCGGTACAGTTCTGCCAATGGAGGTAGCTACACACCCTGTCGTGTCTTTTCAAGTATTCGGTAAGTATTCGGTGTCGTGTCTTTTCAAGTATTATTATTATTATTATTATTATTATTATTATTATTATTATTATTATTATTATTATTATTGATGAAATGTATTACGCTGGAAAATTACAAATGGAATTATAATTACACATGCAACAGTGACAAAAGACATACGTACGAATAACCAGCGGCAAAGCTTGCTGAGTCTCCATTTAACCATTGCAAATTTCATCGATCTTGAGAAGGATCTAATCTCGGGCACTCAAAATTCGAGAGCGCGTCTACTGCGCCGTTGTCCATCCAGATTCTCGGTAAAGGGCGTTCCGTAATACGCATGAAGCAACGAAGCTCGCTGTACGAGAAGTCACCGCAAAATAAGAACGCAGCTAAGGGAAAGAGCAGGCATGCGAACAGGAAAAAAATAAGAATGGGTAGGACGTGCGGGGAGCCGTGACGAAGGTGCAGGGGCGGCAGGATAAGGAAAACAAGTTAAGGACTAGACCTGGAAAACACAAGTCTGCCCATGTAGGTGGAGGGGCTTCGGGAAACGTGAGGAGGTTCGCGAGAAAATCTCCTGGTGCTCCCCTCGCCTGGAGAGGTTTGCGTGGCGGGGATAAGGAGCGGCGTAGCGGGAGCAGGGCGGGTGGAGCCGGCGGTGTGGATGGGGTGGGGTAGTGCGAGTGGCTCGGAGCGGGACGTGACGAGGTGGGAAGAGAAGAGACGGGATGTGTGAGTAGAGTGGAACGGAGCGGGGCAGTGTGGTGTAAGAGAAGAGCTGAGGGTAGCGTATGAGTGTGTGAGGCAGAGAAGGATTTGAGGGGAGTATGGTGAAATGATGTGAAGCTGTCGGGGTGAAGCCAGGTGGGCGGAGCTGAGAGGGCGGAGCAGGGAGGGCGGAGCTGAGAGGGCGGAGCTGGGAGGGCGGAGCTGGGAGGGCGGAGCTGAGAGGGCGGAGCTGGGAGGGCGGAGCTGGGAGGGCGGAGCTGGGAGGGCGGAGCTGAGAGGGCGGAGCTGGGAGGGCGGAGCTGGGAGGGCGGAGCTGGGAGGGAGGAGTTGGGAGGGCGGAGCTGGGAGGGCGGAGCTGGGAGGGCGGAGCTGGGAGGGCGGAGCTGGGAGGACGGAGGTGGGTTGGGCGGAAGTGGGTTGTGCGGAGCTGGGTGGGCGGAGCTGGGTGGGTGGAGCTGGGTGGGCGGAGCTGGGTGGGCGGAGCTGGGTGGGCGGAGCTGGGTGGGCGGAGCTGAGTGAACCGAGCTGAGTGGACGGCGCTGAGTAAGAAGAGCTGGGTAGTCGGATAAGGGTAGGCGGAGCTGGGTGGGCGGAGCAGGGTAGGCGGAGCAGGGTAGGCGGAGAAGGGTAGGCGGAGAAGGGTAGGCGGAGCAGGGTAGGCGGAGCAGGGTAGGCGGAGCAGGGTAGGCGGAGCAGGGTGATCGGAGCTGGGTGGGTGGAACCGGATGGGCGGAGCTGAGTAGGAGGAGCTGAGTGGGCGGAACTGGCAGGGCGGAGCTGAATGGGCGGTACTGGGTGGGCGGAGCTTGGCGTTGGGTAGCGATGCTGGGCGCGAAAATGAGCGAGCAGACTTGTGTGGGCGTAACTCGGCGGGCGATGCTGAGTAGACGGAGCATGGTGGGCGACCTGAGCGGATGGATCTGGACGAGGGGGGTTGGATCTGGACGGGCGGAATGGAAGTAGGTAAAAGGCGCGGGTGGAGGAAGGAGCACGTAGAGAAAAGTGCAGAACGGGTCGGGGCGCGTCTGAGCATAGCAGGGCGGGGCGGTAAGGAGCAGAACAGAACGGGGCCGTGTGGGAAGGGGCGGACAGGACGGGCAGGGACAAGAAAGAACGAGCGGGGTGAGGCGGGTGGGCAGGACGGGCGACGCCAGAGAAGCCGTCTGAAGAGGCGAGGGTGTGGAAGAAGTGGTGGAAGGGGTGTGGGACACGGCGAGCTTCGCTTGCTCGGGAAGACGTTTCATTGTGCGCTGGAATTAGTGCTCGTTGCTTGGAGGAGTCCTCGAGTTGCGTCGGCGCGGTGTGGCGGGGGGGGGATGAGATGGGGTGCTCCTGCCTCCCTCGGCCGAAGAGGATCGAAGCGCTGCTGAATCCATTGGCGGAGCAGTCACGCTGTTAATTTGTTGCGCACCTTTCCACGGACGTTACCAACATTTCTTTCATATTTACACGTTGCCCTCCTGAAAGATATTATTTACAGAGATTCGAAGTCGGTTACCCGAAATTCATACCCAAGAGTGTAGGTAGAAAATTTAATATGCTGAAATTCAGTTCTACGAACATTAGAACACTTCCCGTCAATTGCAATTATCAGCGATAAACACTATTTCCATAACAATTAATGTATACAAATTCCTAAAATCGTTACTTAGGCTAAAATATCAATAACAACAGGATTAAATTCAACAAAAAATTTAAGTGACTTATGTAAGATCTAGAATATGATTAGATGTCACAGAGTAATCGCTGAATATTTAACTAATTATGTAAAACAAAGAATTAAGAAAAAATTAAAACTGTAATTTCCAATAAGTGATACGCTTGTATATGAGCACATTTCCAATCAGATAAATTCACGATTCATGTTTGGTTGATACTTGTTCAGGCAAAGCATTCACTTTCTTTTGTACTGAACCTAACTTTATTTTTTTAAGTATCAAAATATATTTCGTTTTCTGTCTTGTCCCAGAATGTAAATCAATTTTACTGTTTGCACCAATGAAGTATGAGTAATAAAAGTATTTTAATTAAGTAATGCCCCATTTCAATAAGAATATCGAAATGGAGCAAAAAGCACAATTGGAATACATTTTATAAACATTTCTCTTTTAACTCACGAGAATATTATCGGGCTCACCAATCATCACTGTCACTAGAAATCTGTCATATTAACTCAAAATGCACTAGATTACAGCTTTTCAGAATGGCCTATTTAAGTTGAACGATACTAAGAGAGATGCCCAAGAAATGTACTGCACAATATAGTGACGTACGTACAAATAGAGCAAGTTCTGGATGACGTGGGACTGAAAGTCAAGGTAATGTTTATCTTATCTTTTATTTAGTATGTTTTTAAATTTTTCAGACGCGGCGTCGGACGCTTTAATATTTATGCGACTTCACTAACAGGTACAGCGGAGTTTAGCTCAGAGCAGCATTGCTGCTGACAGTAGTGGCACTGGTCGGGAGGTCCTAGGGTTCGAGTTCTAGCGGGGCCGATTTCAGCCATTGCCTGTAGAGTTTCAGCGGCCGCCTGATTTGATCGGTAGTTATGCGTAATATCTCCAATCAATGCCAAGCGAATATCGGAGCAGCACACTAACAAAAGAGACACGGACCGCACGCGATTTTTCCTTTCTCTTCCTTGTCTTCACTTCTCCCCTTACAAACTCACATTCACTACTCTCCCACACATGAAGGGAGACGATTCAAGAGCTTACAGCTTTTGCCCTGCTGGGGGAGATACCCGGTCAGATGTAGGTGATATAATGAATTGTTGACGAATGCTGATTGTTAGTGATTCCGGGCGCGTCAACTATTGAGGTTGTTAGTCCCGTAAGTGTGGTGCATATTTTTCATCGTTAGGTGGCGGTGATATTTTCCCGCTGGATGGCGAGATCCGGCGCCGACCTACCATCGACTAGAGGGGTTTTTCACAACCAGGTATCTCCCACCAGCAGGGCACCGCCCCAGCCGGGACAAGTTCTAAGCTCCCGACCGGTCTCCCGTCATGTGTGGTATATAGTGCATGTTACTGTGTGTGTGTGTAAGGGGTGAGTATAGGACAAGGAAGAGTAAGGAAAGATCGCGCGCGGCCCGTGGTCCGTTTGTTAGGGTACTGCTCCGGCATTCGTCTGGTGTTGATCGGAGGAAAACACGGAAAACTACCGACAAGAGCCGCCGGCCGCTAGAATTCTCCTCTAGACAGCGGCTGAATTCAATCTAGCTGACAAGCTAGTTTTGAAAATCCTGCCGCCGTCGGAACTCGAACCTGGAACCTTCAGGTCAGAGGGACTGCAGTGACATCAATTGATACCCTGAGCATTGACAAATGACTGGATGCCGGATGTTCCGCGCGCTTCCACGTCTAGCCATCGATAATGATTTCTAATTCGTAACCGAATGGTCGCTTGCAGGTATCCTTGAAGAATTTACAATTTCCACAGTCAGTGCTTTTTGCAAGATCGAACAGGATTTCGAATTATGTCAGTGCTATTTTGTACCTTATCTACAATAAACTTTTAAAAAATACGTGCGCACTGCGTAGTTGTTGGTGTAAGACTATCACAAATTGAATCGAATTCTTTTCCGTTATCTAAGAATGGCTCTGAAGATTTTCTTTACATGTGTAACGTGGATTTGTGATTGGCACGACAATAAAAGTGTGCACTATGGCACTTCAAAAGTGCCACGAGGATTTAAATAGTTCTGTAGAAATAAAATTAAATATTAAACTTAATCTTTCACACCTATTTCCATCATGTCGACTGATACTGGGAGAAATGGCTCAGGGAATCAACTGATGTCACTGCAGTCCCTCTCACCGGGAGTACCTAGGTTCGTCTTCCGATGGTCGCAGGATTTTTCGACATTGGCTGGTCAGCTCGGTATAATCCAATCATTCTTGAGGAGAATTCTAATGGCCGGCTACTCTGATCGGAAGTTTTCCGTGATTTCTCCGATCAACACCAGACGAATGACGGAGCAATACCCTAACAAACGGGCCACGGAACGCGCGTGATCTGTTCCTTTTCCTATTCTCTCCCCTAACACACACTTACATTAGCATACACTGCTCTACCACACATGCCGAGAAACCGGTCGGGAGCTTAGAGCTTGTCTCGGCTGGAGCCGTACCTCCCTGGAAGGTACCACATTAGATAAATCCCACTACCCGATGGTAGTTCGGCGCCAGATCTCGCCATCTAGCGAAGGAAGACCACAGCCACCTCGCGAGAAAAAATATGCACTACACCTATGGGACTCTAATAGTTGACGAACCCGGAATCATTAACAATCAATCATCATCATGTCGACTGATGATATTTGAATACTTTCTCCTTATTGGTATGAGGTAAGGGTGGAACAAGAGTGCTATGCACGGTGAATTCTCACGATACAAATAATTTTTATTACGTAATTACTTCAATTCGGCTTTCAAATCTTAAATAACATGCGAATTCGCGATGTGTGATAAAATATCATTTGGCCAATACAAAGGTCTGGGGCTAGGTTATTGTCAAAATGTTACATTGTCTTTCTCACAGAATAAACCATCCCCAATCGTTCCGAGGACGCGCGAAGTGCTCTGATGAGCAAAGCTCACCTTCACCGATTAATGTTGGTAAGCCTAAAACTACAGTGTACGATTGCCCTCATATTGTACGAAAACATACTGTAGAAAGCGAATTAACCACGTGTCCTCAAGAGATCACCAGATCTTTAGTAACCCGACTTCTACTCATAAATCACGTGATTCCCTTTCAGACGTCATCGCCTCGCACTTGAGCCGTGTCTTTTCTACGGGTCATTACCACCGCGAAGGGCGGACCAGATGGAGTCTTCCATTCCCGCATAAGCAGCTATCTTCGTTTCCCCTTGCATCGCCGTTACGCACGCACACGTCTGTACATACACACACACACACATTTACCCACACTCACACTCACAGAAGACTCCGACGCCCCTCGGAAGCCAGAAGCCCAGACGCGGGTGGCGCGGAAACTTTAAGAGACCGTACCTTCGCTAAAACGGCCACTTTCTTCTCCGAACTTGCTCTACCGTGGCGATACAGCGGCGCGTGCCGAGTAGCGACGTCTGCGGCGGCGGCGGTGGTGGTGGTGGCGGCGGCGGCGGCGGCGGTGGCCGACGCGGAGGATCACGGGGCCGTCCGGAGAGACAACGAAGTCCGAAAACCCCTCGAACGCGCCAATCCCAGAGCGCGACTGCTCGGCGGCGCGAGAACGTTCCTACTTCTCTAATCTCCCGAAATGGCACTCATAACGGGAATCACCCGGAGAAAAAGTCGGCCTCGAGCTTGCTCGCTCGCCGGAGTCGAGTCGTCGTCGTCGTCGTCGTCGTTTGCGTCGCCGCGGCCGCAAGCGCTGCCTTCTTCGCCGCCATTGCCGCCTCCACGCTCGTCACAGTGGGCGCGGTTGGGAAATGAAGAGGGCACAAAAATAAACCGTACTTTTATAGTTCGATTTTTATAACGTTGCCTCTCAAGGCCCGTCTTCAAGATGTCACGGTATTTCGCGACTTTCTCTGTCGTGCCGCTAGATATCGCATTATTGCGACTTCATTAAGCAGTGCTTGCGATCATGAGACTTCTTGCGGCACGACTGAGAAAGACGCGAAATGCCGTGTGACATTCCATGGTGACCATAGGGGTTTGAGAGACAATGTGATAAAAATCGCTCTATAGTTGACACACAAAAGATTCAGAAATTTCAGGAAGGAAAGTATCTAAAATGTACAAAAAGAAGTAAACGTGGCTGCAGGTATTACAATTCGCACTCAAATATGAAAATGAAAACAAATACTTTTAATTTTGAATTAATGAAGGCAAGATTGCGAAGAGTAAGTTTCAACAAACGCCTACATCCAAAACTTTAATTATTGGGAGACAGCTATAATAGCATAGGAGGCTGCGGAGGCATCTACTCTTTGCTAGGATTGCGAGTTCATATTTCACGTAAAGCTTTGTGGTCTTGTATTTGTAGACTCGTATAATAATCTAAACTAACCGGTCTCTCATTTCATGATTGCCAACCAATGCCAAACATCAAGTATTCGTGCTTGGTCTCCACACAACCGCCTAGAAAAAATGCCTAGATGTGACATGATGAATAGGAAAGTTTCCAAAAGAGATGATCAATTTATGATAAATGGAAAATGCGAAGTCAAACAACACGATCACGATAAACAAAATTTCCTTTGAAGGGAATTTTGATGATACAATGAATGCAATACTAAGGTAATTACATTTACAAGAAACAATAAATATCTTACAGAGGTTTTTATCAACACTTGTCTATTACTGTTTCATTTACCTCAAAGTTCTATATTACCGAAAAAAATCACATAAGAGCAAGAAACGATTTAGGAAAAATGCATTTTTATTTATATTTAGAGAGCAATTGAATTACATTTTCTGACTTGAGTGTTTTATTTTGAATAATATATCCATACCAACACCATTACAGCTACAACATTACATATTCATACCAATCCATTTACATCGGTGGATTTTAATTCAATACAAATATTCCTAATTAAAACGGTTATTTTCATTTTCCATTTTCAGTGAAAATTGTAATATCAGATCCTCCGTTTAATCCAAATGGTTTATTTTAGACACTTTCATTACTGGAATTTTTCGATTCATTGTACGTCAATTTCAAGGGATGTGCACCTTATGTATTAAACGTTTGCAAGTTTCAAAAACAAATTTCTAAAGTAAGTATTAAAAACATCTCACATCTTTTAGTGCAGGGTTTTTAAATATTAAGGTGAAAACAAAAGAAGAATACTGCAAACTCCAGTGATAAAAACCAATGCGAATCACAATGTGTTATGTGCCGTTCTCATTTCCGGGCGTACGCGCGGTAGGAGGCATATTTCATTATAGTCTATTTTCTAAGCAGGGAATTATTGTGGCAGTATCAGTTTGCCTTCCACTACATGAACGTTGAAATGTTACATAATGACAAGTACTTCAGGAGTTCAAGGCGAAACCTGCCATGTCTTACACGGGACAGGAACCCACAGCCTTTGGTTCAGCGTTCTCGGATGTTGAACCACGTCCGTCTGCACCCCCAAGGCCGGCCGAGAAGCAATATATCACAATTTTGGCAAAACAAACCGGACCCGCCCGGGCATACCCGGCTTCCTACGTCACCCCACATCCACCTCGAATTTCCCAGCGTTCGCCTACCGTTCGCGTCCGTCTGCGTCATGACTTTTCCACATCCTCCGGCACTCCGGCGGCACTCCCGTCCGTCGCCAGCGCCGCCGCCTCGGCCGCCTCCATCGCCGCCTCGCCGCCGCCGGCGGAGCCTGGCTCGAGAAGTGAACTTCGGCGAACAGAGGCTCAAGTTGGCTCGACCGTGCGCGAAGTCAGCCCAGGCGGCGGCAGCGGGCGCGGCGACGACGACGGCGGCAGCGGTGGTGGCCGCGGCGACGGCGGCGGTGGCGGAGGTGGTGGAGGTGGCGGAGGTGACGGAGGTGGCGGAGGTGGCGGAGGTGGCGGAGGTGGCGGAGGTGGCGGAGGTGGCGGAGGTGGCGGAGGTGGCGGTGGCTGCGGCGGCGGCGGCGGCGGCGTTTGCGGCGGCGGCGGTGGCTTCGGAGGCGGTGGCGGTGGAGGTCGTGGCTGCGGAGGCGGTGGCTTCGGAGGCGGTGGCGGCGGAGGCGGCGGTGGTGGCGGAGGCGGTGGCGGCGGAGGTGGTGGCGGCGGAGACGGTGGCGGCGGAGACGGTGGTGGTGGCGGCGGCGGCGGCGGAGGCGATGGCGGCGGGCAGTGTGCTCGCGAAGAAGAGCTGTGCCTGTTCACAGACGCAGCCCGGGCCGCTCGGCTCGGTTCCGCTCCGCTCCGTTCCCGCGCGCCGCGGAATGGAGGAGCGGAGCGGAGTTGAGCGGGAGACCCGAGGAGGAGTATATTCGACGAGGGGAAAGAGAGCTCTGCGGGCGGATGGGATAATACGTTGCAGCGAGCCAGAAAGTTCCGCGGGCGGGGAGAGTGGATGTTTTCGCAGAGGTACAATGACAGGCACACAGACCGCACTGGGCGGGAGAGGAGGCGGGGCCGGCGGCCTGCTTACTTTGGATTTGGGAAGTCTCCCCTTCGCGACCCCACGGAGGCATGTTATCAAAACAAGATAATAAGTTTGATGGAATGAATAGTCGTGTAAGGAATTCTGGCAGTCGGTTACTATTTGCGGAGAAACGGCGATCACACATGGCATTGTTGAATGTGTGTTAGAGATGTGAATTGCGAGCAAACTTTTTTTTCGTATTTCATCAAGTTCATATTTGATGTTGGTTACGCCAAATGAATTTAATGTAGGTGTTAGACCGCTCAGCTGAGAGATTTGTATTCGAATTAGCAAAATGTCAAAACACTGCTTGACATCCTATTCCTCTTAAACAATTGACAACCCACGACAGTAGAAATTGCCACAGATCTTTCTCTTTAACAATACAGGCGATAAATTCTTATTATACTGTATGAATGTTTTTGTGAGCACACCTGTCTTCTTTCCGTCTTTTACCGTAATGAATTTCAAAGAAAAAATTGACCGATATTACTTACTATGTGACCTGAGATGAAGTCATGGATGTTTTCAGACTTTGCAAGTAATGATATTTTGAACAACGACAAAGATGGAGACCAATTTGGTAGAAGCATATTAGAAGAGAATGTAGGCCCAATATTCAGGAAAAAATGAAAACCATTTCCAGCCTTATTTTGTTCCTATTCTCGTATCTTCCCACAAGAACAAATATGAAGTTTGCTTTGTGTATTTTTCAGAACAATGTTTTTGGGAAGTTTTAAATGCTTTTCAACCGTAGGCCTGGAAGTTTACAACGAAGTAATAAAAAATATTTATCGGCACATAAATATTGCTTTTCTGGAAGAACCTAAGAATAACACACTTCCAAATTGTACACGATGCTGAAAATTTGAGACATCAACATCTTTCGGATTTCATAAATCGTGAGTATAATCTATAGTTTTCCATTCTTGCCCTGTTTAAGACTTTGAGAATTTTTCTCACATTTGCTTGGGTTATTACGTTTTAAGGAATGTATAAAAATTAAGAAAAATGCAAGAAGAAACTTACCACTTATAAACTAAAATATTTACCACTGCAAAAATATAAATGTTAGAATTTTGGTTATAGAACAAAATACTGCCGTTCCTCTATTATATAAGAAATGTACATAGAATACATACATATGCATACTGTATATACAAGGGAAATTTTTTGAAGAAGCAGGTCGCGTAACATAGCATGAAGCGGAAACTTTTATCACTCGCAGGAAAGCAAGTATTGCATGCTCATATCGTGCACAGTTTTCACTAGGTCCAAAGATAGGCCAATCGAATTTCGCTGGAGTAAACTCCGCATGAGAAAACGGATGTTACTGGAACAGATTTTATCGCGACTTCCTACATAGCTGCTTCCTTTCGGAGTTCAACACTTTGCTCGGGAATTCTACGATCAATGGGTATCAGCGAAGCCCGCACTGCCGCGTAGCCCCCGCAAGATTCAGAGACTAGTTTCAAGTTTGAAGTGCGAGGAGGGGAAAGGACCGAACAGAAGTGGTGTATTGACAGAACTGCAAACTAGAATACAAAGTTGGGCAACAGTCGCTCGAGATGAACGTGGTGCACGTGAGGAGAAGCTTCAATTTTGGGAGGTGACATTACAAAGGAGTCGATAGTTTCTGGAAAGGGAAAATTAATTAAAAAATAAAATCGAACGCGCGATTCTCGAAAATAAATTTTCTCATCAATGTTTCACGGATGACGTCCTGGGAGTTTTCATTAACTATTAGAAAAACAGAGCGGATTCGAAAGATCACTTCCAAGTCCAGATAATCCACAGTTATGTTTAATACAAATCTACCACCCTCATCACCCTCGTCACCAAGTCATCAGTTTCTATTCATTGAATATAGCATAGTATTTCAGTTAAAGATTATACGATCTAAATAGCGTTTTTCACATTTCTCGGAGGAATGAGAGAATAAGGAAATTATTTTAACAATATTTTGAAATCGAACGTATATACTGAAAATTTTACGTGTTTGGAGAAATCATAACCAGTAAAAATTTGAAAAACGTATCCTGTCGAGAGCTAGAAAGAGAAATTCTTTTGTTTTTGCAATTAGAATTAATAAAGTTTTCTTTACATCCGGCGAGATGTAAACTGTTATTTTCGTTTATGAATTGAAAGTACCAAACGATTGATTTTAAAAATACTAGAGACCAAAAGCAAGAAAATTAACTATTACAAATTAGTAATGCAACGCCATATACTTTCTTGTATTATTTAGTACGGTTACGTACTATAATATTGCAACTAGTATACTACCAAAACATCACCCATTTTTTGAAAAACTTCACCAAAAGAGGCACAGAGATGCAGAAAACTAAGTATCTTTAACTTCTGGGAAATCAAAAATTTAAATGAAAATAGCACCTATGCCTTAGAAATAATTGTACTGATTTAGTATATTCTTACAAAAAAATTAGAGCTGTTTGTATGAAAAATTAAGTATTTGGATAAAATAATAGATTGTTTGCTCAAAACAAATCTCTATCCACGACCCTCAATACGCATGTTTCCATCCAAATCATTAGTTCTTTTGCACCATTATAATACTTTCTCTACACCACAAAACCAAATCAGTATCCTTGATAAAATGTTCATATACATGTATTGTAAGTTGACACGCATTTATTCAATTATAATATTTGTAACAACAATATCTAATACTTTGATACTTTATAAAAAGAAAACTAGTATGCAATTATTAAAACATGTACGTAAAGAAATAAATCCCTCTGTAGGTAAAATATAAATTGACGGTCATTCATCGAGTTGAAAGATTTCCAACAGGTTTTAATACCATTTCGAAATGAATTACTGCGATCGGCTTCTAGTTTTCTTTACGAATTTCAACCTTCGCCGTCGAGATCTTTCCGCAATAAGGGCAAAGCCAGATCTTGCCGTGGGGTTACGCAACACAAAGGGAGTGCGAGCATCAAACGCGGCTGCCTCAATCCAATACGGCACAGCACGCGATATGGAGCCGCGGAGCCGCCGCCGCGCCACATCGCACCACGCCACGCGCTGTGACGTCTCCCGCACGCAGCGCTCAAGTCGGCCCCGCGCCACACCGCACCACGCCACTCAACGCCACGCCGCGCCGCACCGCACCGACTTCCGCGATTCGGAGGCGAGGCGTGTTTGGAGTGGGCGTATCCCGCGCAGACGGACCTCCGCCTGCGGCACCGCCGCCATCGCTCCCGCAGCCGCCACCCGCCGCCGCCGCCGCCGCCGCCGCCGCCGCCGTCGCCTCCTCGCACCGCCTTCGCCCTAATTTCGGGCCAAAACTCGAAGCCGCTCGCGCCGCGCCGCGCCGCGCCGCGCCGCGCCGAGCCGCGCTGAGCCAAGCCGCCCGAGCAGGCAAACAACCGGCTCTGCGCGGCTCCTCCCTTCCTTCGGCGCGCCGAGGCGAGAGGCAAGGCGGCCCGCCGTCTCGGCTGCTTCGCCTTCGCGACCTCTCCGCCCGATCTGCAGAGCAGTCGCTTGGCGAACTGATCACACGATCCGCCGCCCACAAGAAATATCCATGCATGTATGCATGGACGAGTAGATACTGTGTGCGTAGGTATGTGTATATCATATGTGCATGTTCTTGTGTGTTTGTAATTTAAATATTTATAAATTTACTTAGCAATATTTTCAGGGTTGAGAAACTTAAGTGATGAATGTGGAAATGAAAATGAAAGGAATGCAAATATTAACTCAAACATTTCACAACAGTTGTATTTGAACGAGAGTTACATAGTTGTGAGCGCATTTGTTTTCTTTTTGGAATTATAATTTATTGTAAAATCACCAACAAATTCAGCTTCCTTCTGCTGTGTAGCACGTTGTCGACCGATCGTCAGGGAGGTCAACATAGACACAATGAAGACAAAAATGAATAAGATGATGGATTAGGAAACACGGTAATAGAAGTAAGACATAAGAAAACACCGCATCGTGTACCACAAATTTCATGTAACTTAGAAACATAACAAAATGTCAGGGACCTAACAACAGATATTACACTAGTTGTTCTACAGCATCATATACTTCATAACATTATTGATAACTGCTACGCAATATAATAATGCTCAATGAACCTGCAAAACTGTTTCCAACGAGCTACTTTTTTCCATACTGTCACTTGAACTCGGGTTCTTCGGTTCAGGACCTTCTCACGTTATACTTACATCACCAGGACCAGAGGTAAACACAGCTTCATCTGCGCTTTAAAGCACCAAGCCAAACATTTGCATTTGAAATTATAAAAAATTGAGAGAATTTCACAGATTTTATTTGAAGATCTAATTTTAAATAAATTTCATTGAGAAAAATCTCTATCTTCAATAGGACGACACCGAGAATGTTTAACGTTTGCAATTTTCGAGATTTCAACGAAAATCCGACCTGCTCCATTTTTTAAAGCGTACTTCGAGAAATAAAACTAAAGAAAAAATTAACTCCAGAAAAAATTAAGAAAAATTTGTAGCCTTCTTGAGAAAATAATTTTTCATTGACGTAATTTCACGCAAAATTAAACAAAAATTACTCATTTCCGAAAAGGTCTAGATGCTCTTATTTAAAAATATACTTTTTACAACCGATTAAGTAAAAATCTCTCATCTTTATTGAAGTTTCGGAAAAAAACCTTTGCAATTTTTCGAAAATACCTTTAACGAATTTCAACGAAACCTCTTCCAACGCATCTTTTATAGACGTATCTTGCTATATTAGAGAAAATATTGAAGAAAAAAACAAGACGCTGTTTTCGAGAAAACATATTATATTTCACGTATAATTCACTCATAATTACATTTCACGCATAATAAATACAATTAAAAAATTATATGTGACTCTTTTTAAAAATCTGTCTCTGAAGAAGTCCATTAAGAAGACTATCTTCACTCATGTAGATGTAGCACGACGCTGAACAATTTTTTAACATATGCAGTTTTCGAAAATTGAGACAGATCAACGAAATTAGATTTGCTCAATTTTTTAAGCGTCGTTCCTCCATTCGCTAAAAAAAACTAAAAATTTCGAGCAATTTTTGAAAATTTTAACACTATGCAAAGTATCCTCAAAACTGAAAATATTCGTTTCAAGTTCGTAAGACCTGGAGTTCGGCCAGATCTATCGAGAAATGTCAAATTTGGGAAAAATCGTGCCAATAGTTTATACCCTGGTTTTGGCTACAGACAGATGTTTATAAGCAATTTTTCGGTATCAAGGATCAACGAAACGTGGATTATGACTACACAACATATAAGAAAAAGTAATTTACTATATGCAGAACATGATTTGCCCAGACTTTTTATCTCAATACGAATACTGCAATATTTAGTATATTTACAATACGAATTATCCTTTAGAAAATCGACATTTTATACAGATGCATTAGGATACTGTCTCTTTAGTACGTAAGTAGGAAACAGTAGTAGGAAACAAAGTTTAAGTAACGTGATAAAGTAATTTTGTTGGGGATATTCTCCTTTTTCTAAACATTCCTTTTCATTTCTCCACGCATTCATTATTGTCCTCTTCCTTCCCTCCGTTTTCGTCTGCACACTCAACAATTTCTACCATATCGTCCGTCTTCATCTTCACGATACCTCTCAGAATCTTCACTACGTCAACATCGCAATTCCACACACATCATTACTTCGCCCCCCCTCACAAATTCCTCAACTTCCTTCACTCTTTTTGGCTCCTCCATTCGTGCGAGCTTTGCCCCTCTGAGTAGTCTGGAATCTCAACATGTCCAGCACCTTCCAGCCAACCTCTCCGCGACTCGCTCGCTCGCCGTGCGAGTCCGCTCGCCCTCCGCCGCTCCTGCGTCGCCACCACACCCCACCGGTCCCAGTCTCTGTGCGGTCCTCGCACCGCGCTGCCACCCGCCCGGGCCCGAGAAGTTGGGAGTTTAATTGGAAGCGTCTTGAAGGGGATGTTTTCCCGCCACTCCCTGGGGCCTCGATCGGCGTTAAATCACGACGGCAGTGGTGGCTGCCCTGCCCTTCCCTGTCGCTGGCTCCGAAGCTCCGACGCCTGCTCCGCCACATTCCGCCTCGCTCCGCCCCGCCCCTCCCGTATCGCTCAGCTCCGCTCCGCTCCGCCCAGCCCAGCCCAGCTCCGTTCCGTCTCGACCCACCCATCTCTAACCCGCCATGTTGAGAGCGGTCAATGACAACAGTTGTGATTGCAATGTCTGTGATGGGGTGGTCCTAGGATTCGGGTCCCAACAGAAGCGGGCACTCGACACTAGCTCCGTAGCCAGCTGCGTTCCGTCTCGACCTACTCTTCTCTAACCCTCGATGTTGAGAGCGCTTAATGACAACAGTTGAGATTGCAGCGTCTGCGATGGGGAGATCCCAGGATTCGCGTCCCGACAGAAGCAGACATTCGACACTATCTCTGTAGCTCGATCGAATTCAACTGCTGAATGGAGGAGAATTCTATCGGCTGGTTGATCTCATCGGGAGTTGTGCGACGTTTCGCCGATCAAAACCAGCCGAATGCCGAAACATAACTTTAACAGACCATGGACCTCGCGCAATTTTTTCTTCCACATACTTGTGCCCCCTTCTTTCCTAACACACACACACACACACACTTCCACTCACGTGTACTACACTACAGCATACATCGGCAGGCCGTTCAGGAGCTTAAAGGTTATCTCGGCCGAGGCAGTGGTTCACAGGTGGGGGGTGATACCTGGAAAAGAAAATTCCCGCACGCCTACATGCAGGTCAGTGAAAGATCACATGGGAGAAATGTCGTCATCTCGAGAACATTACAGTACATTCGTGGGTAAATGACCAAAGTTGTTGAGGCGTCCGGAAACACGAAATATCCATTCACTCATTCCGTTGCCGCCCGTACCGCTCATCGCTCAGTCCCGCTCCGCCCCCCTTATTCCTGCTCAGCCACCCACTCCAGCCGACTCCGACTCTGTTTCACTCCATCGCCCGCTCCGTCCCGCTCTGCCTCAAACACCAACTACCGTCCCACAGCATGAAGACTCGTGGCAGCATGCACTGCAGCTGCTTAATCGATCTCTCCCCCGTTCTCCCTTTCTTGTGCCTTATTAGTGTTCTCTCAGAATATTGTCAGTTATTATTGGGACCTCGGCTCACCATACGAGAGACCTGAATAAATGAGCTGTAGGAGCAGTTATACCATACTTTTGTCGTCTTGCCATGAGCACGAAATTTTATCCCTTGCATCTTTCCTTGAATGATCAATTGTAGTTTGACATCTTTATCACCTTTCATGGAGTGACCCAAATAATAAAATTTCCTTTTTTAATTAAATTCACCACTTTCTTTCTCTTCCCTACTTTCCATATCATTTCACTCGTAACCTAAGTCACACAACTTAAACCGCAAAATCATTCTGAAAGACGTACTCTTCACTTAGATTCAAATGTGTTCGTTGAATTGTTGATTGTTGGATTGTTGACAAGCAGAAACGCTACAAGTTACTTTAATGAATTTGAGTAGAATTCTGGCAACAAACCGCTATCTAATGAAAATGTTATGCTTCTTATCAGTTTATTGTACGTACGCACATATGCTACACAAGACTGTGTACCATTATTCTACGAAAAACATGATTTGCAAATTAGACAGTTATTCGCCTCAACGGTTCAATTGAATAGCGTTATATCTCAAACGCGGGCAAATTGTGTCTGTGACTCCGTGGCACCGCAGAGATCACAAGGACTGAGAACAGAAGACTCAAGTTTCATGCGGTCTTTGTTGCAATTTCGTTACACGAATGTCAGCCGCTCTGGCGTGTACTTTGATATTTTAAAGAATTTTAACGTCTCAAGTCTACCCTTATTTCGCATGAGCCATAGAGAAAAGGCATCCGGTAAGATTTACCCCGCGGGCTGACGTTGGCGACCTCTGAACTTACGCACTGACAGGATAACCTCAGCTTCTCTTCATACCCTCGCCAGTGTGCTTCTCTTCCTTCCCAGAATCTTCTTACGCATATTTCATGTTTATTTTCCGTGTTCCACGATTCCCCATTTCTTTTTCTTCTCTGGATTTTCGTTGCTCCTCTTGACTCGTTCCTTCATTATCTTTTGCGTCTTCTTTTGAACTTTCCGCCAACGTCGTGTTCCTCTTTGTCCATCCTGCTATCACGACTTTTTCTTTACGTATGTTTTTTCATTTGACAGTTAGTGAAAAGACGATTAATAAAGGTTTACATGTTCGAACATCTAAACAGCGAATCACAAATGTATGCACGCAAGAGCTTAGAAATTGTCCTGCATGGGGCAGTGCTTCAGTAGGAGAGATATGGGGACCTCCCCCCGCAAGTCTACGTGTAAGTTGAGACTGGATTCGCGTTTCGGCGGAGGACCGACACCTGAGAATATAGCACGCTCTAGGCTTATGGAACTAATGTCCTTAGTAGCTGACGCATTCGGATACACTGAGTCTAAAAATATTGGAGGTACTCAATTCCATTTACTTAAAACAAGAGTTAGGTTCGACATGTTAGGTGAATTTCCAATATTTAATTACGTTAATCACTCTGCGGTTTGTTTTCACCTTTATTTCAAAACTTTTATTTTATTTCACGTCTGTTTAGCAGACCTGGCAATATATTAATTTATTATATTTTGACCAGAAAGTCAGTTATTTTTAGTTCCGTATCTACAGAACTGGCAATGTTAGAATACAAAAAATTGTCACAGTGCGAAACTCAATATACAGGAAGGTTGGTTACTCAAACCGTCATTTTGTGATTTGGTTATAATAGCATTGATAATGATATTCTGATATACCTATTTTGTAGTATCATCATTAGTTAAGTAGTATATATATAGTTCTTTATATATTTATGAACAAGACTACAATAAATACAGAATATTTCTGAATTACGAATGAATAGAGGGCATAAATTGTGAACGAGAATATATTTCAGGTAACTGAAGACATCGACGAAAGAATGTCATTGACTTTTCAACGACCGTACACGCAAAATGAAGGTTCATTCTGTATCTTTCTTCACGTAATATCCCCCAAACACGAAACAATCCCTGAAATATATGACCCGCAATCGAAGCTGGCATACAAGAGCAAAATATGCGAATGTATATCGCAAGATAAGCGAGGTAATATAGTTACGTTTCGGATTAATAGAGACAAAATTTTGGATATATTTCACTGGTTTAACATATACCACCTCGCAAGTAGAAGCATTTCTGCTGTAGGACTGAACACAGCCAACCCCTGAACTTTAATGCTGCTCTCTTCATTTCCATAGAGAAAACGTTCATTTTATCTCCATCGCATCTATTCCAACACGCAGCAATAAATGTCAGCTTCGAAATATGGGGCGAAGTTTACTGGTGCATCCATACATCGTCTTCAAATATTCCGCAGCACGACATCGATGTGATGCAATAAAATATCGACGTTTTCATGACATCAAGGTGCCGATACAGAAACGATACATTATGTTATACATGTTAGAGAGAAATTTTTTGGAAGATACGAAAAGTCTCTTCGATGTAGAATGCAGACTTTCCCGAAAGTAGCGACCATTAAACATTAATTTTCTTTATTTTAATATTTATATAAATGTATTAAGATTTTTCAACTCTTTTGATTGCAATCGAATATTTTTATGAATAAAATATTTATTTCATTTTTCATTGTGCTTTACAGTACAGACTCAGAGTCAACTAAATGAAACCAACTCTTAGGTTATAATTATTGTTTTCCCTTGATATTGATGTTTCAACCCTAAACCCAAAACGTTTGTTTGAATTGATTGAATTGCAAAATTACATCACTGTCAAAAAATATCACCAATGATTGTACATAATAGATGCAATACAAAGCAATGGATAAATGAGAAAAAGCGTTTATCATTAACACCGTGACGACTGATTGCATTGTCACTGGTTAACGTGCTGTAAGTCATTTGTATTCATTCCGCTCGTTTCAAGAATGAAAAGAGGGTGAGTTTTGCACAAAATGAAACCGCTAGTAAAACGAGGTCAAACAAAAAGGGAACATTTAATTTCCTTCGAATACACCCATGAATAGTAGAAGATGAAATAATTTAGCGATGCTTACGTAATGCGAATGAAGGTCTAATGGAAATCGTGTCAGAAACGAAGCAGTCGGAGAAACTGAAATGACAGAATAAGAAAAAAACACGAAAATAAAACGATAAAACAGTGCAATGAGAAAATTTTGGGTTGAGAAAGAAGAGCAAATGCAAGAAAAATATTAGGTGCGTACTAAATGAAAAACATGAATAGAAAAGAGCACGGGAAAGGAAAGCAAAAGAATAAACAAGGACACAGAAAGGTTGGTACGAATGTAGGACATAACAGATAAAATTAAACCACACGGGAAAAAATTAAAAGAGGAATAAATTTAATCACAATAGAAGGTTGATAACATAAGAGAAAGTGAGCAAATAAACTAACACAGAATCATAACGCATTAACGTGGAAGACAGTGCGAGACGTCATAATATATCTAATATATTTTCAGAGACGATACAATGACACCGAACGAATCTACAGTTTATGAAGACTAATGCCTCCCATATTTCAAAACTGAATGTAAAAAGTCCCCGATAATCCTCAGAAATTTATATGAATAAGCTACATGATCACAATACCTCAGTAACTAGCAATGTACCTCATTACAAGGTAATTGCAAACTACCACTGTGTTCACCAAAAACAGAGGTTTTAAATACATAAGCTTCCTCTCTCAAACACGCTTAGTAATAACTAATTGTCGTTAGTATTAAATATAAAGATATTTCTTACAAAACTTAGAGAAGAATAGCCCTGTATAGACAAGGAATTATCCATCTCTATTCCCTTTGTAAACTCCATCTCTTTTTCCTCTTCCAATCGTCTCTCTAATTTCATGGTCTCGTTCTTACATTCATAATTCCTATAATATCTCTTCTTCCTATGCCTCTAGCTCCTTCTCTTCATCTTACAACACGCCCACTCAGGCTTTTCTGTGTCGTTCATCTCTACTTACATCCCAAAATCTCCAACTCCATAATTGTTTCCTTCTTTTGATTTTCCTCTTCCACCATGTCAATGTCATCTCCACGATTTCTTCGTTTCCCCCTCAAATATCTTCCTTCCTATCTTCCACTTCCAATCCCTTCCTGTGCAAGTTCATTCTTCTCCCGCGACCTTGTCCCATCCCCCGCTATTCTTCACTTCCATCCTCCACTTCCCATCCATACCCGTTCTCCCTTCGCTCCTCGTGCGCCCTCCGCCATCGCCCCCCCCCCATCGCAGGCTCAATAAACGGCGAAATCAATTGGAAGCGGCGGCGCAACGGCTGCGCTGCAAATCGTCATTATTCTTCCGTTTGCGCCCAGGGCGGCCCGGCCCTGGCCCTGGTCGCACCGCCCCCGCCCCAACCCCGCCCCCTCTCCCGCTCCAACCCTGCCCCCGCCTACACCCGCCGCCGCCACCGGCCCCGCATCCATCTTTAATTCATCAGCCGCACGTCGGCCCTGGCCCATTGTCGCCGCTGAGAAAATTGGCTTCTCTTTCGGGGCCAGGCTCCCTCCGGCGGTGGCGGCGGAGGCGGTGATGGCGGCGGGGGCGGTGGCGGCGGTGGTGGCAGGGGCGGCGCCTCCCGTTGTAACAACGCCTCCCCCCCTCCTCCCGCAACGCCGTCCATGGCCTTCAAGCTGCGGCAACTCCACCACTCCCAGCACGGCCTTGGCGCTGGGGCATTCGCCCTGCCTTTACGCAGACCTCTGCCCCCGGCGCACGGACGACCGCGAAGATGTCACCGCTGCCATGCCACCTCCGCGTCGTCACTCCGACATGGATTGCTCCGCGCCGTCACCCTCCCCCTTTAGTGGCTCTGGTGGTACAACGGTTTGTTTGTATAACGTGCTGTTTTACCCAAGTATACGGGTTCAAACCCAATCGAACACGCGGATTTTTAAGGGCGTAAAAATCTTTCGGAGGGAAATTCAAGCCGACTGGTCCTTGTTGTAGATTTACTGCATATAAAGAACCTCAAGCCTAAAAGAAACCTACGAGCTAAATTCACATCGCTTGTTTCGTCGGCCAAGTGATATCATCTTTCTCAGCCAAATGGTGAAAAGAACATAGCTACATTTATGTGGTTAGTCGGAAGAGCAGGCCTGAGTTTCGCCACGAAATATAAGACATAATGTAATTGAAATGCCCATTGTTATAGTGGTAGCCTTTACTCTGCGAACTTCCTCAACCCACAAGTTTCATAGTTTCCCGACATTTGCTCTCTTCTCCTCCGGCACTTCAGTAAGCCAATTGGCCGGCGTTTTTCGGTTGTATCACAGGTTAATCACTTCGATTATCGTGTTTCTGGACTCCTTCTCAGGATTCTTGATGCCATAAATTGGAATACAGTTGCATTACCTGCATTTTTATTTATTTATTTTGTGTAATTTTATACGCTTACATCGGTACCCTTTCTTCAACTCTTCACACACGCCCAAATCTCCTTCCTATACTCACTTGTCACATTCGCAGCTGGTAAGTCTGAGATCCAGTTCGGCCGCGAGACTTCTCTGTATAACAACCAAATTCGTTTCCAATGAGCACCATCTGTTCTACCACCTCGGCGGCGTTCTCCTCTTGACACATTACCCCTCGCCTACCCGACCGTGCTGACGACAACCCGAACTCTCCCATTCCTTCGCATTTCTTCCTATCATCGCGCTCGGAGCCTCTATCGCGTCCCCTCCTGCGACTCCAACCACTCGTCGTTCCATGGTCGTTCTCGTCACCTCCCTCCCTCAAACGTATTTCATCGCGGTCTCTGTCGTGGACCAGCGCCTCCACTTCTTGATCCACCCCACCACCGCCCCGGCCACTGCCACGCCTCTTGCTCAGCTCCAGCCACTGTCCCCGACCCTCGCTTCGGCCCCGCCCCCGCCCCGCCTCCGCCCCGCCTCCGCCCCGCCTCCGCCCCGCCTCCGCCCCGCCTCCGCCCCGCCTCCGCCCCGCCTCCGCCCCGCCTCCGCCCCGCCTCCGCCCCGCCTCCGCCCCGCCTCCGCCCCGCCTCCGCCCCGCCTCCGCCCCGCCTCCGCCCCGCCTCCGCCCCGCTTCCGCCCCGCCTCCTCCCAGCCTGCGCCCCGCCTCCGCCCCGCCTCCACCCTACCTCCACACCGCCTCCGCCCCACCCCCCGATTCTGAACCCTCCCTGCCACACTACTCGTCCCCGCCGACACCCCTAGCGACGCCACGCACTCTCCGTCACCCACGCTCTCCCGCAGTCACATTACTCTCTTCTCGACCGCGCGTTTGGGTTCCTCTCTCACTCCCCGCGCGGACGACGCCTTTCCACCGACGAGGTCTTTCCCCCCTCCTCCTGCCCCCCCTCCGCGGGCAGTGCGTCTGTGTCCGAACCGCCTCTTCACGGGCAACTGGCTGCGGAGCGCCCCAGCGCCGCCCCGCGCGGCGCTGCACGCGACCTCCACTTGAGCGGGCGCCGCCCCCTCGACGCCCTCGACGCGTGTCGCTGAGCGCCCCCGCCCCCGCCCCCGGGCCCAGGGCGCGCGGCGCGTGGGCGAGCGCCAGCCCTGCGGCAACGCAACTTTTGGGGGCCCCACGGAAGCCGACAGAGCGATTTATTTATTTATTTGTCAAAAAACAGTAATAACTGTATATGACGTGTGGG
This sequence comes from Acheta domesticus, assembly GCA_031308135.1. Classification (NCBI taxonomy): domain Eukaryota; kingdom Metazoa; phylum Arthropoda; class Insecta; order Orthoptera; family Gryllidae; genus Acheta; species Acheta domesticus. The sequence continues at coordinate 244,890,371 of JAHLJT010008446.1, read as the reverse complement.
GAAAGAGATTTATCTGCGTACATTTTCTTGAGGGCCAGAATATTAAAAAAAAACAACGAAAAAATGAATTTAGAAAATAATTATTTTAGAAAAATAAAAATATTTCAAAAATGTTTGTTCTCGAGTTATAGAAAATCAATTTCAACGGTAAATGAACTACAAGCAAAAGGAGTGCTCAACAAAACGTGCACACAGTGAAGCTACATTTACGTCCAGAAACAAACAAGCGGCCATCTCAGCATTTGCTCAATGGATCAGGGAAACTGGACAAAACCCTGATCGAGATGGGGGCTGGACGTTCTGGTCTGGACGTTCAACCTCAAGATGGAGCGAATCACACACGACACATATTTGGAATTATTCATTATCTGTTAATACAGAAAAACGCGGATGATGTTTGGCCACTGGAGTTGCTTTGAGAGCCTGGCTATGCGATCATGGATTCGCGAAAAGAGAAACGATCTCCCGTTCATCAACAGGTCACTCTGTTGATGAGGAAACCTGCTCTATTGTTACCTCTCAGATCACACGAGTGACTGGGGATCTTTGGAGCTCGGGGAGAAGCAGAAAGGTTCGCAACCATTTTCTGATGTTTGTGTACCATAACAAAACTCGACAGACTTGGGATAATTCATTATCTGTTAATACAGATAAACGTCGATGTTTGTCGACTGGAGTTTTTTTGACAGACCAACACCCAAAATTATTTAAAGGTAAACATTGCTATAGAAAAATACTGCTTTAATTTTTATATTTTTCTTTACATGATGTTATGCAACGTTTCGAGGAAGATTTTTTCGTCTCCAGGCCACAAAGAATATAAACAGCAAATTTAGAAAATACTGAACGAAATAAAATGTTATTGAATAATAAATTGTACAAGATAAGGTAATATATGTAATAAAATTAGTAGCACTCTATACAAAAAAATGCGGGTGAGACTCATCATTTAAGAAAACACTAAATTAGTTAATAAAAAACAATTCAAAAGCACAATGGCGGACATATACAGCAGATTAATCAGTCGCCAACAAATGGTCTCCTATGTTAACCCATATTTGCCCGGTGTTCCATTATTGGAACATGTGACAGTGGTTTTGTCTCTGACTTTTTCTTATCGCGAAACGCACGTGGGGGCTTCGTTATGTTCCTAGAACTTCAACAGAGGGATCAAATTCCCCGATAGTGCCAAGAGTTGATTTCAGTTCTCGTTTATACGCCGCGAGAGGAAGGTTTATTGAGCTCATGTTTTACTGCTGGCACCATGGATGATATAAGGTAATAAAATGCGTGTTATATTTTTATGTTAAATTTTTTTGTTTTTATTAGAATTATGAATGAATGTGTCTTTTTGTAAGTACAGTAACATATCTTGAAAATATTACTATTTAGCTGAGTTAGACACGATTTTTCTAAAATGTTCCAATATTGGAACACCAGGCACGAACGGTACCATGCATTATTATTTCACAAATTATCTAATTTATCTTCGTTTCTCTCAGATTATTAACAACAGAACAAATAATTGCAATTCTGGAGGAGGATAATGATTACTCCAGTGCATCGATCTTCATTATGCCTCCAGAAGATGGATGTATCAGTGCCGAAGACAGCGGTGATGAAGACTCTGGTGGCACACTGAATAATCTACCTGGAAGCCAACTTAGATCAGAAGGTGAGGCACTAATTACGCGATTCAGTGAGACTGAAAGACTTACGTCTGTGACTGAACTAGAGAGTAATATTGGCTCTGAACATCGTGATGAGTGCATTCAGGAGAATACTCTCTCTACGCGCGTCTGTTCCCAACGTAAGAAAGAGCAAAGAAAGTGGGAAAAAATTGACATAAATCCTGAATTTAGAAATTTCAATATTACAAGTGATATAAGTGCAGTGCCAAATGACCCGGTGTCATGTTTTGAACTATTTTTTGATGACGAGATTTGGGACTTTCTTACAAAAATGTTCGTGTTGTACGCTCAGCAGAAAGGTGATTACACATTTACACTTTCTTCTGAGGAAGTAAAATGTTTTGTTGGAGTTCTGATTTTATCAGGATACAATATTGTACCAAGATGGAGAATGTTTTGGGAAACAGACTCAGAGACTTATAATGAAGCTGTCAGTTCGGCAATGAGAAGAAACAGGTTTGAGTTGATAAAAAAATATGCTCATTGTGCTGACAATAATGACTTAAAACAAAATGACAGATTTGCAAAACTAACACCTCTCATTTCCTTACTGAACAAACGATACGCAAAATATTGCATTTACGAAGAACACTTGGCTGTAGATGAGAGCATGGTGCCGTATTATGGAAGGCATGGAGCCAAGCAGTTCATTCGCGGCAAACCGATTAGATATGGCTACAAAATGTGGTGTTTGTGCGACCGTTTGGGGTATCTAATTAATTTCAATCCTTACTCTGGTAAAGATGAAAGCCGACCAAAAGAAATGAGTCTCGGAGAACATGTTGTGCTTCAGTTGATCCACTGTTTACCAAAAGGTAATTCATTCAAGATATATGGTGACAGGTTGTTCTCTAGCTTATCGTTGGCAAGTAACCTGGCAAATTTGGGTTTCGGCTACACTGGTACAATAAACAAAAATCGAACTGAAAAATGTCCACTTGAAGAAACTAAAATATTAGAAAAAAAAGGTAGAGGCACTTTCGATTACAGAGCTGATAAAAATACTAACTGTCTGATTTTGGAATGGCACGACAATCGCATTGTACACATGATAAGTACTTGCGACTCAGTTCATCCTCTAAAAACTGCTAATAGATGGGTTTCAAGTGAGAAAAAGAAAGTCCCCATAGTGCAACCTAACACAGTAGGACAATATAATAAATTCATGGGAGGAGTTGATAGAATGGACGAAAATTTGGAGTGCTATAGAATTGGAATTAGATCGAAAAAGTGGTGGTGGCCTGTATTTATGTTCTGCATTGATACCGCCATTCACAATGGCTGGCAGGTATTTAGAAAGACAGAGCATGGTCAAAAGGTAGATCACCTTTCTTTCAGAAGATCCATTGTGCAAAATTATCTTCAAAAGTATAAAACTTTGCCCTCATCAGGTGGAAGACCTAAAAGTAGCAAATCACTGATATCTCGCACAATAGCTTCTGTCAGATTTGATGGTTCAGGACATTGGATGTCACCAGCCACAAAGCAAGGAAGATGTGCTATGTGTAAAAAGAATACAACCAAACAATGTGAAAAATGTCACATAAAGTTGCATGAAAACTGTTTCAAACTGTTTCATACTCCAAATTAATTATTTAGCATCTATTTTGATTTATCAAATAACTAAATTGTAGCCTCTTTTGAAAGTTTAAATAATAAAAACATATTATTCATGTGGCCTTACTTGTAAAAAAAACCTGGACCCGTTCGTGCCTGGTGTTCCAATATTGGAACAGCCCTTATCTTGAAAATGATAACAAAAAAAATTATAATTTTCATTTTGAACATAACTATACATCACATATGTCATCATTTATTGGCTAAAAGTATAATTATATTAAAAAAAATAACTCGGGCAAAAACGGGTTAAATAGCAATAGAGTACTTCGCCAACAGCATACAACTCATTAAGCTCATATATTATTCTTTATTATGATATGAGAGCTAACACGTTATAGTCATATCTGATTGAATGGTTGAATGATTTTAATAAGTAGGAGGTTATGAGTATAATAGCGTAGTGGGAGAATCATGAAGTCGGCGATCTGATGTAAACAATAGTAGTTCCTTCTTCTGCTGTTGGTAAATTAAAGATAAAAATTAATACGCACCACTTATATTGTGCCGAACTGGTTGCTGGAGTGCAAAAAAGAAGCGCCCAACTGAACTGAAGATGAAAAACCTTTCCAGAACATTAAGTTTCAACAAGCCCTGATGATGTAGGATGGATTTTTAACAACTACATAACTCTTGACGTTGCAACACTGCAAAATTCAAAAGGTGAACCTGATTGTAAGTTTAGCTCAATACACTTTTCATTAGTTCATTAATGAATCACATTTGTGTGCTTCCTCATTGTTCTACTGAGATCTGATTCTGCTATTAAGAGCATGCGTAACATCGAATATAAAAGCGAAATCAACTTCCCGATCGGTATTCCTACGCACTACATCTGCTGCGGAATCCAGATGTAGCCCTCATAATTCGAATTTTAAAATCAGCAATTTAAGAACTTCACCGCAGAATGTTTTTCATCAAGACTAGTTTGATAACTGAACTGCGTATTCCCCTACAGATTTGTAAATGCACAAATTTCTTTACCTGGCTTTTTGATGGATTTCAAACAGTAAAATACTGCAAAATTGCTACCCAGTGTTACATTGAAAAAAATGGTGTGAATGTTTAAGTTACGCTTGTAATACGTTAAAGAATTACTATTACGAAATGGCAAATAATCACAATAGTATTCCACTGATTCGGTAGTGAAATGCTACATTAATTTTGAATATTGACAATGTCTGCATATTCTCACGCGCGGCCATTCTTGTAACAAATATTAGATAACGAGAATAGAAATAGTTACGGTTGAGCAATGGAAACATACAATACAAAGTAATAATCAAAGAATTAAAATGAAAACTGTATTTATAACGTGGAGCATATTGGGTACAGTAAAAATTAATTTCTGTGTCAGGAACTAAGTGACGATTATTATCACTACAATGTCGTTAGTCTTGCTTCACTAGTGTTGAAAACGTCACTGCCACGTCTGTATGATCTTGAAGCAATCAGTTTGTGACACGCGTGGTTCAGTCATTTCTACGAGACCAAATAATGCCGCGGGAATACGTAATACGTTTTTCCGGTATTAAAATCATGATTTTGAAATAATAGTTTTTGTTTCGTTAATATAAAGCAATTCAAACTATACAAAATTATCAATGCATCAATCTCAATACTTGAACAATGAATAAATTAATAAATCTATAAATTTATTGCAGGTATTGTTTTGCGATATTATTTGATAAGTTTTATTTACCAAAAATCAAGGGATTTGAATCCATTTTTTTATTTAGCAGAGTGATCATGTTTTAAAATGCGCAGATGTGCCGGCACATTTTTACCCATCTTGTATCTTGTGTGCCGCAGCATTGCGTGCTACCTAAAGAACAGGAAATGGAGTTTACGTACTCGTGGAGCTGACGAACAGAAACTGAAATGAGCTTCACAAGAGCTCTACCTTTTTCTTTCTTGCTTTCCAGTTTACTCCTTTTCATTATTCGTGTGCAAAATGTTGGGTCTTTATCATTACAAGCACGCTACGCGAAGTGGAAACCAATCCATTTTGAACCATGACACTTGAACTTGCCAGGTGGCATTTACTCCATTATTCGCGGAAAACTTTATCACATTTTTATTCACTTACACATCTTTATTTTGCGAGTTTTTTATTCTAAATCCAACATTCAAACTGATTCTGTGGAACGCGGATTAGAAGCTTGGAATAGTACATAAATTGTCCTCGAAAATTTAATTTACAATAATAAAAACAAGGTATTGTTTAAACAATATACAGTTCACATCATTGCATTTTGCGATTCATATGCCGTATATCACATTCATGTGGAATACTCAAATACGAATTCGAATTCAAAAAATAGATTATTATCGCAAATCAGGTTTAAAGAGACATCAATCGAGCTCACATTTATGAAAGAATGTGCTCTAGACCCAGGATATTTTTTCTATCACCACAGAGAAATATTGTATCAATTTACACGAACATGAGTAATACACTGGCATTACAAAACGTTGGCAATAATGAAGTTACGAGACCGAAATCATACAGCGAATTTAAAGAGAGCGAATCACATCTAAATCGGCTGAGAAGGCTTCGTTGAAATAACTATTGTGGATGCAATGTTTCTGACCGGAAAGTCCTGAAGTTCAAATTCCGACAGTGGCAGATTTTTATACTAGCTAGAAATCTGGGTCGATTTCAACCGCTTTCTGAAAAAGAATTCTGGCGGTCAGCTGCTCTGATCGGTATTTTTGTTGTGTTTGTCCTATCAACACTACGTAAATGCCGGAAAGTACTATAACAAATAGGTCAAGGACCGGTGCGTTCTTTTCTTCTTCTTCATCCTTGTCTCTTGCTCTATCCTTAGATACACACACACGCACACACTGATACGCACACGCACGCACTACACTACACTACACTACACTACTACACATGATGGGAAACTAGTCGAGAGCTTAGAGATCGACTAGATTGGGGCTGCTTCCGCTAGAGGAGGTATCGAAAGAGGGAAAACATCCGCAAGCCGACGAGTACGCCAACGCCAGATCTGCCTTTCCAGCTGGAGGCTAACATCACTACCCCCCAGATTAACTTTTACTACGCGTGCGGGACTTTTCACCATAGCAGCTTACCCGACAAAAATCACAACATAATCAAATATCAAATGTCACATACCACTGACACATGTGAATACTTGATAACTCGAATACTGAATACTCAATTTTACAGGAGAGCAACATATCTTGCAATCTCGTGATTATTTGAACTAAACATTTAACATACATAGAAGTATGGTATAATGCACTTCAACTTGTTTTACTTTAGTCAATGATCTCAAATCTTTTTACAGCAATGCTAATAATCATACAACTCTGCTTATCTTATTAGGTTTCATGATTTTTTTTTAGTTTTACATTATGTTAGTAAAAAATATCGACTCATTACACAGGTGATCCAGTTTATAAGATTACACAAACGCAGAGAATTATTAGGGGAATTCAATAATAAAGTTAATTCATTTTTAGCAAAAAAAATTAAGTTATCAGCTTATTCTCGGGGTATGAGATGAACTGGGTGATTCTTTTGATATTTTATTTACACATTTTTCTCTGTTAAATCACGTCTCTGTTAAAGTTACACATATCAAAAAATATGTTTTGAAGTCTCAGATTTACACGATAAGCATTAAAATACAAACTATAAGACACAATCAAAACAGAAATTTTAACATTATGTCTACCTTATTTTCTCCCTTTCTACACACAAAGCCAAGTAGAGGCTCCAGGCGTACATACTAAAAAAATACGAAGTTGCCATATTGTTATCTCAACTCCATTTTCGAGAGCTATTTCTTACGACAGTCTCAGTTTTATGTTTTCTCCCTAAAAGAGAGAAAAAAGAGATTTTGGCGCTGCCTTAACGCAGATTAAAATTTTCCACCTCATGTCCACACGAGCTCGTCTTGGCTCCTATGCAGAAACTCCTCTTCTAGTACTTCTCACTCAAATGTCTAGCGCGTACCAAGTCAGCAGCACATCGTGCAAGTCTCCGGAGCCTACTTTAACGGTATACTGTCGCCTTGCCAGAGTTTACACGTACCTCTTCGCCAAGCCTGTCCTGTCTAAGCCCTGACTCTTCTTTGACTACCCAGGCCCGCGTCGTCTTTCTCGCAATACACAACTTGCCGCCTCCGCCTCCTCCACTTCCTCCCCACCTCCCAAAATCCATTCACCCCCCTCCTCCTCCTCCTTTTCGTCACTCCTTCCACGCTCTCACTCTTCTCGCGGCAGGCCGCACGCAGAATGGAGTTTTCGGTAAAAGGACGACTTTCCCATAAACAAGTCTAGCACATAGAGTTAATTAGTTTAATCGGCAATTTCCCTTATCCTATTTGCCTCCCCTGCGGCACGCCTCCTCCACGCCGCAGCCGCATGACTCGCGACCAATCTTCTCCCTGCCCCCTTCCCTCTTCCCCCCCGTTACCCTACCCCCGCTTTCACCCACGCCTCCCCGCCCCTCCTTCACTCCACCCCTCTCCGCGCAGCCGCGCCTCTCTCTCCTCCCTAAATGCATTAACCCGCCATTCTTCGGCCCGGCAGCTCTTAGCGCGCCTCCCTTCCCCGCCGCCCCTCCCCCACCCTCCCCCTCCGCATTCGCCACCGCCGCCGCACCGCCCTCACGCCCTTCCTTAACGCTACATCTCACTCGAGGCAGCTGCCGCCGCGTCGCCCGCCGATCCGGCGCGCGCGGCCCCACAGGCTGAGGGATGTCTCCCCCGCCCCCGCCACACCACTCCCCGCCCCACCCCGCCGCGCCACCCAACCGCACGGCCTGGGAGCGCCCCCGCCCCCGCCCCCGCGCAGCCCACGGAACCGGGCCGCGCCGAGACGAAGGGACGGAAAATTGAGGCACTACAGAGGAGGAAAGAGTTTGTGCGCCGACGGGATGGGATGGCGTGTGGTCGGTTTTATTTCTTCAATTTACATGAAGAAATATTATTGTGTGCCCTTTAAAAGGAAATGGCGGGTTTTTTAGTAGTGAGTTCGTAATAGATGGTAAGTATCGTGAGTAGTCTAAACGTTTTGCTGTTTTCCTTCTAGGACTCTTTTCTATAATCTTAAATATTTTGCATATTTTTTTTGTCCCCCAAATTTACATCAGCTAGGTGTCTGTACTTCTCTGAGTTCTTACAATTCTATAACTGAATTTAATTTCCTTGTAGATTGCCCTATTTGCTTCACCATATCCATTTATCCTTTAATACATGATATCTAATTAAAAATGGTATTTAAAAATTATCTAAATGGTTTGATGACAAAGTCCTACCTTGACATGGTGGCACTTCAGCAGATATTACAACCTCCGATGTATAATGTAAACCGTTGCCCTGGATTATTATTAACTAATCTGTAATGTTTGTCAAAACTGACTTAATTGAGAGAACACATTATCATGCGCTACTAAAATTTATAATTACAACACACGTCGTAGAAATCATGTTCATCAAGTGTCAGTATCAACAGCTCACTACAAGAAATCCACATATGGAACATGTACGTTACTGTACAACGCACTGCCATATGGCATTAAACAATTAAAGTCGGTTCACTCATTTAAGTTAAAAGTAAAATATTTTCTGATGTATAACTGTTTCTACACAATTAGTGACTATGCTGATCATCAAAAAGAAAAATACTGTTTATTTTAACAAAACGAAAATATGTAATGAATTAGTCTACATTTGTATTATATAATTTAAAAAAACTTAATATGCCTATAACAAGTAATGCACTTCATCTTCCGAGACAATGCCCCCCATCTAGGTCAGGTTTTGCCGCGTCTTCCTGATCCATTGAGCCAATGGTGAGACGGCCCCTCGTTTTGATTCTGGACATAAATGAAGCTTCACTTTGCACACGTTTTGTTGTGCTTTCCTTTTGCTTGTGGCGGTAGGAGTAGAGCTGATGGTGAGTTCCTATTTTGTTGGTAATGCAGAAAAGTCAAATCTGCAGTTCGTTTACCGCTGCAAATAAATTTTCTATAACTCGGAAACAAAAATGTGTGGTTTTTCAAATGCTGATAGTCTCGGGCTTTTTAAAATGTTATTTTTTATATTGTTTTTAAATCTTTATTTATATTTCAAATATTTATAGTTAAAGTTTTGAAAAGGAATTCTGAAACTCAAGAAAACGTGTGCACATGATCTCCCTCATACATCACATAGTTTCACCTGTTTTTTGACTAAATAAATAAGTAAAAAGAAATCATCATTTACATTTAAAAGCAATCAAATCACTGTGATCTACTGTGAAAGTTACACGTAATACACAAATGCGTAATGGGTATCATAAATTGTTTTAGTAATTCTAGTGTTCACAAATGGATATGAGAAAGCAAAAAATTTATATTTATCTTTTACTTGCAGTTTTTTATATATTGAAATACACGCGCCGTGAAGCAAAAATGACTTAATTGTTTTCTTTATTTCTTCGGTTTAAAAGCTTCTTATGCAATGCTTCACTTAGAGTTCCATTATGATCCGTGATATCATCGCAGACTCAGTTGTATGTCGACGTTAGAACATAGCTTATCGCAAATTCTGAGAAACATATCCCAATAACAAAAGTGTAATTACTGTTCCTTAGCCTGACTGAACACGGGATAAACGATCTGAAAAAACACATTAAAACATATAACTAGACAACGTAATTTCACGAGCTGCAAAATTCTGAAGATATTTCCTATTTCCATAATTGCCGTTGAAATTAACGAAGCATTTCGCCACGTCAGTGATGAATAAATGGAATAGCGGACACAAAAACCAAGGTGCTAGGGATTTTGAAGCTATGGCGCAGCAGATTATTAGCGCAATCAATTGATGAGTTCAATAGACGGAACAAATACGAAAATGTCGTTTCACTTTGCCTGTCAATCGTTGTGTTTCTGGATAAAACAGAATTATACGCAAGATAGCCACGTCAATTTCAAATAATTTTTTAATTTAGATTCCGCGACTGATTGCATTAATTCGCCCGTGATTCCCTGTCAAAGGGAAACTCGAAGAATTCAAAGGATTTTGCAAATTAAGTGCTGCTGAAACTCTTCATGTAAAGGAAGGCTTTCTTGCAGGATGAATTCATCACAGGCCTCACTGTCTTAATTACTTCTAACGAATGTAATCCCTATTATATCCTACGTAGACTCATGCAGAATCAAACTTCACTGAATTCAGAAAAAAACACTGAATTTGCAATTGATAAAAAGTAAAACTCCCTGAAAAAAGGCTTTGGGAAATGAATAAAAGAATGTAATAATCACTGTTAGAAACTTCAAATATGGCGGTGGGATTATTATTATTACTTGCGCATTAGCCATTCCCGACTTCGCTACACGATTAACGTGTGTAACCATTAGGATCAGCTTTTCAGCTGTATCCCTCGGTAAGACAAGGTTGTTACGCCTTGAATTCTGAATTAAGAGACGACGGATGCTGTCGCAACCGTCTGGGCCATGGGAACAAGGTTTGTTTATTGTTATTATTATTATTATTATTAATATTATTATTGTTATTAATATTATTATTAATATTCCTTTATATCACGACTAAAGATGTTATGAGTCGGCTAAATATGAAATCTACTCAGGTTGCAACCAGCTACCTAAGGAGCAGATCTGGGATTGTCGGTGCCTCTACAATACTTTGCGCATAATGTGAGCTGTTCCAAACAAAGCACTTTCTTGCACTTCCCAATTCTCTGAATGACCTGAAAGTTTAGCTAAGTTCTTACACAAATTTTGCGGAAAAAATCCCATAGCTCCGATAACAATCGGGACGTTCTGTGCTTTTACGCCCCACATTCGGTTGACCGCGATTTCCAAACTCTTGTATTTAAGACGTTTTTCTGCCTCCTTGGTTACATTTTAATCACAAGGCATAGCAACATCTACAAGTAGACACAATTTTTTCTCCAAATCTCGGATAACAATATCCGGTTTGTTTGCTGCTATCGTGCGATCCGTTTGAATTTGTTGGTCGTATAATACTGTAGAGAGTCCAACAGATGTCACTGGTTTTTGGATCCATGATTCGAATTTCTTGCTTAGTACGGACCACTAGTCCGGAACTGTACTCGGCTACAGGCACCGCCAAGCTACCAATTGCAGATAATTTATTCCTGAAGTTCAGAGCAGACTGCAGGACACTCTTCACTCTTCTGTAATACTCCTTGAGAATTCTCTCTTTCATTGTGTCGTTCGAGATGGTCTCACATGCTTCAATGCCCAGATATTTGTAAGTTTCACGTGGCTCAAGATTATGAATCACAGTGTGCATATCAACTTCAATGTTCTCTGACGTTGTCGGTTTGCCTCTTTTTAAATTGACTTTTGAACACTTGACAAGACCAAACTTCATGTAGATGTCATTTCTATAGTCATTCACGACAGACAGCATTTGGGAGAGAATCGCTTCATTCTCAGCAAACACTTTAAGATCATCCATTTAAAACAAATGTGATACTGGTCTTTCATCACCATGGAGCTTCTAACCAAAGTCAGCTTGAGACAACTGTCTAGATAGTGCGATCAAACTAATGCAAAACAGAAGAGGAGATAGTGAATCTCCTGAAAAATATTCCTGTTAATCTGAATACTTCTGGTTTTCTCCTGCTTCCTTTGCGATGTAGATTAGCAACCTAGTACTCCACGATTTCATACTAGCCTAGCAAAATTCAATAAGTCTAGGATGAAGTCGATAGATCTCCAGGGTCTTCAAAACCCAATCTTGTGTTACACTATCAAAAGCTTTTTGGTAGTGAATCCAAGCTATGCTCAAATTACGCTTTCGTTTCTTTACATAATTCAAAATGACTTTATTCAGTAGTACGATTTCATAACAGAAATAAGAATTTTTACAACATCATTTTTGTTCAACTGGCATCAGATGGTTCTTCTCTATATGTCTCTACATTTCGTCAACTCTGGCTGCAGTTATAACTTTTTACATACTGGCAGACATGTAATTGGCCTGTAGTTCTTCGCCAAAGAGCTGTCACCCGCTTAGGTACCAAATACGTGATGCCGCGTGTGAGCAATTCCGAGAGTTCCTTTGGGTTTTCTAACATTTTATTAACAGCCTTTGTTAGATGAGAATTATTTCTGTTAATTTCTTAAACCAATAAATCTGGATCTTATCAATCCCGGGTGATTTCCAGATTGCCATGTTCTTTATTGCTTGGAAGCGATCCTCGTCCGAGAATTCGTGAACATCTTCCACTGTTTCCACAAGTTCATCGGCATCATCAACTTCAGATTGAAGCCACGATGCGTCTTTGTTGTAGGATCTGCTCTCCTCCCAGATTCCTGCCCAAAATACTTTGATGTGATCTTTTGAAAGAGTGACAGCACTTCCATTCGTATTTATTTTTATTGTTATTATTATTATTGATATTATTTACTCCCTTGGATTGCTAATGGACAGCGAGCGAGCGTTCTATGATGTAGTCCCGAGTTCGATTCCCCGCTTGGACAAATATTAAACTGTAGCTTCTAAATACAAAACGCCTCTGTCTCAATACTTGAGTGACGAAAGAAAAAAGCTCAGGCAGGCCAAGTAAGCTAGGTACGGTGATGGAAATACGTCCTGCTCGCCACATGTCTTCCTTACCCCCAGGCTTGCCTTATAACTAAAAAGAGGGCCCAGGCCAGGGAACACAGCTAGTTTGCAAAAGTCGGATTAATCCAACCATAAAATGACAAATACATTAATAATAATAATAATAATAATAATAATAATAATAATAATTTGCAATAACATGCATTTACAAAAAGATACGTAAAATAGTAAGTTTTCACCAGGAATATTCAATATCAGAATTATATTTGATGCTCTTCAGAAATATTTAGCACATCAATAGTTTATATACATGTCGTAAAATATCTTTGTTAATGTTTTACCGAGATTATAAACGCGAAAAACTTTCACTCCTGATAAAATACTGAAAGCTTTAGCCTACCAATTTTCTTTACGTTAACGATAGGTTAATTATAATAATTCGCCATGCCTATTCACTAATAAAAATCAGCAACCAGCACTGTAAATTGAAGTATATGTCTCACAACATGCACTAGAATTTATGAAATACAGCAATTCATGAACTCCATATCTTCCCGATCTGATGCCAAAATGACCTGATCATCTGCAAAAAGTAGAGAATGTAAGCACCTATCATTTATGAGAACTCCCATTTGCGAGCATTTCTTGTACCAAGTTTCCAAAACTTGTTCCATATATATATTAAAGAGAAGTGGCGATAAAACTACATCCTTGTTTTTAACCCTTTGTTAGTTTTAATACTTTGGTAATTTTCCTCCCCATTTTAATACACGCTTCAGTATTCTGGTACATTTTTTTAACCAAATTAATCCATTTTTCTGGAACATTCAGTCTTCTCATTGCTGACCAGATTTTGCATCTAGGAACACTGTCATAGGCCTTTTCCAGGTCAATAAAATGTCATATGTGTGTCTATATTGTATATTCCATTTTCTCAATTATTTGGCGTAAGCAATGGATGTTATCTAAACATGACCTCCCACTTCTAAACCCACTTTGTTCTTCACTAAATGTTATTCCCTTCTGTATTTTTTTCCTTTAGAATACTAGCGAATAGCCTAGCTATTGATGGGATGACACTAATTCCTCTGTAGTTTTCACAAAGGGTTTTGTCACCTTTCTTGTGTATAGAGCTGATATATGACATATTCCAT
>JAHLJT010008446.1:244801649-244876228 GCA_031308135.1 Acheta domesticus | reverse complement strand
AATTCAAGGAAATATGATTTAAAAAAAAATAATTTATCGGTAAGCGTAAAACACTACAGAATTTCTGTAATACAGTAGTTAAGTGTCGTAGTTACTGTCTTATAAGTGAAAGTATAAGATGAGAGTGATAATGCGAAAACATTTTACTGATTTTTGAATGAATATGATTTCTTCGTTCTCATATGTTTCAATGCATCGCAAAATCAAGTTTGGAAATATAGTTTAATGACGTTTAAGATTATTTACTATTATGCTATATAAACGAAAACCTACCCTTGCGATCTGACAACTTATTGCCAAATCGAAAAAAAACACTTAAATTTAAATTGTCTTATCTCCCTCTGTAGGTGAGACCCTGATCAATCTCTCAGCCCTGACGAAGGAGATAGCAGAAATTAAAAAGAGTATACGGACTAATTTAAATATATTATAAATGTCAAAGTATCCCTATATTTTATAGGCACGAAAATCAAATGGTAATGTTTCAAAATTTCAATCCTAAAAGGCATCGTACTCAGTATTAGGAAACTATCAATGCCAGCAATTTACAGTGAGTATTTTCCTTGCTAATGCAAATTCTTATTTTTTTATTCCAACCTCATATTGCCCACAACATATTTATAATAGTATTATCCAAGAACATTAGTTTACATCAACGAACGCGAAGGAAGGACAAACAAGAATAAAGAACCTGAAATATTTATGCAATACTCAAGAGGGGACGAAAAGCTGAGAAATCACCCATGAAGACAATTCTCATTTGAAGTCGTCTTTGTGCAAGTAATGTTGAGGTACCCTCGGCGCTCCTTCGCTAGATATATTGCCACCTTATAAAGTAAGATCCACGAGCTACGGTGGGAAGAAGGAAAGTACCGGTAGTTTAAAAGGAACTCAGTTGTTGACGCAAATCTCTCTTCACGAACATGTACTTGTATTGCCACAGGTAGCATAAAAGCATCAAATTACGTATGTTAGTTAATATTTAGTTTTGAAATACAAGTTTACGAGCATGCTAATCAATTAAAAGATGTGTAAATGTGCCCCCCAAAACCGGACAACCGAAACCGTCCCATGGGATTTCAAAAATGCAAATGATGAGAAAGTTACATGCACACCCGAGCTGGAATTTTATAAATTGCGATTTAGCATTCTTTGACATTTGAATGCTGTTTCTTGCTATCAATGACAGTACGAAGAAGAAATATTCTATATTTCTTTCGCTCACATACGGGGCAATATTTTATCTGCCTCTGACCATTGATTTAATGTAATTTGCAAAATTTTTCATATAACAATGACAGGTTTATTTCAAGGTTTCGATTAGTGCAATTTGGAATTTGCTCGTAATCGGATATACTGGCTAGATAGACATCATCAACTGTCTATTTATGTTGCATCCACAGATACTTTTTTATTCATTTAGAGTGCTGTTCACAGCTTATTCTCTGATGTACATTTCCCCCTTCTTTGTTAAGCGTAAAAGAGCACTTATTCACAATAATTTAATATATATTTGTATAGGATGTAATTTTAAAGGTGTTAAAAGGTACCATTTGGTGATCCCTGTCTATAAAGTAAAATGGTTTCCTCCACTTTCATTGCCATTCTTCTTTTTAGTTCTTATTACATCTCGTTTCTTCAGACCCACAATTTCTTTTCTCCAGCTTCTCTTACCTGTCCATGATGTTTTTAGTTTTTCGGCCTATCTGGGAATGTGAAAGTTCTTTATTATCCCGTTGCATTGTATTTTATTAATTTTTGGAGACTTCAAAAAAATTTAGATAACTAATGAGAATGTTTCCATTCACCAATAACGTGTTTTGTAGGGAACTATCCCATTATCATTCTAGAAAAAGTAAAACAATCAAGATGAAACATTGACAAGAGTGGATACTAGTTATCTATTAATATTCCTTAAACATTACCAGAAAAAGGATGAAATTGATATCAAGTACATTCTTGCATTGCTGACCATTGCATTGCTGTTTTGTAATGCGATACAAATAAAGCAATTAAAATAGTATTCTCTTTATTTAATGATTATTTCTCTCAATATTTTGTCTCCATCTCATGTACTAAACAATCTAATTGGAATTTGAGTATCATTGGACAGAACACATTCTAAGATACCATTTATCATGCGTGTGGACATCTACCATTAACCATGCATCGTCTCACTAATTTACAAATGGTCGCCCGTCCAGTCCTGCATAGAAACACCACTGAACTTTAACCACTAAAATCAGACCCCACGCTCTTGAATTTCCAAAACCCCATAATGTCGGTCGTACGAGATGCCACAGCAAACGCTCTTTTCATTAAAAAATTTTAGTTTCAGTGAAAATTGTCCCCCATTCTGATTCCCTGTAGGAGAGAAAGCAAACCATTTTACCTTTCGTATTTTAATGGCAACTCAAATACCTATTCAAGATGTGTCAGTTGTTTGGTTGTGCTAGTATAGTTAGAGCTGTAATTGGTACAACTATTCAGTTTTTTCAGTGCACTATTTTGTGTGAGCTCAGTTGTATTCTCAAAATAATATATCGATATTAAATAGCACAAAAAGCTCACCTACTGGGAATTCTTTTAAATGACACAATCTATAGCTCGCACTCAATAAGCAGCCGCAGTTTTTAATGCACACAAAATACACCTTATATATCCACTTGACAGGGATTGTGAAGCCGAACGTCAGATCATTAGCGTATATTTGGTGGTTAGCGGTCAATGTACAGACACTGATATTCTTAAGGAACAACTTGCGAATTATTTGTTTCTTCGTCAGGTCGATGAATCTTCTCCAGCAATATTGGTCAGATAATTGCCTGTAGGAACCATGATTTCTCGACATTCCTAATATCAACACAATTGCCCATGGAATATAACGGGTTCAGATAATGAAAAAACAAAAATTCCAAAGCCAAAGGAAACTCCGAGCAGCATTTCCATTGGAGAATCGTTGACGTCCTTCCCCACGCAAAAGTCGACGAAAACTTAATTGAATGGATTTGCGTCATTGTGCGATACGAAAGAAAACGAATCCAGATAACACTTTCCCCGAGTTATCCAGCTCAAACAATTATTCCTCCGTCTTTCCAATTAGGGCTTATCTGGCGCGTCGATTAGCGTGGGGATATTGGAAAGGGGCCGAGAGCGCGGCGCGAGGGGGCTGGCCGAGGCGGCACCGCGCGCGTGCGTCGGCGGCGGCGGTGGTGCGTGCGGGCGGGCGGGCAGGCGCAGGGGAGAGAGGATTGTAGCGTGGGTGGGGGCGAAGAGGAGGGGAAGAGAAAACGAGTGGTCGGCGTTTCCGACGGTCCCTGCCGCGGGGACGCGTCTTCTACCGCCGCCGCCGCCACCGCCGCCGCCCTTCTGATGCCCCTTGCGGCCGCCTCGGGGCCCACGGCTCCCTCCTCCTAATTCACTCTACTTTCTAATTTATTTGGATGCGGGGCAGCTCTGGCGGCGATGGCGTAGGCGGTGGCGGAAGGGACGCCGGGGGGGTGTAGAGCTGGTGGTGGGATGGAGCGGCGTCTGTGACGGTCGAGGCAATACTGGCGGCAGTGGCAGAGGTAGCACTGTCCGCGGCGGAGACGGCAGTTGTAGCAGGGTGGAGCGGCGGGGGTTGTGACGGGGATGAGGCCGGAGGTAGGCGGGAGGGGGGAGTGAGGAGTGTGTGACGGGGATGGGTGTGGGATGAGATGAGGCGAGGCGCGAGGGGGTGGGGAAGGCTGGTGAGGGCGGAGGCGGGGTTCGCCATTGCGACCAGGTTGGATGGTGCAATGCTCTCAAGGCTTCGCCGCGCCTCTGGTAGCTCTGGAGGAAAAGGATCTGGATGGGAAGGAAATGGGGGTCCAGCGAGTGGATGAGCAGGCGAAGGTCGAGGCCAAAGAGGTGCTGCTGGTCTTGAAGTCTGCACGCAGCAGCAATAAGGGTGGTATACAGTAGCAGGGGTGTCTGCCGATGGGGAGAAAGCAGGATGGAATTGAAGGTTCAAGTAATGATTCATTTAGCTTATGCACTGGAAACAATTCAATCAAACTTTTGAGAGGTGGGTCCATAATTAATGGAAAACGGTCAAAATATGCAGTCATTGCAAATCCTCTATTTCAAATTCTAGAAACAGAGATATTCACTGTTATGTGTCAATACGTAACACATTAACTACATAATTGTTTCCAAACCCTGTACGTACTTTCCCTTTGTTATTAAGCAACACACGAGGAATATTTCCATTCATATTGTCAGATTAACCACTTATTATTACCCCATTTCATGTGTCATTGTTCCAAATTAAGTAATATATAACCAACTGTAAAGTAACTGATTTTGTATCCTAAAACATGTTGTTAGCAACGTTTTATAATAAGGAAAATATTTTTGAATCATCTGAATTTTTGTTATTTATTGGACTTAACTTTTATTTCTTTTTTTTGTTTTTTAGTAAAATCAAGTCAAAATTATAAGTTACGTAGCGGAGAATTTGCGCATATTTAAGGATTAACTTACGCTTTCTAACGTGTGACCAAAAATGTAATCAATCGTCTCCAATCTGGATCGATATTGTTTATTATAATTCAATACCAATTCTCTCTACACAAGACAAATATAAAATATAAAACCCATTTTACATATAATTCGCGTTCCCCATTTATTTTCTGAACAGCAGTTCTTAATTTTTGATTCTTCATTGAGCCATTCTTCTCAATGACATCTGACTTGGCAAAGGTGCTAGATCACTGAGAAGCACCTGTGAGAACCAATTTCGAATACAAATAGCAATATCGAATCTCATAATTGGGTAGTATCATTAGATATTTAGATTTGACCATTATATGGATTCAATGGCTGACTGAGAATCCTAGCCACTCACTTGGTCACACTCCAGAATCCTGTAACCTCCACTTGCTTCTTAAGCAATGATACTGGCGATAGTCAAGCTGATAGGAAATAGTAATACAAACATCAATTGAATAAATATAATTTGTAGGTGAAGATCTTCAGTTCGGCGCCTTTTTTACTTGCAAATACAAAGTGCCGAAAAAGTAGGAGGTGCGACTCGCAGAACCAGCAAAACGTGCGCGCGGAGTAAGAGCAAGCAGCAACTTGAGACACTCGCACTGGCTCGACGCTTCGCCCGCCTTTTCCCGGCAACGTGGCCACCGACACAGGGCCTACACTTCCTGGCTGCCCACCCCGCCCCGCCTCAACCCACCGACTTTGCTCCCCCTGCCCACCACCGCTCTTCCCCGATCCATCTGCTGCCCCACGGCCTCTCCGCTCTGTCCCGCTCCCAATGTACCTCCCTGACCCACCGCTCTGGCCTGTAGAACCCCGCTCCCCCAGCCCAGCCCTCCCCGCGCCTGGCCGTGCTACTACACCTCGCTCCATCCTGCCCCTCCCCGCTCCGTCCATCCCCGTCCTGTTAAGTACAGCCGCGCCCCGCTCCATTCAGACCCCTTTTCTCCATACTGCCCCTCCCCGCTATGACCATTCCCGCCACGTTAGCTACAGCCCCGGCCCGCTCCATTCAGCCCCATCCTGCCATATCCCGCTCCGCTTCGGCCTGCTCCTCCCCGCTCTGTCCTTCCCCGACCCGTTAGTTACATCCCCGCCTCGATCCGTCCTGCCCCTCCCCGTTCCTCCCGGCCCCGTCGTTCCATCTCCGCCCTGTTAGGTACACCTCCGCCCCGGTTCGCACGGCCCACCCCGCTCCGGCCATCCTCACACCGCTCCGCCCTAGCTACCCAGCCCCGCTGCTACCCTCTGCACCACACCGCTTCGCCTCGTCTTCGCCCGTCTCTGCCCGTCCACCACCCGTCCCGGCGGGCCCCCTCCGTCGCCTCGCCGCTCCCCAGTCAATCCCGCGCCGTGTTTATTCTCTCGCTGTGCTTTTTAATCCCGCTTATCTCGGGAGGCGGCGGCGGCGCGCCGGCATTCGTCTCCTTTAGCGCCGCCGCCCGCGCCCGCGCCCCACGCGCGCGCCCGCGACGCCGTCGCCGTTTCTTCTTCTTTACGCGGAGGCGCGAAGGGGGAAGAGGAGGTGGGGAAGGGGGCCGGGGAGCGGCGGCCAGACGCCTGCCGCTCGACAGGGAAGCCGGCGTTTTCCGCTTTCCACTTCTCGACGGCACGGTACACGCGGACTTTTGCTTTTCCCCTTGCGGATCTACTGTTTCAAATAACAGCTTTCTCTCCATTTCTCGCGGATCGACATCATTTGTTCTGATATGACTAAGAATATTTTTTTATCGTTACACATCTCTCTTATCCATTCATTTTCTGTTTTAGTTGTCACGCTAGTATTGCTGTCTTTGTGCATCAATGTCGTTGATCGTTTACATTAACATATTTTTAGAGCAGTTTCGTTCGAATAAATGATTTTTCTTCATCGGATATTGATACTCACTTGTTTGTACCTCTTTCATGCAATTTTCTGGTTTCTTATATTATTAACGTCCACACCTCTTTTTCATGCTATTCCTTCTCTCTCACACTATCTCTCACGCTCGCTCTCTCGCTCTCTCACACACACTCGCTCGCTCTCTCGCTCTCTCTCTCGCTCGCTTCTCTCGCTCTCTCTCTCACTCGCTTCTCTCACTCTCTCTCCCTCACACACTCACTCTCTCTCACACACACACTCACTCTCTCTCACACACACACTCACTCTCTCTCACACACACACTCACTCTCTCTCACACACACACTCACTCTCTCTCACACACACACTCTCTCTCACACACACACTCACTCTCACACACACTCACTCTCACACACACTCACTCTCTCACACACACACTCACTCTC
Organism: Acheta domesticus; assembly: GCA_031308135.1. Taxonomy (NCBI): domain Eukaryota; kingdom Metazoa; phylum Arthropoda; class Insecta; order Orthoptera; family Gryllidae; genus Acheta; species Acheta domesticus. The sequence goes on along the minus strand of JAHLJT010008446.1, from coordinate 244,869,427 downwards.
TCTCACACACTCACTCTCTCTCTCACACACACACTCACTCTCTCTCTCACACACACACTCACTCTCTCTCTCACACACACTCACTCTCTCTCTCTCACACACACTCACTCTCTCTCTCTCACACACACACACTCACTCTCTCTCTCACACACACACACTCACTCTCTCTCTCACACACACACACTCACTCTCTCTCACACACACACGCTCACTCTCTCTCTCTCACACACACACTTACTCTCTCTCTCACACACACACACACACTCACTCTCTGACACACACTCACTCTCTCTCACACACACTCACTCTCTCACACACACATTCACTCTCTCTCACACACACTCACTCTCTCTCTCACACACACTCACTCTCTCTCTCACACACACACTCACTCTCTGACACACACTCACTCTCTCTCACACACACTCACTCTCTCACACACACTCACTCTCTCTCACACACACTCACTCTCTCTCTCACACACACTCACTCTCTCTCACACACACATTCACTCTCTCACACACACATTCACTCTCTCACACACACATTCACTCTCTCACACACACATTCACTCTCTCACACACATTCACTCTCTCACACACACTCACTCTCTCACACACACTCACTCTCTCACTCTCACTCTCGCTTTGCTCCTACTCTCCTTCGCTTTTTTCTGACTATTCTTGTCAAATCCTTTCTTAATAAACAGGAGGAAATCATTATCTTAATGATATAATTCCCGGTTTACAACATCGAATGATTTAATGAATGGCTTTCAATTCTGGCAAGTAGATGAAAAATAGCACGACACCACTTCAGACTTCCCTCGTGAAAATTATTCAGCTGACAATATCTTAACATCGACCAGCTCAAATATGGTGACAAGCAAATGGACTAAATTACTATACAAACACGGAGAACAGCAATTCTCCAGTAGTACCTTGTTGAGGCAATAATTCACGTGAAACACATGTTAGAGGTTTTGTTTCGAGAACGATGAGCGATACGCACTCAAACCACCACGTGAATGATAATTTTCGCTTCTTATAATTTTTTTATATAATTTTTTTATATATAATTTTTTTTCCGTATGAAGTCGAACTTGAAATGTTAAGTAAGTGCGGCGCTGTCCAATACAGTGATCGGGACAAATTTATCTTTCGGCAGAAAAACTTCAGAAGTCAAATCTTCCCATTTTATTGGTTGTTACATTACACATCATATGATATCTGTCTCTCTTGTTGCTTGAAAAGTCTAATTCCTGCTTGCCTGCAGAGGGCAGAAGAGTACTTGTTGCTTAGCCAGATTATTAAATGCAAACACCTTTCCTGGAGAAAGAGGCATTTTTACTTATGTCCTTCTTCTTTCTGACCAGCGATGTCTCAGCATTTGACATTAATTACTGAAATTTCTGTTTTACTATTTCTCTTTCACATTTACCATGTTGTGTACATGCAAGATTTCCTTTTCTAAACACAGTGCTCTCGTTTTTCAAAGAATTTAATATATTAATTCATTCGTGTACTTTTCATTCTTAATTCGTGTCGCTTTTCATCTTCAACAAAATAGAAGGTTTAAGGTTTTCAGCCGCACTAAACGAGAAAACTGCATTACTCAGTCCATTAATTTGAGCTTGTAGACACTGTGGAATAATTATGCAGAATTACAGTTGTGAAGGGGAATAACAATATTTATTGCAACTCTCTCAGTTACTTATATACGTTAATCTGTCTAAGCGCATCATACTTTCTTACTTGCCGCTAATTAACACAAGATGCTCCGTAAAATGCTCACTTTCATTTATTCTCATTCCCCATCTCTCCTTGCTTTTCATTCACTGTATATTCAATTCAACTCGTAGTCTCGTGCGACTTTATTAGCAAAAGAAGGGAGTACTGAAATATGTACGGTTGAGTATTTTATGTCCGCAACGTCCTTTTTCGTTTTTACAGTAATTTTTGTTTCGCCTCAATAAATTAATAGTCAAGTTTGTGTTCCTCGTAAAACAGGTACTCGGAGTTATTTTCACCTTATATATTGCGATTTAATAACATAACAAGGCTGAACCCAAAACACTTATAATCTGCATTTTCTGTCACAAATACCAATCAAAAAGCCACAACTGACTGAATGCTAACGTTCGTGAGTGCTACATGACTCTCTTCTCTTTTTAACACATTTTGGGTCAGGTCTGTAAAAGGAATGCATTTAATTGCTAAATCCCCAAGAATTGTTTTTGTGAATTCGTCATTAAGATTTTCTTCAGGTAGCAGATATTTCCTTTAAAATGAATGCCACGTTTCTAATTCTCAACAGAAGACCAGTGTTCCAATGTCTGTTTTTGTGCCAACAGTATGTAAGGTCTAATTATATTTATTAGGAGCAGAAAGCAAATAACTCTGATGAAAATATGAAAAGGTAGAAAAGTGAACAATAGTTACTGAAAATCCAAACGAATATGCTGTTTTACTTTTAAGGAAACAAAAGACGTTTCGATATCAACGATGTGAACCATTGTGGGAAGCTTTTCGTGTTTCCCGGAAACTGAATGTTAATTTGAATAAAAATGTTAAGAGAACATTCACCAAGAAAATTCAATCATGAAGCGGAAGCAGATTAATAATTAAGTAAACCCTATATTAGTTTAGGTGATTTACATCCGATCGCATAGGAATAATATGGTAATTAATTTTACAGTCACGTATCCCAGATTTGGTTTCACTGCATTAATCACTTTGACAAATAAGATTTATTTTGTAGTGACTCTTCCGGATTCTCTTTATCATCTATGTCTTCGGATCGCCCAGAGCGCCTGGCGAAACCCGTAGTAAAAACTTATCTCCGTAACGAATGAGGAGAGATATCTTGGATCGTTGAATGTCACTTAATTGGGGTCACAAGACTACAGGAAATAACTCACTCTTACTTGCCAAGAATCCTTCGTATCAGTGACGATTATGCTGCATTCTCTTTTGGCTGGTGTTTCGTAACTGAAACAAGACTTTTAATGACATCATTACACTTACTGACTTTATTAGTGCATTTACGTAATAATAATAATAATAATAATAATAATAATAGGTAATTAATTTATACGTACGAAATATCAGAATATGAATCGCATTTGAATCTAAAAAGCACTGATCCTAAGTAGTAATAACAATATATTTTATAAGTGTAATTGAAGGTTACCATATTGTTTAAGTACCAGAAAGGTACCTACGTTGAAATATCGCGCGCACCTCGGTCGGTAAGTAGATTTTTGGCTTCCCAAACCCCAAAGCCCAACTTCGATTAAGAAGAGGCGATGGATTTTCAAAGGTCGGAAAGGCTTAGGTGGCTAAGTGCATCAACTAGTGTTATTGCAATGCCTAAGATCGGAATGTCCTAGTGTTCTAGTACCGATGGTGGCAGCCTTGCTATCTAGCTAGAGTCGAATTCAGTCGCTGACTGGAAGATAATTCTAGCGGTCGGCTGCTCTTAATCCTTAACCCGTTCCCGTGGTTTCTCGAACTACATCAGGTGAATGCCGGAGCATTATCCTAAGAAACCGGCCGCGGACCGCGCGCGATCTTTCCTTTCTCTTCCTCAATCTATTCTTACCCTTCACTTACACACACTTCCACTTACACGTACTACATTACCAGACATGTAGGAAGACCAGCCGGGTACACGGAGCATGTCCTGGCTGATTGGTGCCCTACTGGTGGGGAAAACCCTGCAAGCCGACATGCAGCTCGGCGCCGGATCTCACCATCCAGTGGGGGAAGAATACACCTACCTCCCGCAACGGAACCCGCAACGGAAACGTGTACTCCACTTACGAGACTCATGACTACAGCATCTGGCGCGCCCGAAAACACACAAAAAATCAATCAAGCGAAGGGCGCAAAATTCAATGGACATGTCGCACTTGCGACATGTAAAAGAAGCCTGTACACATTATATAGTCCTACAGTTCTCATCTTAATCAGATCATTTAGTTGCTTCTCTTGGGAACGCCCCAGATACTGGATTGATATTAATCAAATTGTTGTTGTGGTGATCCATAGCTGTAAATATTGAACTGAAAATCTTCCGGCAATGCTGGGAGGCTATAGAATACCAAATTTAAAAAATCGAAGAACTTCTGCTCATGGAGAGGATGGGCAAATGATCAATCTACAAGGGACCGGGCATTACAAACACACAATTCTTTTATATTGTTCAGGATCTGGAATAGTAACACAACTCGGAAAATACGAATTTTAGTATAACTCCTTATTTTATTACATTTGTATTATAATAATAACTAGCGTACCCGTGCGAGAACTCTCGCATGTTAAATCCCACCCTTTCCTTATCATTTGTCTATCCTTTCCATAAAGGAGAGGAACTATGTACTTACTAATAATGTACTTACAGAATATAAAACAAAATAACAATGCAATTGATCTTTGAAACAAATTTTCAATTAAAGTTTATTCAACATTATAGAAAGATGTTCTTGGAACAAGTCATACTTCTTTAAAAACAACATTTGAAGAAATATTTCAATCTTCCATTTCAATATTGGTTTAGTGGTGAAATGTCGTTGGCATTTAAAATTGAATGATCACCGGTGTTGTCATTGCCAACAATGTTGTTTATTACAAAAGCAGCTTTCGATGGCTTAGCCATCATCCTCAGTTGTCTAGTACAAGAAAATAGCAAACAATTAATTAAACAATTAAAAGTAAGAGATAACAATAAACAAGAGATTAATATTAGTAATGGCGGATTACTAGTAATTTAAAAAACAGAACTAACATTATGTGAAATGAAAACAAAGGAAAAGAAATTTTTTTATATAACAGAAATTTAATTTTCTTGCGTAGATTTAAATTTCTGTTATATAAAAAAATTTCTTTTCCTTTGTTTTCATTTCACATAATGTTAGTTCTGTTTTTTAAATTACTAGTAATCCGCCATTACTAATATTCATCCCTTGTTTATTGTTATCTCTTACTTTTAATTGTTTAATTAATTGTTTGCTATTTTCTTGTACTAGACAACTGAGGATGATGGCTAAGCCATCGAAAGCTGCTTTTGTAATAAACAACATTGTTGGCAATGACAACACCGGTGATCATTCAACTTCCATTTCAATACTGTGTTAACAGAAAGCGTAAATAAAGATTGTCGAATCTAAGCCTTCTAAGCCTGTCGCCCCAAAAATTGCTACCAGCAGGAAGGGCTGAAATATTGAGGTGACCTTGATAGTATTGAAGTGTGGAACCGAAAAGTTAATTGAATGGATCGAAGAATATCTCATCTTATAGATTATGGTGTGAAAAAACGTTTCTTTGAGGCCTTTGGCCTCAAAATTTTACATTTTAAGGCTCTAAAACGCTTTGTTTATGAGTTATTTGCCGATATAAGTTGACATGTGATGCGGGTTGCATTTTACATGAATATTTCTATGCGTTTTTTTTAAAGAAATCATCCATATTTTTAAAGTCAAAGTGGAATTCGTCAAGTCTCTGTGAAATTCTCTTTATTTTGGGCCCTCATTTATAAAGATTGGTTGCGTGTGAGAGCCGGAACCCAAAGGTATACTACTGAAATAATACAGGAGATAGTAATAATTATTATTATCAGAACTTTTGTAAAGCCTTTCGTATACCTAACTATTTATTGAATCAGTTAATAAGAATGAGATACCTGCATTTCTTAATCAGTTAAAATTTTAGACACGTTTGTCTCCAAACGTCATTTTCTGAGTTGTGAAAGTTTTAGAACAAGACCGGGATCTATATCAAACTATTCTAAGTTTTATGTCTTAATTTTATTTATTCTTAATCGGATAGCAACGCTTATCAAACAATACATAAAAGCTTACCATTACAGAAAGAAAAATGTACAAATTACGAGCCATTTCATCCAAAAACTACTAAATAAAGACAGACACAAAATAACTATAAGACAAAACAAATTCATTACACAATATTAAAATATAAAAACCAATAATAACACAAATTATTCACAGTACAAGTATTAGAAAAGATAGTAGCCATTCATGTGTTAATCGGTTAAATTTAAGCTATAACGCATTGTCTTGAAAGATGAGATTGAAATTTTAAATAATGCTTTTATTACTAAACGAGTCTGCAGTTGCTGGTCATACATTCTAAATATAGAACTCTTGAACATCATATTATCGCTGCTTTAAAACGTACATCACCATCATTATTGGCTTGGCCTGCCCGAAGTTATGAATTCTCGATCATCTGTATCCAGGCCGTCAGTCACATCCTCTCATGTCTGCCTGGCGCGCGGGTGTCAAGAGTTCGGCCGTCGCGCTCTCTTCGACCTCTGCTCATCCTCGATTCCCTCCCCCGCGTCCTCGCGTCCTCCCCGACCCTCCGGGCGGCCGGCTCGCCAGGGGACAGCGGCCGCCTTGTTCAAAATTCACAGCGATACCACCTCGCGGCCCGCGCCCCAATAACCTCACGCGGACGGTGCCCTGCTCGCCTCCCGCGCCACGCCCCTTCCGCTCCGACTCTCCGCGCCCCGCGCCCCCTCACATCGCCACTGCCGCTTCCCCGACTCCGCCACTACCCCGATCCTGAACTTCCGTCGACCCCGCCGCTTCTCCAACTCCAAACCCCACACCCTCCCCCAGCCCTACCCGCTTCAACCTCGTCCCATCGCCAATGCCCGCCCTTTCCCCAAACTCCGCCCCTTCCAATAAACCCCACCCCACCCCTCAAGCCCAGCCCTTTACTCCAAACCCTGCGCATCCCCTCAAACCCAGCGCCAAACCAAACCCATTCCTCTACAACCACACCCCTTTCAACAAAACCCACGCCTTCCCCCAAACCCTACCCTCTCCTCAAATCTCGTCCCTGCACCAATACCCGCCCTTTCGCCCAGACTCTACCCCTCCCCATAAACCCCGAACCTTCCCTCAAACCTAGCCGCTAGAACCAAACCCCTGCCCTTTCCTTGAAAACCCTGCCCATTTCCACAAAACTCATCCTTTTCCCCAAACCGCGCCTCTTTCACACTACTCTTCTACCCAGCAATTTCCTAACCCGTCGGCCGTCTCCGCAGCCCTCATACTGGCAGCTTTCATCTTTCAACTGCCGCCCTGTTTCAAAATCCACCCCGCCTTCCACCGCCCCGTCCTAGTCCACACCCCTACCTACTCACAGCACTTCCGTATCATTCCCTCTCATCCTCCTCCAGTGCCCGTCTCTAGCCCCGTCACCCTTTTGCAGACACGCTGTCCGCGTCCCCAAACCCGACCACCCCGGGTCTCCACCAGCCTCCACTGCCACTACCTCCGCATCCACTAGCGCTTCCCCCTTCCCCAACACCCCCGCTTGCTCTGGGTGAATCTGCGCCGCCTGTTCGTGCTCTCGCTCTCTTCGCCCCTCCCCGCCCCCTCGGTCACCGCAGCCGATGCGGTCCGCGCCTCGGCCCCCGCGGTCGACCTCTCCGCCCCCGCCGCCGCCGCCGCCGCCGCCCGCGCCCGCGATCCCGTCCCCAAAGTGGCTGCGTTGCTGGGCGTGCGGCTGTCCTCGTGGGCGACCTCCTCCGGGGGGAGCTGCAGGCTGGAAGCAGATGTGTGGCTTTGGATGCCGAAGTCGTTGGGTAGCTCAAACTTCATATTCGATTACAGACGCTCACCTAATTTTACAGAAGTAAGTATCAAAAGTTACGCTTAGACCCAAGACAACCGCATTGGTGATTTTCGGTTTAATTGATAAGGGTCGAGCAAAAGTGTTAAGCCAGAACTTTTTATAGATCAGAGTTTGTGTAAATCATGGTTTGTGTAAATCATTTGTGTAAATAAGAGATCATGGTTTGTGTAAATTCAGATGTTTCACAATTGGTGCATATGATACGACTAATGTCCAAATTTGGACAACTACCACATTAGCCAGTTAGTGTTCACATTACACGCAAAAGGGTGGATAAAGTCCAAAGTAGGAATTGCTCCAAAGCATACTTAAGATTCCTGCACGATGAAATTCACATTAGCCAACACGACGTGGCTAGGGAATGTGACTAGGAATAGCAGATATGTGATAAACTGGAATCCGACAGCTGGTGGGAAGTTTCTAATGCTAATGAGACACAATATATGTTGTTTGAATTTTTTCGTGTCTGTCGTAAATTTCCGAACGATCCTTCGTATATAACCTCAATGAAAATCTCAACTGACGCAACAAACAGTATTGCCGCCTGCTCGAGTTGGTGACGAGACTCCCACCCTTGACCTTCGCGACCTTCGCGAAAAACAACTGAAATGTGTGAAGAGAATAATTTCCTAGTCACTTTTATGGCAAAATGTTTCTCGCAAACACACAAGTCGCCTTCACACTCCGACAATCACCTTCCGCTATCCAGCGCTCTCTAGCTAAAGCCAACATTTGCTTGGTGAAGTCCGAAATGATCGCTATTCCCATAGCTTTATTCACATCGTCTGTCGTATGTGCGAATTATCGGATACTCCTAACATTAGCTATATTTCGGAGTTAAGTCATAACATACACCTTCTGCTTTCTTTACACAAATTTCACGAACACTTTTGTTCAGCGAGTTCTAAGATCTTTATTTTGGATGTGTGAAATAAGGGTCATGATGATGTATGATGGAAATTTTAATAATAAAATTGCAAACGTGAATCATAGAATTGAAGTTGTGACCCTTTCAGTTTGAATATTTACGCCAGGGTGTCTGTTTCTTTGCATACAAAATTTAGAAGAAAGTATTTGGTTGTTGGAAATGAAATGGCCGGTTTTAAAAATTTGAATTTCTCCCCTCAAGAAATTTCTTTTTCTTGACATATGGCTCTGTAAATATGCTGCATGTAAGCATACATGTCCTACAGAAGACATAGTGCTCAGGGGCCTCTGTGTGTACAGTTTGCTGTTGCAGTTTATTATGACACAGTGTTCCAGTGTGTACGTTATCGGTGGTGGAAAGAAAACACACTCGTGTAATTTATCTGTACGATTTCAAACTCAATCACACTACAACAGAGGCATCTCGGAACATAAATGTTGCATTTGGTGAAGTAACAACAAGTGAAAGAACGACAAGAAGATGGATAAGTGGAACTCACAGAAACAGACAGGATGAGGCGATTGGAGATCCCACCTTTACTAAAACAAGGGGAAGCCATAAATGCTAACAAATACTGCCAAGAAATAGAGAATATGCACAAAAACCTGTGCACTAAACAGCCAGCATTAGCTAATAGGCATGGAGTTTTGCTGTTACACGACAACGCCAGACCTCACGTCCAAAAAAAACTGTTGAAAAACACGCCATGTTGGGCATAGAAATTTTCCCATCATCCTCCGTGTTCTCCTGACATCTCACCAATAGATGATTACCTCTTCAGACGTCTGGATGCATTTTTAGTGGGCACGAACTCCACAGAAGAATCACCATTTAAAAACAATTTATTAAGTTTATTGACTCACGATCTCCAGATTTTTTTTTCAAAAAAGAATACCTGCACTTGTTTCACATTGGAAGAAGTGTGAGAATGTGAATGGAAATTATTTTGATTGAATACTTAATTTTTTTCAGTAATAAGAAGTATTATAATTTGCAATGTGGAGTTTTCACACAGAAAAATTCACAAATCCATCCATAAAGACCAACCTAGGCCAGGGGTCTCGCATGCCATCCAACTAATGCCACCTTTCGATCGCTTGAAAAATTCAGCTGAATGCAGAAAAACTCTTTCTGGAATCCCTTGTTAATACTAATGAGCGATCTTAAGAGAGCATATCAGTGATGTGTACACTTCAGTTCCTTGCCACGCGATTTCTAACCACGAGCTGCTTAATTGCGGAGCGAAAGAAGTGCCCCGGAGAGGAAAAAACATATTTGGTCGTTTCATTCATATTAATGAAAATGGAACTTTTGTGCAAATAGAATCTGTGAGTTTGCTGCTGAAAAACTTATTTATATTTGTACAATTAAAAGAGTTGTATCAACAAAAATATATAACACATAAATTTCACATGTTTTACTCAAGAACATAAGTTCACATTCTCACAAATAATCTGTAAATCGTTTATGTACCATTCTTTGTGTAATGGATATGTTATGTGATGAAAATTATGGAGAAAAACATAAGAGGTTGATCAAGCTAACGATTCTTTAAAAGGGGTCGGTTAAGAAAAAGAATTTGAGAATCCCTGCTTTGGGGTACGTCCGTTTTGGGTTAAAACATCTCTCTTTCGAACCCGAAGAATATTACAGAAAATTATCAATATCACCATTTATTCTACAATTATTACAACTACAAAGTGAACCACAGCACGAATTATACCACGCCATCATTATTAATACTTTTTGTAACATCTACCACCAGAAAATGATTTGTTTCAAAATCTCACAGACGTTCCAATTGGCGTGGGGTATTTGGCTCTTTAACAATCAATCCGGTGAACACACACAACCGGAAAGATTGTAAGGGAAGAGGCGATTGTTTCTTAAAGCGGAGATATTCAACTCTTCAACGCGAGATGCACCGGGAGGGCTCAGACCATTACTACTACATATGCCGGGAGCGGTCGGGAGCTTTGACCGTGTTCCGGCTGGGGCAGTGACCTGCTGGTGGGAGATTCCTAGTTGGGGAAAAACCCGCTGGCCGACGGTAGGTCGGTCCCACCATTCAGCCGACAGTAGATCCCGCCATCCAGCGGGAGTAGATCAACGCCACAACCCGGAAAAATGCATACACTGCCATTTACGAGACTAATGACCTTAGCGGTTGTCATCTTCAGACGCCATGATCGTATCAAGTCTATTCCTCTCCTCGCATCTAGACGTCATAGTATCGTCCCTTCTGCGGCTTCCTGCCATGTAAAGACGAAGGGGCACCGTAATGTCGCACAAAGCTGACGACACAGCCCCTTTCCGTTGATCTGCGTTGGAATGCCACCACACCCGAACTCTGTTCCGTATAGACGGCTCAAAACTACATAATTAAAATCTCCAATCATAAGGATAGCCCTCCGCCGTGGCCACCGCAAACCAGTGTTGTCTGGGTCGATGCCACGGGCGGGAGTATCACGACGAAATCGCCCCTCCACGCAGTAAGAAACAACGCCACCCCTATTGTAAAACGGCGGGGTTACTAATAGTTTCCTCTCCCGACGCTAGTGGCGCAGAGTAGCTCGTGGCATGGCACGATGCCGCGATGCATGCCACTGCCACCAGTAGGAGACCTTGACACCACTGCCGCAAACCCTGTGTACGACCTCAGAAAACCGTCCCTCTCAATTTCTCAGAGCCAGTGACGCTTGCGCGAGGTGACCCTTCACCCACGCCTCGCCCTTCCTTCTTTCCTGCCCTTGCCACGCCTTGCTCTCCCTTCGCATCGCCGCCATCCATTCTCCACCAATAATGAATGGGTCCCGGGCTACGTCACACTGCGTTGTCACGTACGGAAGGAAATGGAAACACGGGGCTGCTCCCGCGAATATCTATTATGTGCATTAAAACTGTACGTCAATCTTTTTGCTTTTTTCATTTCCTTTTCTTCTCTGCTTTGTTATGACTCGCGATAGGACGGGGTGCGTTTTGTCTCTCCTGTAGCGAACCACCGTCCCGTTGTGCTGCCGTTTTACGCAGTTGAGGTTTCTACGAGCTTCCGATTATTTTGAAAACAAAATTCGGGCGGAGTTAGAAATGCTGCAGAGGCAAAAAATGAAAGCAGCTTTGTTCAATAAACAACCATCCAACTTTTTGGACTCATAACTTCTTCGTTAATTTTGTTTTACAAATATTGAATAGCAAATCTCATTTCAACATAAAAACGCTAGTTAATAGTTACTATGGTAATGATGTATATCTTAATAACAAACAATACACATCGCATCAACAATTCAATCAAATATTCAGTGACCAAGTATTAACTTGATTAGCAAAAAACAAGATGGTATTTTTAAGTGTCTACTCTATTTTATTGAAGACTATTAATAATTCCCGAGATGAGAGCAATATAGAAGTGTATCAGTACATCTCGGATTAAGCAAGAGTTGTTGCAAAGCCCGCAGCTCTTGTCAGAGAGAAAGAATGCGCTATCGATTACTTCGCGTCGAAAATTTCATGAAAATATTTGCGTTGATAATATGACCTCTTTGTTATGATAATCAATATATTAGTTACCGTTCACTCAATTTCCAAAATGAACAATTAACTTTAAATTTATCATGCCGCAATTTTCATTTACAAACCTAAATTGAGGACTCATTAATTCTTTCATCAAATACACGAAGTTCGCGTTACACAAATTTAAATTTAATTTCCCTAGTGGTTCATTACATCGCACAATCTTACACGCGTCCATTTTAATGTTTTAAACTGTATGTAGCCGGGGATGAAAATAATCATATTAAATATAATTCAAGGTCGTATCGATAAAAAGTAGGATCTGTGCTCTTTTTAGATAAATTGCACGACTGAAATTACTTCTGAAGTAAATTTCTCGTCAATTACTTCATGCATTATCCTGACACTTCACAGCGTGTGTAAGCATGTGTATCAAAAACGTTTTACTAATTATAATACTTTGCATAAGTGTTTATCACAATATCCCGTTGCGTAAAACATTGAAAACAGTTTAAATAAAATGCAATAGTAATTGTGGCAAATACTACGCAAATAAATATCAATACAATGTAGGTTAAAAGACTTTTCTATTGAATCCTTTCATTTATAGTTGCACGTTTACTATACAAAATTACTTATTGAATGATAAACTCATGGGAATTGTAACTAAAGATTTTTGAAATGAAATTCACGTACTGGAGGAAAGAGGTGATCATACACTGGAAACAATTAAACAAGGACATTAGGACATTTCCATAACAAGTGTTTTGCTGTTTTCACGTAGCACAGAAGCCGCTGAGGTTCGCCTGCACTCACAGACGTTCACTTCTTGGTGACAGGTCGAGATCTACATCTTGGCGACAGGATGAGCGCTCACATCTTAGAGACAGGACGAGCGGTAATATTGCGATCTTAGTGATAAGCCGTGCGCTGGTATTGTGATATAGGTGACAGGACGAGCGCTTATATTGCAATCTTGTTGGCAGGCCGTGCGCGTGTATTGTGATTTCGGTGACGGAGCGTTCGTGTCTTGGTGTCTGGCTATAAATGGAGCTCGCGGACGTATTAATCGTCATTGAGCGCGGTGACCAGAACATCAGTATGGTAATAGCTTTTGCATGCAAAGGAAGACGCAGGCACGTTGTCGCACTGTGCATAAAGCTTCATGATTGTTTGTACGATATTTTCAGTTTTACAAATAAGATGTTTTTCACATCTGTGAGGGAAATAAATGTATTGACAGCGCTGTAATTCCACTATATTTTTTAACTGACCTTCATTAGAAACATTAGGGATACGATTGTTATCTTACTCCATTTTTAAAGTATTAATTTATTTAAAATGATTGATAATATATAAAATACTAGGAAAACCCGACAGACGTTGTTCTGCCCTTTATTTCCATCTTTCCCCTTTCTCACGGTCTCTCTCTCCCTCTCTCCCTCCCTCCCTCCATCCTTCCATCCCTCCCTCCCTCACCCTGTCACTGTCTGTCTGTCTGTATGGCTCTTTGTCTAAATCTGTAGTTGTCGTTCTAAGAAACGTTAGAAATGAAGACAATATCGAATTATTAAAGCAGATTAAATATTAATTTAATGTTACTTTTGAAGCACATTGAGTTTTCTTCAACTTCTTAAAATCGTCCGGTTCCTACTTGCATATCAGTGAAATAAGCATAATTAACGGTTGAAATGAATAGAAACAAATCAAGCATATCCTGTTTCTTCTCTTTAACCTTTATTTGCTGCGATCAAGCGGGATATTTAAGTGTTTGAAAACCTTAGTTCCTCATCCACTGGTGGTTTGTGTGTAGTGAAGTTTACTGTGTAGAAACCAATGTCTTGATTTAAACGTTCACTTTACATAATTATAAAAGGCTTCTGTTTGACAAATCTAATCCAACTAATTTTTAGCCAGTTACAGGCACCATTTTGTTCATTTTTCGTCATTCTTATTACAGACTTTTGAAGGCCTTTTAACACATAACCATTAAGTTTAATTTCTATAATTAAAAAAATGTGCGATATAAATATATTGTTCGTAATATCAAATCTGAATGAAGCTCTTTTATCATCATATCACTGCAGACGCTATAAATATCTCGAAAATCACTCATCACAAGGCTTGAAGAAATCCACGTAGTCGTACCACTGGAGTTGTACCACTATCAAAATAAATAGATTGAAATCTTCTCTGATTCACTTTTAATGTGATACGGTATGTCGTCCACAGTAAGCACTTGGAGTTCTATGGATTTCAGAATAAATGTATAACACCTGTGCGGACCTGAAAATGGAGTTAACTCAATTTCTCAAAAACTCAAAGTTGTACCATTATTAAAATAACGCATAAATGTATTGTAAATTACACTCAAATATGTGGCGTACTCACAATCCACATTGTGTGTGCCCTGTATTCCAAAAAGGAGGTTTTGCTCTTCTGCACGCCTAAGAACAAAATTGCGTCAATGAAAAAATACATTTTCTTCAACTCGGTTCGTATTATTTTCTTTACTTTTTAACTGAAAAGCGTGTTTAAAAATAAGGTATAGTTCCGAGTTTCTTTAAAACCGCTAAAATTACGACAATTGCAAATATTTAACTTCCTTTTGATTCGTCGGGAGAGTTTTTCTCGGGTACCAGCAGCTAGGTAGTCTAGTGTATATCTCCATTATGCGCGGATCATGTGTGTTTCAGTTCGAATACCAGCTCGGACAATCATTTGTGTTGATTGGAAAAACATTTGCGGGTTCAATTAGTATTACAACGTTACGTCCGTTACAAATAGGACGAGAAAGTGTGTGCTGTAGCACCATTCGGTTTTCTCTCCTGTGACGGACATACACTTACTGACTTATAAAATGTGCAAATAAAGGAAGACAATTATGATTAGGAGTCGATTACAAATGGCTCCTAAGTAGGACGATGCAATACAAAAGTCAACAATAAGAATTACATCCAGAATTCCACTCTGTATCCGACCGGAAAGCAAATCTGTTCCTCCCTCCCTTTAAATACATTTGGGGGGCTCCATTCACAGCGAGAGAAACGAGCATGACCACGCGAAAGCTGCGACGAGCGGCCGGCACAAAAACACTTGACACACCGTCCTAAGTAGAAACACCAACAAAACGCATTATGGAGACGCCACGCCGCTCTCCGTTCCTTCCCCCTTTACGTTCCCTTCGCTGGTTCCTCGCCGCTCGACCACGCTCTGCGAACCCCTCGCGGAAACAATCGCCTTTTCAGACGACAAATTTATTGATTGCTGTGTCGCAGACTGCGGTGGCGCAGTGTTTCCAATATTGTGCTCATTCCATACGTCGCAAAACACAGCCCTTAGACGAATTTCCGCGTGATTCAGCGCTCGTATCTTCCAAACGAACGGCGCAATCTTTTACAAGTAAATGGACAAAGTGTCTGGGCAGAGGAAGGCCCAACACAAACACTTAAAAGAGTAAAATTCGACAGAGATATTAGCTTGCTTTTTAATTATGTTTCGCATTGATGGACATATGTTTACTGAATTAGAAACTGTTGTGGACTTATTGCTCTACAAATAGGTTTATAACGAACACAATGGCACTTGCTGAAGTGTGAAGGCATGTGATTCAGTGTAAATAGTTTTATTTCAACTTTCTTCGCGGTACGTTTTCCATTTTCCATTTGCACTGTTTCTATATTTTCTGTGAAGGCAAGGATTTATATTTGAGGTATTTATTTGTATTTTTTTAATATTTAGAAAATATTTATATACATTTATATAATATTTTTACACTGCAAAAACTAGCTACACGATCCGCCCCAATCTAGACAAGCTCCCATCTCCCGACTGGTCTCCTGATGTGTAGTATTGCAGAGCATGTAGGCTTTTGTGTGTGTGTTAAAGGAGAGGAGGCAATAAGGATGAGGAAGGAAAGATCATGAATTCGAAATCTAAAACCTCCCGGTCAACGATTCTGCAGATACAATGGGATTACCGCCGAGCTATCACATCCAGGTCACTATTCTAAAAGCGAGTGTTTCTACTATTTGACGGGACGGTACATGAAGATCTCAGGTACACGTCACATGTTATTTAAATGTGACAAATGCTTTCTGAAGATCCTAAATTCAAGACTGCTATTTTCTTCTGTCAAGAACTAAACGGTCACATCCGAATTTTTCTGACCAAATATCTGTTATTGGGAAAGAGAACCGACAAAACGACCGTTTGCTCGCTCACATACGTCACGGAGAATTTTTCTATTGGGGCCAAATTTCCGTTAAATGTCTAAGTCGTAAGTGCCAAGTTGACTGAGAGGGAGGAATCGTGGCTTAACACTTCTGTCAAAAAGCTAATATATACCTAAGGAACTTGTTTAAAGGTTCTACAAACTATCGTGGAGCCGAATATTGACATTGTGCTATCACAAATCTCTAATTTTCTTCGAGAATAAAGCAGCCCTGCATTCCAGACTTTTCAAGGAAGATTTGCCACATAGATCAGACAACATCATTACATTATGAAATAGTTATTTTTTGCCTTGTAACAGACTTGAATAAAATTTGCCAAACACATTGTCAGAGCATCGCTGAGCAAGATTACAAGATTGACGCGTCGGTTCTAATATGGAAAATAACAACTTGAATAAGGGAAGGTCTTGCTTCCGTTTCCATACTGAAGCTGTCATTCAAGCAAAGTGAAGTTATACTGAATAACAGATTTATTGAAAAATATTCCAATTCATATGTAAACAAATATGCATGTACAATTATTTTTTTGATTTCAATAAAATATGGTAGGGTTTTGTGGTTTTGTGCGATTTCTACGGGTACACACTTCAACACTTCTACTGTCAATAAAACTGATATATTGAAAAACGAAAATATTTTTAGTAGTATGCATGAACAGAAATTGGAAATAATAATAATAACAAAATACAGAATTAATCCTACGTAATGTAATCAGGTAACCAGCCCGTGACGTGTGTGTGTGTGTATGTGTGTGTGTGTGTGTGTGTGTGTGTGTGTGTGTGTCTGCCACTCACTGTTAGACCTCATCCGATCCGGAGAAAATTACTTGTCTTTTGTCGTGTGTCGGTTTACTGATGAGGAACTGACCAAATTTATCGGATTATTTGAGAACGTTCTAAGAGAACTGGGAGTTTTTAAGGACCTAAAACGCGTTTTGCGGAGTTTTAAGGCGCTTATATAGATGACCAATCGCTCACTCGAATGCTCTTGCCAATATATTTAGCTGGAACTTTCTACAATATTCTGGAAGGATTGTAGAAAAATATGTTTTTTTTGGATTTCGAAGTACCTACGCTGTGTAATATTGTGAATTATTAACATCTTTACGGCATATCTTGAGCCCTTAGGACATTATTCATAAGACTGATGATAGTTAAATTAATTACGTAAGACATACTTTCTTAAAATCTACTTCAATCGATACCTACTTTTTCATGACACCCTCTGTTTACGCGTGTAGAGTAGCTCACCAATTATGTTGTTCAAAATTACTTATCCTTATGAAATTGCAAAGCACAAATTCAAAATGTCATCATGAAAGTAACCGCCGACGGCGCCGCGCTTGACTAGTTTATATATTGTCGATTTCTGTAAATAATGTAGTACGGATGCAACAAATTTAATGTTGCCAGTGACACCAGATAGACTAAATTCGCGCCTGGTTCTATGATAATATTCAATGCATTATGAGAAAACGTATCCATCCCTGTTCATCCCGAAATTCCATTTGGCCATTCATCGAACCACGATACTTTGTCATTATACTCAATTTAGGCGCATTGGCCTAATATACTTTACTGTAATTTATAATACCTGGCGCATGATTTGCGTAGATAATGATCAAATAATGATTGACAATAAATTGACAGAATAATTTTCAAAATACATTGTTTAATAATTGGTTTGATATTTTCCTCTAGTAATCAACGATATTTACTTTTAATGAGTATTAACTTCTTTGGTAAACAGACCATTAACCAATTTCAGTCGCATTGTATAGTACATATGAAACTCGTTAAATGAATTATAATTGATTTGAAATTACCTTCATTTTAAGTGGTTAGACGCAGAGCATCATGACCACTCTGCCGTCTAACCACTTCATTTGAAATTCGTTCCCTTTAAACATTGTTCCTGCCCACGAATACCACCACGAGCCATCGCAATTCTCCAAAGCTATGCAAATATACTGCTTACTTTTCGCCTTTACTTAAAGTCGTCATAATGTAGATTCAAAATGCAAAACACGGCCTTGTGATAATTAGAAACACATACTTTGAGATCAAAGAAGCAAACAATCTATTCGGAACTATTATGTCAGTAAGATACATGAATTACACATTTTTACATTCATTGTTTATAATACAAATAATATTTTCTTCTGAAACTCTGTAATAATAACTAATACTGTATTATCACTTTACAAGATATAACATCAACTTATAATTTTAATTTTCCGTATCTGTAACATTCGAAAACTCGTAGTCCTGAGTCACATTAAATGAATCACCATGTCTGATTCTTTCAACATAAATCACCGTGGCAGAAGCGTTCCTTCAAAGTTCGGAATTCATAAAATGCTTGCGTATCACAGTTATAAGATGACATGATGTGATATATCGCGATTCGATTAGATTGACCGCAGACCGCACGATCATGTCACACGTCAGCCTATCTGGCGGTATGTGTTGCATTCCAACAACAGTGTTAACATTCCATTCCAACATCGTCCTACGTCATAACGCCAATGTTGCATCAAAGTGAAAATTCATTACAATGGAAATGTATTTGCCAGTCTTCTCATTTTATTTATTCAAGCGGCAATATACATAAGCCTTATCCGCCCAGGGTGAGCATTTAACAGCATGGGGACATATGATTAGTGACTCCTGTCTTCCCCCATATTAATGGTGACCGACGAGGAGGGTAGCAAAAGGTAATTGCTTGAAAGTGGAAATGCTTATGGAGAAGGTGGTGAAAATTCGGAATTGATTTTTTGGTATAATTTTTATTTCTTTATTTATTTTCTTATTAATTTTTTAAAAATTTTTTTATCTGTGTTGTATTAGGGCTTTCTTTTCATTTTATTTTCTTTGGATGTTTGGTGTCTTCTTTTGTTAGTCTGCTGTCTACGTCACGTCCGTAGCTGTCACAGTCTTTTATTTCCCAATTGTGTTCATGAATTGTCGAAGTGGGGGAGTTTGGTCATTACGCCTGAGGTGGGGGGAGCTGAAGTATGTCTAATGGATGAAGGTGTATTCTATGGATGGGTGGATTATTAAGGATATGGGTGTGTGGATGAAGAAAGGGAATGAAGTTGAGGGTTGCTAAGGGATTTGTTTACTCGAGTCCTGGCGTTATTGTAAATCTCAGTCTGTATGGGAGTTAGTCCAACTTTTGTCTTAACGTCGTTGTAGTGAGTCAGGAAAGGTGGTCGAAATGATCTGATGAAGCGATTCTCAAGTTTTTTCAGTCGGTCATAATTGGTGAAAGAAGTCGTGGCCCACGTCTCGCATTTGTAAAGTCGATATGATAAAGGTATTGCATATGTAGGTCTTCGTCTTATTGTCTAGTTTGGAGTTGAGAGATGAGTGGCGTAAGTGAGCTAATGATTCGATGAACTTTGTTTACTGTGAGTTTTACGTTGTCGGTCCAGTACAGTTTCCAGTCAAAAGCCAGTCCTAAGTATATTATTGCCTCGTTCCATGGAATGGGGATGTTGTTGATAGTGATGAGAGGAATGTGATGAGCAGTATTGGCGGTCGAAAAAAGATGGCGTTGCATTTAGTCGTGTTGATCAGTCTGTTGTCTGTGGCCCATTGTGTCAATAAGTCGGCGTTGCTTTGGAGTTTTGTCAGTGCAGTCCAAAGTTCACTGTTGGTCGCGGCGAATGCAACGTCGTCTGCGTAAAGGTGGTCCGTTACGTCACGTACAGTGGGGATGTCATTGATGTACAGGGTGAAAAGGGTGGGAGAAAGCACGGCGCCCTGAGAGACGCCGGCGTGGATGGGACGGCGGGAGGACAAGCAGGAGAGGTATTTGAATTGAAAGGTGTAACGTCGCACTCTGCCAACACTTTTTTTTCTGTTGCATCTGCCGTTACGATTACTGCTGCTACTTATTTTTTTTAAGTAGTAGCACTTCAATTCTCATTTTTTAAAGTTTTTATTTGAATTTCTTGTACAATGTACTTCAATTTATTGTACCTTCTCACTCTGTAACATTAGAATTTACAACTTTCTTTAGAGGAACACGTTTAAGTCCAATTCTCTGTTGTAACGTTTCGTCTGTATGTCATCAATCTATCGGTTGCTTACCTAATTCTCTAACAAGCAAGGTGTATCACATGTTTCTTGTTTACCAATAACAGTGTAAAAATGTAAATAAACATTAGGGAATGTACGAAACGTTACAAAGGATCGGTTGGAAAGGTAGCTGCGAAGGATATGTTGAGGGAAGATGGGGATGTGTGGACTGATTTTGAGAATGAGGATGTCGTGATTTGCGGTGTTGAAATCGATGAATAATGCAGGAACAGGTTTTTGTTTGTGAAGTCGGGTGAGTATGACTGAGGCGAGTCGTAGCGTCTGTAATGCAGATGATCTGTCTTCCCGGAAGCCAAATTGGGTCGGTCGTAAATGAGTGTCTATAATGGGCTTTAGTCTATGAAGGATGATTTTGTGGAAGATCTTGCTGACAATGGAGATGAAGCTGATGGGTCTGTAGTTCGTCGGGTCTCTATTGCTCTTCTGAGGTTTGGGAATCATTTTAACTATGGCGGCTTCCAGGCGTCGGGGTAGTATTGTAGTCGGATGCAATGATTGACAAAGAACGCCATTCGACACCGGACGCTCATTTTCAGTCTCCGTAGGGCAGTCGCTTTCACTCCGTCGGGTCCAGGTGCTTTTGTCTCGTATAGTGCGTGTAGTTGGTCTTTGATCTCGTCGTCTGCAATCGTCCAATATATTTGCCTTCGTTATTACTTCACGTGTTATTTTTTTATTCTAAGTAACAGCATACCTGAAAACAGATTTCCACACAATTTTAATCTCGTCTATATGCAAGATAATTTTATCTATTCGACCAACATCAAACTGTATTATAAAACATAACCTAGATTGGAAGGAAACTAGTGGCGCTAAAACTTCACCTACTTTTTCACCCGTATTGCAACCGCGACCCAATTTTTACTTTCCCGTATACTATACGTACGTATAGTATAAGGAAAGCTATGTAATGCTGCGCGAAAAAACGGAGGATTTTCGACACAAAAACTCTTACTACAAAGCCCTGGGAACGAAAAAGTGGATAAATTCGGTTGCTAAATTAAGAAAAAAGAATCTCCTAAAACGTGGTCACGCCAGAATCCCTGTTTTGTGGACCTTGATATCGAAAAACCAATTGAAAGCAAAACGTCTGTTTGTCTGTCCGTCCGACCGTCCGTCCGTCCGTCCGTCCGTCCGTCTGTGAACAACGCTAACGACTAAACCGCTCATCCGAGTTTCTCCACAATTTATACTCCCAGATCGATCTGGCTGAAATCGTGGCCCCTTGAATTTGACACTGCTATTTTAATTTTGGGGGCACTCTACATAAAGCCCTCCGGATATTTTCAAAATAAAAATAACGGCTCCAATATTTTTCTTTAAGCTTCTTGTAAGAATAGAGTAAAATACACTTATTTAAGTGGCATATATCAAACTTTCACGGTTAACTCTGAATTTTCGAAAATTGCGAAAGTTTGAATTTTATTCGGCGTCTCCTTCCAACTACAAAATTGAAGATAGAGATTTTTCCTTCAAATAAAATGTGTTCTCCAAAGTGAGTTCTTTTTTTAAGGTCAGGTACATTGTTTTGAAAATTTTAGTCGTTTTCGCGCAATATTGCGTACAATAAGTGCAATTTAAAAAAGTATACAAACACAAGATTTTCTCAAATTTTTTTTGAACTTTTGGCAGGAGTAGTGCTAAATGTACTTTATTAGATGGCAAAAATGCCATATGGCTCTATTCTTTTGTTTTTCAAAAATTGCGAAAATGTAATTTTTTTGACTTGTCTCTCACGTCGTTAATATTTACGTTACATATTAATATTTAGCGATGATTTGTTGACATAATAATAATAAGTGCATGTGCTTTAAATGATTTCAAATAAAAGTTCTCGAGAACTCACCCGTTTTCTGTGAAAATTAGCTCAAAATTCTGCATTTTCAGAATTAATTTTCTCATAAATGGCTCCAAATTTTTTCTTCAAACTTTTCGAACGGATAGTGCTAATTGCACCGTTTAATATGACTTTAAGTACATTTTTGTTTTTTTTTCAAAAATTACACAACTCCAATATTGTTAAAGGATCTTTTATTCACGTAGCGGTGCAGTCGAAATGAGAATTGCGGGTAGCGACCTGCGTTCAGCACTTCTCCTTTCCTCTCGCTAATCCTTCGTTCGCTAATCCTCTCGCGTCAAGACCGTAGTGTACTCCTCTCATTGCCTCCGTCGCGCCGCGCAAACTCTAGGGCTTCTTAGTGTTCTTAGGAAGTGCATTCATGTATTACCCGCACGTGAATATGACTCGCTCTAGCCTACTCAGGCTGGGTGGTCACTGTATTTTCACGCCACATTACGCAAAAAGTACTCAAAGTTTCGAAAAATTGTACGTGACCTTGTTTCAATATCTATCTTTAAGGAACAGATTTCATTAAGGAAAAAATATCAATCTTTAATATTTTAGTTGTAGGAAGTCTCCGAAAAAACGGATGGACGGATGGACGGACAGACGTTTTGCCGTCATTCGATTTTTCGGTAACAAGGGTCCACATAAATGGATTCTGGCTACACCACGTGTTAGAAGAATTTTTTCTAAATTTAGCAACTGGAGTTATCCGCTTTTTTGTTACCAGCGTCCTGTAATACCATTTCCTGCCGAAAATTCGCCGTTTTTCTTTCAGCGTTACATAACTTTCTCTCTACTCCGCAGCGAGAAAGTAAAAACATTTGACATAGTTTTAATGCCAAAAGTTCTCTACTGCAATCCCGCAAATACTAGTGCAATCGAGAAACACTGCTCTCTGACACAGAAGTGACCCGAAGAAAAACATGATTTCAGGTTACGATCGCCATACTTGACATAACAAATAGAAATAGAGAATTCTAAATTCTTGACAGAAAAATTCCCTTGTACTGCTTTTAATGTTTCCGCTTCTTTCTATTTATTTCAATTTGGATTTATGACTAGAAATTCAAAAGGGTCCATTTTCTCAATTTCGTAACTAATAGGTATTAGTTAATTGGGCTCTGGATCAAATTGAAAGCTGTGAGCAAAAAATTAAGAAGTAGAAAAAGCAATAAATATGGACAATGAAACTATTTAGCCTCATTACTAAAAGATTCATTGCAAACGCTGTGATGAGAACAGAAATTAACCAACGAGAAACCACTTGAATAGACACATTCTTGACAAAATACACGTAATCAAAAGCTTTACGTTTGTACAGGAGTTTTACCGAAGATTTCCCAACCTACTACATTTTAGTAATTACGTCGGAACACTATTTACAATCTCAAAACCAGCAGAAGGACACAATTTCTCAACGATTTCGTCCAGAGTTCAGCGGACCTCCCCTTTAACTTGTAGAAAAGCAACCGCCCGGCTACTGCACCGGATCAAACCGACCCGCGCATTTTCCCCGGCCAGCAAAGGCCTTGGCCATCCCTGCAGCCGCCGCGGCGGCGGTGTCAGTCGGCGAGGCACGCGAACGCTTTTCTGCCGGCGCCGACGAGTGGGGGTTGGAGGGGCGGGGAGGGAGGGGCGATAGCGGCCCGAGGGATGGGCGTGGGGCGGGACGGCCGCGCCCGTTCCATTACTGGGGGCCGGCCGCTTTGTCTCCTTGTTGTCTTTCAGAGCGCCATTTAAATACCTGCGGCGCGACCCGCGCCGTCCCGCGGCCACCGCTATGTATAATTCATCAGCGCGAAAGAGGCTCCCGACCGCCTTGCTGCGCGTCCTCCCTGCCTTCCCCGCCCCCGCTCCGCCCCCTCCCCCGCCTCGGCCCGCTTCCCGCTCCGCGTTTCCCTTCGCCCGGCGCGGCGCCGTGTTCCGCGCGGCCTCTCCCACCTCCCGCTCCGGTGCCGGTCCTCTCGACCTCGCCCCGTTCCTCCCAAGACAGCGAGCGGTGGGCGCGGTCTGGTGGAGGCTGTTATCCATTCCTCCTCATCCCTCGCGCCCACCTCGCGTCCTCCCCCACTGCATCTTCCCACTCATCCCGCTTCCTCGAGCGGCCCCGGCCCCGTCATCACCCCCGCTCTACTTCCGCACGCCGCCTCCGCACTGGTCAGGGGCCCCGCCTTCACTGCTGCCCCCACACGTGCCTCTGCTCTCGTGTTTACCTCCATCACCAACTCCATCCTCAACTCCGTCCCCATTTCAATGCGCCGCTTCTGCCTTCGCCACCACTTCCGTCCTGGCGCTGTCCCCGCTCTGGCGCCGGGCAGTTCCCGCGGCCGCCAGCTGACGGCGCCTCCCCGCCTACGTCCCGCCCAGTGCCTTCCCCCGCGGCGCCCCCCGCGCCGCCCCGCCGCGCCCCGCCGCGCCGCTCCCCGCCGCGCCGCGCCCCGCCCCGCCGCGCCCCGCATCACTCCCCACTACCATGCACCTCCCCGCCTTTCCCCGCACCGCATCGTCCCGCCCCGCCCCTCACTGCCCCGCCCCCGCCCCTCACCGCCCCGCCCCGCACCACTCCGCCTCGCCCCGCACCGCACCGCAACGTCCCGCCCCGCCCTCATTCATTGCCGCAAGGCGCACCGGCTCCGGCGTACCCAAGCCCCCGCGCCGCGCTACGCCGCCCACGCCGTGCTCTCGCTCGCGTGCCCGCAGAGTGCAAGGGCAGCCCGCGAAGCTGCCCGAGGCCTTGGTCTCGGTTGACCCGTGGGGAAATAGCGGGACTCGACTCGGGCGTCTCACCTCTGGGACCGCGATTCGGCATTCGGTTAATCCTGGTGGAATTAGCGGTGGGCGAAACGGCTGAGCGACAGGGTCAGTGTTCTCGGGCCTCTGGTTCGTTCCCACGACCGCATTCCCCTTCACAGTAACCATCACACTCGACGTCATTCATCTATTTATTCATAACTCGTTGAGTGAAAGCCAACGCGCATGTGTTCCAACTCCGAGAGCCGGGGCTGAAATGCCGGTCGATCTGTGTGAATTTTTTAGAGGGAAAAGCGGATTCCCCGCTTGTTTTTTCCCAACTCTCCCATTTTTCCTGTAGCTGATTCAACAACGTCTCCTTTGGTAACGTATATTAACAACTCTCAAACGACATTTCCAAAGCAAACAAAACCTTCAGTACAAGGAATCAAAATAACTAAGATTATTTCATTTAGACCGGTTAAATACAGTACGCGGAGATGCTAATTGTTCAATTAGTACGTTCCGTTATTTCGAATCTGTACTAAAATTCCTTTTGCGTCATGCGCGGGTCACTGAAAATTAGGGGTCATTGCTTTATACACTCCGTCAATACTTCCGATCTCTGATCGAATTAATTGAATAGCGCTCTGATTTAGCGTACACAATTTTCCAGGTTCAGTACTGGAAAGTGAACTACGCCTCTCTTCAGATATATAAGTATAAGCATAAAAATATGTAATTCAATTGTGTCACTGTAAATATTTGGTGTATATATCCTTTTACCCTTAGCGTCATTTCTCTCATTTCTAACCGTACGTTACTAGACTTAAATGAAACATGAATGAATGTACCAATGAGCGTGGTTGCCAAATTTGAAAAGTATAAATGTTTACTCCTATCTAACCGCAGTCGTAATTGCATTTGCAAATAAACTATAGATTTGAGTGTACTTTACTTCTGACAAAATAAGGATGCCCATCCTACTACTCGCGCAACAAGCAAAATAGCTCAAAAAATGTGCACATAGTGAATTTACATTTATTCCCAGAAACGAAACCTAAGGCTATCTCAAACATCTGCTCAATGGATCAAGTGAAGCTGGTCGAAAAATCTGGGCTGTATAAGGTATAAAAATTGTATAATTAAAGTCAAGCATTGTATAACCAAAGTACATTTGATCAATACCTTGTATTTACCGATTCTTTGTATTAAAACATTACTTATTTAAAGTAGGATCACAATTATGTGTAATTTTATCATAACTACCTTATTGAACGGTGTAATCATATTGTTCTGCAATAGTCATATTTATCACAACACACATTGTAGAAAACAAATTCATCAGTATCAACAGCTCACTACAAATAAACCGCATACTATATTACATACACGTTACTTCACAAAACATTGATAGATGACATTAAACTTTGAAAATCGAAAAACAAATTTTAGTTCAAAGTACAATATTTCCCGCTGCATAACTGTTTATATACAATTAGATTATACTGACCATCAAAATAAATAATATTTTTTTGTTTTAAGTACAATTTATAACGCATTTGTTAACATTTGTTTTGAGAACATAGTCTTCCGCGACCGCAGTCAGTAACCGCTTGGAAGAGGCACAGGCGCAAACGTTTCGGCCACCATTCTGCGACCTTCCTAAGGAATTCGCCCTGAGGATAGTCGCAGAATGGCTGTCGAAACGTTGTCACTTGTGCCTGGTAGGCGGCGTCTCCCGGACAGCCAAGCAGCTACAACATTTGTATTGTGCATTTTTAAAGGTACTTAATGTGCCTGTAACAGATAATGAACTTCAGCTTCTACGTCAATGATCCCATCTCGATCACGTTTTCGACCTTCTTCCCTGATCCACTGAGATAACACTGAGATAGCTTCTGATTTTGCTTCTGTACATAAATGTAGCTTTGTTTTGGTTATTTGAGGTCGCATCCACTACTAGATCATTAGCGACCACTATTGGATTTAACGTCATGGTATGAGGATGAAACGATATGTGATGATGGAGGATGAAAGAATAAACACATACAAACATGCTCGAGGCGGGACTCGAACCCCCGACCCCTCGGTCCAAGATCACTACGGCACTACTGCTTTAGCGATATTGGCCACGGGATCGACAAATGTAGCTTTTTCATGCGCACATTTTGATGAGCAGTCCTTTAGCTAGTTGTGAAAGGATCAGAGCCGGGAATATGGGATACTATTTTATTGACAATGCAAAAAAATCAAATCTGTAGTTCGTTTACCAATGGTCATGTTTTCTATGACTCGGGAGCAAAAATATCTAATTTTCAAAAATTGCTAACCTCGCTTTGTTTGTATTTTTATTCATCATTGAAATACTTATGGTTAAAGGATAGGAGAAGAGATTCTGGAGATCAAGAAAACATGTTTAGATTATATTTGTCCCCAACATGTCAAACAGTTTTTACTGTTCTTTGTCGAAAATATATTAAATCAAAACGGACAACATTCGTTCCCCAATAACATCAATTCTCCAATATTGTAACATAAACAGCATCTAATTTGCACGTACGTCATCGTTTGTCCTCCTCAACGTACGTCTGTCGTCCTACTGGTCACCGCTTTAGTCAAGTCAGTCGTTTGTTAACTTTACAGGTCAAATGCGATCTTACAATAAGATTCTAGATAAAAGGTCAACCACCATCTCCAAAGAGAATTCAGTTAGAAAATGGAAACGTCCATTCAAAATTGTGTGATAGTATGATACTTACATTGATTTCATATCTTTTAAATTTACGTAAATGAACATTCAGCAAAATTGCACTTTGAAGAATGATGTGGCGGGGTAACTAACCGTGCGTAGAATCCATTAAAGATGACTTCAATTAAATTGGTTTATACTCATCTTATGATCAACATTGACCGAATAATAGAAAGCGGGAAACAACCCAAATCCTTGCAGCGAACTCAGGTATCGGAAAGAAATACAGAAGCAGAATGCAGTGTTGACGTATAGGTTTTGACAGATTGGGAAATACACAAGACCATCGCTTGTCGTTAACGGGGATATATTACTGCAATATATTCTTCGACCAGTCGGATGAGAGCTGGGCGCGATCGACTACTCTTTGATGACACTTCAAAAAATACACTTTATTTAACGCACAAATATTCTGAAAATACGCGGATTTGTTTTCTTTTTGTATGAGAACGGAAATGCGTATTTTTTATTGCGAAAACAAATACAAAAGCAAATACAGTATTACAAATAACCAATAGAAATATCCACACAATGTTTTATGGAACAGAGAAGAATATCAGAAAAAAATAGACACAACCGATATTGTGCTAGAATTTCCTTTTTTCTTTGAGATGGTGAGTAACAATATATGCAAAATGTTAATGCTATAAAACGACTTTTCATTAAATTCAGCTGGTTTAATCTTTAAAAAAGTATTTCATTTTGTAAATGATTAATTCAAACTTCGTAATGAACATATAAAAATACACAAAAATTACTATTTCACATATTTTATGCTTTTTACTTTCTCGCCCTTACAGATGTAAGCAGAGAAGGTATTGTAATCGGAAACGGCAAATTTTCGACAGAAAAACTCTCATTGTCGGACCCTGGTAACAAAGAAGAGGATAAACCCTGTCCCTACGTGAGGGTCAGTCACAAAGTTATGCCTCCTACTTTTTTCTACTTGAATTAAATTAGTTACGTAAAAAAATTGTAATTGGCGCTATTCCTCAACCTTCTTCAAACTTTCTGCGTCAACATGTGGTAGCAGTCGCTTACAAAGTGGCCGACAACTATGTTTGTATGAGAGCGTTGTTTGATTGAATTCTTGAATGCAGAAGGTGAAATACCCATTCGCATTTGTGAAATGCTGAAAAATGTGATCGCTGACGCAAAAAGTGGGTCAGCACTATTAGATGATGGGTTTTGTCGCTGTAACGAAACTGCAGGGCAATCACAGATGGCCGACGAAAAGCGGAGCGGCAGGACGGTGACCGCAGACACTGCAAGCAACATTCAGCAAGTCGATGACATCGTTATGGCGACCGTCAGGTAACTGCAGATGAGCTGTGCCGCATTATCTCCCTCAATTCATCTGCAGTCACCCATAAATATTCAGCAAGTCGATGCTATCATGGGAAGTGGCCGCTTCTTTAAATTTTCTCCACGTATGTAGCAAGGGACGGTAAAAAATGTGGTGGTATTCCCATTTTCAACGCACTGTCCATATTTTCAAAAAATGCAAAAATGTAACATTTCAAAACCACAAAAATTTAAGATGGAGATTTCTGTCTTAGACAAAGTCTGTTGATAAAACCAGCTTTTTAAGAAAAGGTCATGTATCTTATTTTGAATAAACGAGTAGTTTTCATGTAATTTGTGCTTGAAATGAATGTAACTCATAAAAAATATTTTCTACAAATTGCTCCAATTTTTTCATGGATAGAAGAAGAGATGCTTAAAAGAATGGCATGGGGCTCTTTTTTGATGAACTCTTAATTTTCGAAAATTACAAATTTAGAAATAATACAAAAAAGGATATGCTGTTATAGCTCCACTATTTAAATAATATATACGTATAAATATAATGTGATATAACACACATCATATTTTCATTAAATGAAAATCGAAGTACTGAAATAAGTAGTTTATTGGCAGAAACCTGAAGGGGTGTAGAAAATGCTATTGGAGGCACGGAGGCCCCTCGCTGAAACGAAATAGGGGCACAGAATGGCTTTGTGATGGTCGAAGCCGAAAACGCTAGCTTGTGGAGTGAGAGAGCGAAGATGTAGCCGAATGGTTTATGGCTACTGAGAAGGGAAACGGCGCGTCTGTGACCCAGTTGCGAACCCAAGGGGGCAAGCGGGTGCTTTGCTGTGATCGACTGCGACGAAAGAAATTCAGACAATGACGAAGGGGTGACTCTATTGGGGAATTAACCAATATTAAGGAGGATATACGACACGACAAAAAAAGTCTAACCCTTTGTTCCAGCTAACTCCGACTTAGGGCCATTAGACAACACAATGGCTCACTCGTCTGACGACAGATAAACTCGCAACTCGACTTACTTAACTGATCAATAACACACAACGCGATTGTAGCAAGAGCATCCGCCTATAACATTACGCAAATATGAAGAGGGGAAAAGAACAGCCTGTGATGGAGGGAGGTACCGAGCTGTGACAGGGATAATGCAGGAGGAAAGACACACTGACTTGCTGAAGACCCTCTAAAATCCTAAAAAACACTCTAGAATGGACTCTCGAATACACTTCTGTTAGGAACTCTGATTGAGAGGTTAGAGATACGAGTACACTGACTTGCAAAGGAGTTCCGGGTGTGAATCCATTTTCCACACAACTTTGCCTTCGGCATATCTTCCGTTGCTGCATAGCGTGGCGTTAGCAGAGTTATATCCGAGCATCAAACTCAACGATATTTCGTCTGGTGCGATTCTCGGCATCCATGTGAATAATTTAAGTCATGAACAGTTTGAGGTACGGGCGTGAGTACCGCAGCAATATCAGTCGCATCGCATGGATAAAAAATAACCTGCAGCTCCATGAAAGCTTAGGTTTCGCGTCCGGAGTAAGTACTTTGGCGACGCATGGCTGTTCAAGAGGCAGAGAGGCTGACGTTTTGGCCGTCAGACTGCGACCTTCCTCAGAGCGATAACATTTCGCCAGGAGGGTTGAAAGGTGTAGATCGTAAGCAGACACCTATCTATCTAGAATTCAATTTATAAAATACTACATAATCTTCATAAAGAAATTATCAAGTTAATACATCGTTACAACTGTCTACGAATACTACAAATTCGTATTTGCTGTCGTTATATCAACGGAATATCTCAGTGGAGGTACAATACGTGTTTACAGGAACACCATAAGGAGATGGCAACAATCTTCTTCTACACGGAAAGATAATTTCTGCTTACACTTTATTGTTTTGATAAGAGTGATTGTGTGTCGTGCATAGCATAATAAAGTGTACCGCTGAAATCATGACTCATTTCACAGCACCTCCGTGCGATTCTTACAAAATATGACTCTCTTTGGCGACTCTTGCAGAAGCCTGACCTCTCTCAGTCAGATATAGTAGGCCGTATAATTCCAGCGAATGTTTGCATTCTGATTTCGTAGAGGGACAGACGCCGTAATTGACACAGCGTAGAATTGAGCTCCGGACAATTAGACCCAGAGTTTGGCAAAACCTCTTTCCCTTATCCCTCTGTATTCATGTCCTCTACGTTTGTGAACTTTTCTTCTGATTCACCTTTATATCTCGCTTTTACATAGTGTTTTTAGTAAATGACGTAGGACCCTGTATTTTGGGACATGCGTACGGTAATATACGAAAAATCCTACTAAAGCAAACCAAATATTTAGTATTGGTAGTTGTAGAAGTAACTAGATGAAAGTACACGAGGCAACGTACGTAGTGATTTCTATGAATGAATGCTGAGCTATTAAAAGTTTGAAATACAATTTGTCCGTAGCAAAGCTCGGTGCTGTAAATGTGAATTTCTATTTACATATAATACTGTTCGACATAAGCAATCATACATTCTTGCAATATTCTTTCAATACATTTGGAATTCAAACAAATACTATGTAAAAATGGCGCCCAATACTTTTTTATTTAACGACCCTGTATACTATAAACGCACATGGTCCACTCTAAAGATTAAAATTATGTAAAGCAAAATGTAAATAAAACAAAAACCCATTAAAAAACAATTTTATGTCAGCCTAGTAACGCCCCAAACATCCGCATTCCCGCAACCTCAACCGACCAAAATCGATATCACGAGCGCGGAGCCGATATTTGTTTGTTTCGAATCACAGATGCCGCGCAGCGAGTTAAAATATCGGATTCTGATACGTTCTGTATGTATGCATGCGTGTATATCAACGGCCGGAACCTGTCAAGGAGTATCTGTCAGACGTCGAAGGGCGGAGGGAGGGGAGAGGAGAGGGGGGCGCCATTTAATTTCTCGTCTCCGGACGGAGGTGCTGCTGCTGCTGCTGCTGCTAGAGGCAGAGCCGGCGCGTGTCGCGCTAGGTGACAACTCGTATGACATTTCATCCTCGACAAATCCCATCAGGCCGCAAACCCATGGCGCGCCGGCTTTATTATCTGGCGCGATTTTCCCCACTCGCTACTGTTTCGGAGTTCACCGGCATTCGGAAGGTTGGAAGATAAATGACCCCCGGTTTGTATACAACGCGCCGCACAGGACTGTTCCACGAACGTTTCCCAAATTGGAGAATAGGCGGCGTGACAACAAAGGGACAGAATATGAATAAACACATCGGTTTTGTAAACCTATTTTGTAACGAATCCACTGCTATCGAATGCGCCCGCAGTGCTGTTCGGGTTCAAGTTTGAAATTGTGTGGAATTAGGAGATCTGTCATCGGTAACATTAGCGTCATTTAGACAAGCTCCGTTCCGGGGATGATTTCAGTATTTGTGTTTAATAATGAATTAGTTAATTGATTGATACGGACATCGGGTTACACGAACCTACTATATAAAACTTCGACTCTTCTCTATAGTAAACCAATCACATATTCACCGTCAAGTTTAAGCAAAATGCAAGAGAAATTTTTGAAAAAATCCACAGAGTTTTACATTCATTACGTCATAAATTACGAACTTTCACTGTGCATAATGTCACTATTTAATTTACAATCTGTTTTAAAGAATATACACAAAATTTCGTAAAACTTTGGAGTTTTACATTATGAAAATTTTGGAAAACTTCAACCCTAGTTAATTTAAAAATCTGGACTCTCAATTTTGAATACATTTCAAACAGGTTTATTCCACAAAATGTTTAAAATGCGAAAAAAATGCTTAATATGATAGTGCATTTTTCTATGAGCTTAGTTGATGAATACAAAATCCATCATTTTCACGATACAAACGCTATTTAATTAAATTCCCTGTGAAAAATACTAACACAGCAATGAATAAATGGATTCATAACTTTAAAGATGAAAAATCACAATTTACAGAAACTTAGTGTTCAATATAGAAGTTAGAGTAAAAAGCGTCTATTTCACATTGATGGTCAAATGCCGAGCTACCAATGCATATATTCCTTTCATATCACTGACGTGTTATCCCCTTTCTGTTACAGTGATTAACGATGCAGTGAAAGCTTAGTATACTTTTATATAACGTTCATCTGCGTTGGATAAAAAAAGAAGTTTCACATCAATGAAACATTTATATTCCTGGAAAATTCCACCAGCACAAAATAACAATGAATTTTCGATTTCCTGCTTTTCTGTCATTCAATGGAATTACGTGAATATTACCACGAGAAATTCATGGAGTGTTTTCTTCGCGTAACGGAAGTGCTGTTTCAATAGAATTTTTAATAAGAAAATAACATTCATTGAATCTAGAAATCCATTGAGGATTTGAACAACGGGAGATTCACACAAAGACAAGTTAAGTGCCATCAATATTATTAACTTAAAGTGCCACTGTCACATTTTTTCTAACAACGAATTTTTGGAGCCCCGGTACATCACCTTTAATATTTATCGCGGACGACGTGCAATATGTTCACAAAAAAATCTTAGATGGGAGGTAAGTCTGAGAATTCAAAAAAGTAATACATCCAAAACCTGATCATGATTGTTGATATAGGGATCTTCGGAGTGTAGTTTTAGAGTATAATGAATATTTTAATAGTTCAGTCAACTTTTCAGTCTTCGTTCATGCTCGGGCAAGACTGGTTTACGTAAAATAAGTTTTATTGTTAATGATAATATTACCTGTTACATGAAATGCGCCTCCCAGTAACATAATATTTGTATGATAAGCATGGATGTTTAACACTGAAAGTACACGCTATTGCTTAACAACATGTTTTGTTGTATAGTGTGATCTGTTTTCTAAAATATTCATATTGAATGGCATATAGATTATTATACCGAAGTTCATATAATACCCCCACAACTACACTGATATCAGTGAAAATTACAACACCAAGAAGGAGATATACTATTACAATGACATTTATACCACAGATTAGGAATATCACAACATACAAATTATTAGAATTTCAAAAATGTACCCACATATGACCTTCAGACTTTAGTGCGGTGTGAAGCCGCCATGCGCTGCCACCAGAGTCTCTAGACGTCGTACCATGGATTCAAAGGCTGGACATGCTGCTGGGAAACACACTGCCACGCGGTTTCTATGCGTGACCACATAGCATCTGACTGTGACTGCAGGACCAGAACGAAGTAGTTGCCGACAGATCATATCCCACACATGTTCGATGGGCGACACGACCTGCGAATGTGCGGGCCAGGGAAGCAGTGGTACGAGTTGTTCTTTGCAGAAATGTTTCACATTCCTCGCCATATGATGTCGGAAATTGTCCTGCTGAAATATGGCATGTGGAGCTGCTTGCAGGAGGGGCAATACCTCGGGCTCTAAAAACTCCCTTATATAGCGATTGCTGTTCAGGATGCCCTCAATATGTATGAGGCAAGATCGCACATTGTAGCCATTGGCACCTGAAACCATCACACTTAGTGTTTGGTATTGCGCGGAACAATTCAAGGTGGCAAATTGCGATCACCATGGTAGCGTCGAACACGTATATGGCCATCGCTATAGCACAAATTGATGTGGTATTCGTCCGAAAACACATTTTGCCACTCAGCAAACCAGTGAACAAGGCACGTGCCCAGCTGTCTGAGGCGTCGGTGGTATCTGGACAAAGGAATCCGACACAGTGGTATGCGTGCCACCAGTCCAGTCCTCACCAGAC
Organism: Acheta domesticus; assembly: GCA_031308135.1. Classification (NCBI taxonomy): domain Eukaryota; kingdom Metazoa; phylum Arthropoda; class Insecta; order Orthoptera; family Gryllidae; genus Acheta; species Acheta domesticus. Next base: position 244,834,585 of record JAHLJT010008446.1, on the reverse strand, counting down.
GGCGTTGAACCGTCGACGCGGACGTGACCTCACCAGATGCAGTGCTCCGAATTCGATCCAATACTATGGACGACACCGTTTTCCTCGGTTACGCCCATGCAGACAAGATGGCGGTCATCTCGCACTGTATTCACATTGTGAGTTCCTGTATCCGCTCGTCGCTACGTACCACCCTCCTCTATCCACTGGTTCCACGCACGCATCACTGTCGTAACAACGTACCCTTTCGATAGTGATTGGATAGTGATTGGCTGATAGTGATTGGCGTCAACGAAGCATACCGGCACTTGCTTGCACGTTTTGACGTTGTTTGACGGCTCTACACCGATTAGGTGTGGCGTAACACTGATCTGATCTGTCACACACGAAGGCGTTGCTAGGCCAACGTTCACGCCATTCAATATTCAAATTCATCACTACTTATGGACACACTATTGGACTTATGGACACACACTATCACATCCACTGATTTGTGATTCCGACCATTCCTGAGTGTTGCAATTTTCACAAACAGCAGTGTATTTTACCATTTGTTTATGTAATATATACATTTATAGTATAGGTACTATATTTTATAATTTTATTGTTACTGTATAAATAGAACATCCAGGTTTGTGGAACAACCTGAAAGTAAACAGTGAAAATAGTTGAAATTTAATGGTAAGACTTTATTATAATTAGTGAAATAAGCAATAATTTTACAATCGATGGGCATTTAAATAAATCCGTATATAAAAGAAAATAAAATAAGTTGGCGACAACTATCCGACATCTAAACTACAATTCTTACAGAAATTAATTATTTTCTATAGCAAATTATAAATATGAATTCAAAATATAAATGGTTAAGGGAAAAATAAAGGTTCTCTAGGAGCACATTTCAAATATCAATTATTATGAAATTGGTTTCAGTATTTTAATTCTTCAATAATACAAACAGTTAATATATAATAATATATTAAATAATGTACCTCAAAATACAAATAGAAATTTTATTCCCTTCTCTTTGTGACAAATTCTTTTTTTCGACTTTCAGCGTAGCACCAATAAATTGATTGGGATTACACCTCCCAGCGTCAGCCAGAAATATCTGCATACAACTAGTAGTCATTCTGCGTAGTATGAGTTTTCATACATAATTACCTTACTTAGGCGAGTTGTGCAACTAGGCACTCAAATGAATTCAAAACCTTATATTTTCTCTCGTTCTTCGATTTGTGCAGAACATCACTTTTCTCAAAATAAGAACACAAATGTTGTACAAATTGGCGCTCAGATGACAGTTCACCTGATAAACAAATAGCACCGCACACTGTTTAAACCAACACCAAAACCTTGCTAGATCTTCCCAGAAAGTTCGTGGAGCAAAGATACTACGTATAATAAATGACTTCTGAGTGTTATAACCATAAAAATATTGGTAAATGGAGCATAATTCGCGTAAAGTCCTAATAACAGCGTCTGTAATCTTTTGTTTTTTACTTGTTTCTGCCGGACAACAGGGGTAATTCAGAGATTATTATAAATTGCAATTTTTAATAGTAGTTTATGCAATTAGTTTATAATGTTGACCGTTTTTGCACGAATAAGAAAATAGTCTATTACTAAACGAACGACGAAGGAGTGAGTTTAGTAATAGACTATTTTCTTATGAGTGCAAAAAAGGAACATTATAAACGAGTTGCATACGCTATTTTTTGTATAACATCATTATAAAGTTATAAATGAAACGAAGTGTAAGTAAAGTTTTATAGTTGGCAACATGGATGTTGGTATTATGACGTCACAACTGTGACAGCGGAGAGCCGATTCACGCGCGCATTCGAATGAAAGATGGCGTCGTTACCAATGGTAGTTTTAGAAAAAAGCCTCGAAGGCAGAAGAAAGTTTAATACCTAAAAAGTCGAGTGCATTGTACGAGAAGGAATATATAAAATTTAGGAAGTGGATGGAAACAAATAATGTAAATATTATGTGAGACAGTTGTTCTGGCATATATATCTGAGTTGGTAAGTTTGTCATACTTTTTATGATAGTGTCGTGTGTGTATGATAGTGTCCTAGTGTCGAGTTTTCATTTTCTAATTTATGTTATTTTGAAGTCTGCAGTATGTAAGGCATCATCTTTGTGGTGCAGTCATTCAAAATTGAAGACTATGCTGAAAATTAAAGATGGAATTGACATCTCTGCTTATAACAAAGTTCAGTTATATATGAAACAAGCTAATATCGGCTATGAAGCTGAAAAATCTATGATATTTTCGAAAGATGATGTGAGAAAATTTTTAGTGGAAGCAGATGATGAGAAATATCTCTTAATGAAGGTAGAGTAATAATATTTTGTCAACTTTCTGAAACCGGTTCTACAGATCTGTCTTTCTGTGAACAGTAGAAGTTCGTCATGACGTCATGTCGCGTTTAATAATGGCGATGACGTCATGTAGCGTGCGATAATATACTGGATTATGTACGATTCGGGGTATCGAAAAGGGTCGTTTATAATGATGGTATACAAAAAAATATTTTAAGAACACCCAATTAATGCGCACTGTTACATTAATTTTAATTCGAACTTAAAAAATTTATTAAGAACGTTTGTTTTATTAACACTGAACAGATCATTCTATTTGAATACACATTTCTACAAAATTTAAAATACAGGGAGGAAAAATGAAAATGAAGGTGGGTTCAGTTCAGCCTCGTGGAAGTGGGAGCGTAACGTCTCCAAAATGGCGGTAGATATTCGCACAAGTTACGTGAGACTACGACGGGCGCCGGCTTGATGGCGGGTACAGCGCGTTGACACTTTGGGAAGCAAATTAAAGGGGATCGCAAGAACGAAACGGATGTGTTTTTAAACGCCCCTCCATTTCCCAGGCGCCGGCGGAACGGCGGCCGCGCGGACAAACAGCTCCGCACCCAATAAAAGCAACGCCTATTTCGGAAAGCTTGGCACGCACAGTGCGAGATGCCCAGGATTATCCCCCGGGGAAACCGATCAAATCGAAATAATGAAGTCGGCGCTGTCTACTCCGGCGGCTTTCAGCCGGATTCCCCCGGCTCCCCTTCTAATGCCGCGCGGAGTGCTATAAAAGATGCTGCCGCAGAAATGTCGGCATTTTAATTCGAGATAAATCAGGAAATGTTTAATTTTCTAAATGCTTTTATCGGGTTGGGGAAAGTGTTTGCTTATTCTAAACCATATTCGTGCACTTTTCACAGTAAATTGAGGTTATAAAGCACCCGAATTGCTCCACGGAGTGTGTTGAATTTTCAAAACAAAAATAAGAAAAAATAAAAGTAATAAATACGTATGTAAATTATATATATATACTACACATTACCGATACTAAAAGCACTCTGAAGTTGGTTGGATATAAGGTTTTGTTCCGTTTTCCTTAATTTAATCCAAGATAGTTAGTTCCTAGTTTTCACGTACGTCACGTTTCATATTACTAATAGTATATACATTATTCTTCTCCTGCATACGTAACTGTTTTGTATAATAAATAAACGATAGATATATACAACTTTTAAAAAAATTATTAAAATTTTATCTTTAGTATACAGAGCATTTTATTTGTCTATGCAAAGTTTTTACAGCTATTTTTTAAATGTTATAGAAACAAATATTTTATTAAAACAGACCTGAAGTGAATATTATGACAAATTGATTATTTAGCTTATGATAGCTTATTTTGACAAGAAAATAAGTTTCAATAATAATAATAATAATAGTAATAATAATAATAATAATAATAATAATAATAATAATAATAATGGTTTACTTTCTTTCGAGAAAGTCAACTACATGCAAGATTGCTTAAATTAAAATTTTCTGCAACGCCCAATCTAGAGGTTGCTGGTACTTTTATTATTATCATTATTAATATTATTGTTAATGACAATCCCACCTGAAAAGGAAAAAAATCTAAAATACCATTGATATTTTGAAAACAAAGCTTTAACTAATGTGACTCATATAAAACGGAGAACAGCTTCAAAGTATTTTTGAAATAAATTACAAGTGTAAATGCTATATACTGATTAGGCAAGAAGGAAATATCATGTAATGCATGATGTGGTTTAAGGAATTTTAATTTTTTTGTGAGCAGGGGTGAGTACCTCATGTAAACAAAATTCTGCGAAAACGAACTATGTTCGCTATTTAAATATACTGACTTATTCGCCAAAGGGCACACAGGATTTTTCTGGAGTGGTTGGGGCTATATGTATAGTGTCCGACTTAATGTTTTTTCCAAATAATTTTTCATTCGCGTTGAATATAAAATGTATTTTTATTTACTGACTATAGTTAACATTTATAACGAACAAAACAATCGATATAACGACTTTCGTTAGTATAGAAAATTAGTAAACGCTACAATTTTTTAAACGTATCACTGGCTTCTGGGAAAGGACTGAAGCCACATGAACCCTTCTCCTCTTCAGTGCGCCACTGCTTGTAAGTAATAGGCGTATATGTCATTTGTTTAATTACTCTCGTGCGTCATAACCGGATCACATACATCTGGCATTAACTGAAAATCAGACACGAGAAAATAATCCGCGTATGTACTTTGAGACTTTATTTATAGCGCGTTGCTTGGAAGACACAATGCGAAAGCATAGGCGATGACAATCCTTTGAATGCGAGAGGAGTGTAGCAAGGTATTGGGGGGATGTATGTATGTATACTTCCACGATGTTAACCGACATCACAAAGATCTGAGGAGAGATTCATTTCAGTCAGACCAAAAGGCACGCGAATGACCTGATACATGTTGCACGCGTTCAGTGTTCTGCGAGCCTATCACAAGACCGCAAAGAGCACGGATGATCAAAGGTGGTAAGAACAAGCAAACTCCATTAAAAAGCCGTGAATTTGATGAAAGAATCATTTCAAATAGAGGTTGGAAAAATGTACGGTCACCTAAACGGAAAAGTCAATATCTACAATCATCCTTCCTCCTGAGATAGGAGATCCGAAGTCTAGAATTGATGACGGCAGTCGCTACCAAGATAGTGTAACGAATATTGTCACTGTCACATACTAGTAGCATTGTCAAGATGCAATGTATCAATGAAAAATAAGAGAATTCCCTTCAATTTGCGACGAAAAATGTAACGAAATGTTCAATGATCAGAACTTAAAGAGACTAGTCACTAAACTATAATTCAAAAAATTTCAGCAAAGTTACAAGTATCGATTTTGAAGATAAATTTACCTCTAGTTTTTTTAGAAGTTCAGAAAACTGAGCATATCGCTTGAGATAAGAAGTTTTATAGTTTTATTATATTTTACTCTATTATTTCACGATATTCTTCAAATCTGATGAATTAAATTATTATAATGTTAGTCATTTATACTAAGATTCGCCCCAAATTTAAGCCAATGCTTCGAAATATCGATCTACCGTTCGCGGAGCACTAGTGGGGAGACATTCAGTATGCACGTATGACCACTTTGTAATTAATTAGGTAATTATTTCAACATGGTTTTACCCTATCTTCGTACTTCGTCTTCGTGCATACTCTGTTTTAAGCTTACGATTTTCTAGAACTATATTGGGATAAAAAGAATTAATATAGCCTAGAATATTTTCTCCAAGGCTGAAAACATATTTACTCAAAGTCTTGTAGTGCTCAATTATTTGTTCATGGAGTGAATACCTGATGTATGAACAACGCGCATTCTCATGGGTGAAAAGTACATTTTTTAAATCCAATTATCTTTTTCGCAAGCAATATTGTATCCCAAATAATATGACGTCACCACATTTTAATTTCGTGGAAAATATTATTAGCTAGTTAAAAACGAGTGCAGAGAAAAAATGTATTGTTTTGATTCGTGGAAAAATGGTGGTTGCAACTAGTTTTATACCAGTACATATCTAAAACTCGTTTAAACGTAAAATTAAAATATCCAAGCGCAATCAAACTTGTGGCACGTTTCGACACGACATCAAATGCAACACAAAAAGAGCCACGCAGAAGAGTTGGGAAACATCTCGTTTCAGTGCTCGGAGAATAAAAGCAAAAGTTCCTGATGCCATTGACGATCATCTAGCTATTAGAGGGAAGTTACACTGTGTTTTAGAGAGGCGCCGTCCCCGCTCGCAGAGCTGTGGGGAAGGGCGTCTGCAAGCGCCAACGAGTCCCGGAGCCCCGAGACTTGCAATAACTACGACGGCGGCGCCCAAAGAGGCGATAGTTCCACGCGGCCGGCTCGCACTCACTCTCCGCCGTCCACGCCGCCCACGTCGCCGCTCGCCCGCGCTCCCCTCCCCGCTCTCCTCCCACCCGCCCCGCCCGCTGTCGACACCCCCCACCCCGCCCGCCAGGTCCACCAGCAGCGCTTACAGCAAAGCCGGCTTTGGGCGCCCGGCCGCCCGGCTTAGATATGCTAATGGGGGGATCCGCGCGCGGGAGGGCTCGCGGGGGCGTGGCGGGGAGGCGGCGGGGGCGCGGGGCGGGTGGCGAGGCCGCTCCACGTGCATGGTGCGCGCGGGGCGCGGACGGGGGGAGGAGGAGGGGGGCGGGAGGCACCGCGCCCAGGGCCGCCGCTAATGAAGCGGCCTGCACCAGGCAATTAACAATAAAACTTTACGGGCCGTTAGAAGCAGCCTCGCGCTGGGCCTTGGACGCGCCATGGGGCTCGCGGAGCGGGGCAAGGGGGGAGAGAAGCGGCGATGGCGGGGGGGGTCGATGGCGGGGGCAGAGGTGGTGATGACGGGGGCGCCAGGAAGGCACTAGCTGCGCCAACGGTCACACGAGAGATCTGAAGGACCTGCTGCACGTATGCTATCCTGAATTCCAAATTCCAATTAAAATTATTGTGATTATAGTGATGAGAATTCAATAGTGAGCATATACTATAAGTAAACGTCATTTCTATTGCTTGCGAGTGAAAAGTTATAGCCCCAAACGCAAGAGAATAATAAAAAAAAGTTCATCTAATTGTGGGTGAGAGAAATGGATAGTGAGAATATTGAAGACGTTTACAAATATATACAAATGTGTTTACGAAATGAGTCTTTAAGCAAATATGGTACCCTAAATGCTGGTGGTGATATGAGTGAAGTAAAGGTGGCGATAAGAGAGACGGGAAGGGTATGGCGTAAGTGTATTTGTGGTGGCGACGGTTTTGGCGTAATGAACCGTGAACAGGCTAGCGAATTCGAAAAGAAAAGTTGAAAGTCGGTTTCCCGGACACGAACAGACCTTGGCTCTGAAACCTCTAGTACCACTTGTATTTCACCCTCACCCTACATGAGAAAATTTCCAACAGTTAGAACTTCAGATTAATAAACACAGTCGTAAAGCATGTTATCGAAATAACATCGTCTGATTCTCTTTCATTCATTTATAAATTTCACTTAAATGCAAGTTGTATTAGCACAATAAAGGTGATTTAAAGGCTCTTCCCTTGTTCATTAATTTAACGATATTACACTAATGAAAATTCAGCACTTTATGTTACTGGTATATAAACCGTAATAGGATATACTATTATTAATTTAAATTTCCTGTTTTTATAAGTTTCCTTTAAAGATGTAGTTACGGAGATAGATAACTTTATCCTTGCTTGTTCGTCATTACCTCTGTTGCTACGTACTCACTAACAAGCGAACCTTTTTCTGATGTTTCTTAAATTGTATAGAATGAATTGTATGCTATTCAACCTATTAAGTATATATTGGTAAATCTAACGCTACCACTGCATGTTTTTGTTTCTGAGAAATTAACACATTATAGAAAATCACAGAGTTGTCACATATGTGGTATGCCTTAACTTTCTGGCACAAATACACTTTTCAATGTATCAAGGACATAAATACAAACCCTCGGCTCTAATCGATTTGGTTTCGTCTACTTTAACAATCAAAACGATATTAAATAATTACAAAATTAATTTACTGAATGATTTGATTACTAAAAATTACATGCCACGTATGCATACTCCTGAAACACTGTTAAATTTAATATTCAGTTTGCTACATAAAATGAATTAAGATTAGTGAGGTTCCTTAATCACCTGAAAATGTGGGTTTTATAAAGTAAAAGTATTAACTGCAGCTTTTGCCCATTTCTATTTAGTACTGCAATGCCCTTCAAGGTAACTTCTCTTCAGAGCACTAAAGCTTTAGTTTCATTAGTTTCCACGTAAATCCCTCTCGGCGGCCCCGGAGATGCGTGCGTTTATTGCTGCTTCTAGTATTGCAGGTGTTTATTGCCAATGAAAATAGGCACTAAGACGAATGTGGAGGAACAGTAAAGAGCCCGGACTGCTAAAACTTGAACCTTGAACAAACCAACAACGTAAGTTTTTTCCGCAGATGGATCCGTGTGAACATTTCGCATTTTATAAGTATACGTATGTATTATGTACTTCCAGCCTCATACGTACCTCATCCTGTACATCCTATATATATATATAATATATATATATATATATATATATATATATTCACCCTCACCCAACAATGAATCTACTCAATGAATATACTGTGGCAGTGCATAAAAATGACGCGAAAACTGGATTTGATGAGTTAATATAATTCATAGGTCATATTAGTGTATTCTAAGTTTTTTCTGCATAAATACATACTAAATTCGTAGGTTATTAGTGCGTATAAAAACGATTTTTGTATTATTATTATTATTATTATTGTTATTATTTCTTCTCTTGTGATTCTCAGCTGCTTGTGCTGGGTTCAATTTGCCCAATCCTGCCACGATTAGGAAAAAGCTTAGTCACTGACGAGAGAGATTTCACTCTGACCCCCCAAGACCAATATGAGAGCCTCATTTGTGTTAGTTCAAGAACTTGCGAACTGTATGACATGTTTGCAGGATCATTGCTTTCTGTCCGTAGTTTAGGATTCGTTGAGGTAATCCCATTTGTTTTAGATTATTCCTGAAATTTTTTGAGACTACACCTTCAGCCGAAATAACAAGTGCATATGTAGTTACACTATGTAGTTTCCACATTTGTTTTATTTCCAGGGCAAGATCTTCATACTTAGTAATTTTACTTACTTCTTACTTTACTTCGTACTTACTACCATTATATTATATTATTATATTATTAGATTATTATCTTTATTATATTATTATTTATAGTCGCGTCAACTGCGAAGTTATTAGCAACTATTTGGTAATTTTACAATAAGGGTTTACAATTCGGTAAGTTTACAAGCAGGGTTTTACATAGCGTTGTTACATACTTCTTTACAGTTATACACTTTTCGTTCAGTGAATAGATAATTACAGTTTACATTTCCACTAGTAATTGGAAATATTTCACCACATGTTATGATAATACACATATTATATGCAATTTGAAAACATTATACAGTTCTTTAGAGACATTAATTGATTTACAAAATTTTAATTTTTTTTTCTTGTAGGGTGCTTGAATGAAGTGAAGCGTCAATATTAAAGTTCTGTAAGATTGGCGGGATTGGTTGTGCATAGGACATTCCTGAATTATGTGTATTATTATTTGTACATTACATATTTTACAAATTGGGTGAGTATTCTTGTTTATTAGGTGGAGGTAAGTAATAGGCTTTCATTCTTTACAAAAAAGTTTGTTTACGTTCTTCAGACCATTTTGATGCTATTACTTTCATTTGATTGCTCTAGTGCACTTTCCACTTGTCTACTTTGTGTCTGAATGTCTGTATGTCTTTCTACAAAGTCATCTGATTTGCGTATTAAAAACTATGTATGCAATTGTAATTATCATTGTTGACAATATTTGTAATAACCGTGTTGTGAAACTTGTCCAGACCTGAGGATGGTACAATAAATAACTCCGAAATGTCACCAAACTGAAATAGCTTATTGTTTTGGACCAAAACCGTAACCCGCAATGGAATCGATTATTATTATTATTATTATTATTATTATTATTATTATTATTATTATTATTATTATTATTGTTATTATTATTATATCGTTTATTTTTCACAGCTTCCTGGTACAAGTTGTAGGAGTCATGCAGATATTTCTATCAAAGCACGACTTCCCTTAGTAACAATAATTTTAGAGAGTAAATCAGGGAGTAAACAATATTTCAAATATAAATTTTGACGACTTAAATTAAAGTTACAAATTAAAAGTAAATAGTTCTTTAACACAAATTTTTTAGAAACTCGTAAATCTTCTGACTAAAGCACAGAACACGTGCTCAGGATCACAGCTTTCTGTAGATTGATGGTAATGTTCGTCTGACATGGGTATAATATTATTATTATTATTATTATTATTATTATTAATGTATCTGTCATTTCATGATATGGTTAATCCGACTAGCTAACGGTGTTCTCAGCGCTGGGCTCCGTTTCTTATTTATTATCCACACCTGAAGGTAAAGAAGTCGTGTGGCGAGCATTATGTATTCCCATCAACGTATTTAGTATATTTGGCATCCTTGGGGTTTTATTTCGTCATACACAACTACAGAAACGACGAATATATTATTATTATTATTATTATTATTATTATTATTATTATTATTATTATTATTATTAGTTATTTAGAAACCTACATATCTATTTTTGTCCCCGACCGGGAACAGAACCCGGATCCACACCAGGGAAAGCTAGCGCGTTGTCCATGAGCCACACGAGTATGTTATAAATCACTGTTTTACAAATGAAGATACTTTCGTGGTGGACCCGACTTGAACATTTCTGAGAATTCGCCCTACGAAGCAGGGGTATCGTTCAAAAATACAACTTCCATCATCGGATTAACCGCCCCAATGCATATTTTCGACCTTAGTTGGCTCACTTGGAAAGTGCTTGAAACACAAATTCCAGTTATTTAAACATGATTTTATAGTGCATATCTTAATATTTTCGCCTTTTTTAATAGGGATCATATTCCTAAAAATTGATAATTATTCTGAATATTTTGCTTGAAAACTAATGTAATCCACATACATTTGCTATAATTATTTTAATATAGTTTTTAATTTTGTAATAACGTTTCTATACGCGTGGGTTTCTGGCAGGTAATATCAATTTCCTGTATCTGAACTATGACATTAACATGAAAATAACGATCGTTTGGAGTATGATGTGCCGTCGAATCCACCATGAAAACCGGTGAAGCTGATGAACTAACACACGTGAACTCCCATAAGTCACAGAAAGCATTTCGTTTCAAAATGTGAGCAAAACAGGGCGCGGAAAAAAAAAGGAACGTACTCTTTTCATGGAATGAGAGGTGGCTGCAAGGTATAAAAGGATTGTTTTCAATCGTGATTCTAATGCTAATTGTTTGATTTCATACAACTCAAAATATATTTCAGCGCATAAGAAGGGTAAAGTGCTCACTGAATGTACAGTGCGCAAAAATGACGGTAAAGGTTTTGATTAGTTAATATATTTCATAGGTCATATATTAGTGCGTTCTAAGTTTTTACTGCATAAATACATACGAAATTTAAAGGTTATTAGTGCACATAAATACGATTCTTACTTATTTCATAATCTGCGAACTACAATTTTTTCGTGTGAAATCTAATGCAGCCCTGTGGGTCATTTTCTATCCAATGGCAACATACGGACGAGGTTTTGAGTTGAAAGTTACTTGTAAATTGACAAACTCGCCTTCTTTGCATACTATAAATAGAAGTTATAAAGTGATTTAAATATTTGTTTCAGAACCTTGTTTTCTTCTTAAATATATCGCCTTTTCGTTAACCTCAAGTTGAATGCTGAAGACCAATATCAGATTTAATCTTAATGCATTGAAAAAGTGGACGTTATAAATACCAAAAACTTACACTATAGTAAGTATAACTATACTTACAATAGTCGGATGGATACAATGAATTTTATGTCACTTTACAATAATTGTCTCCAATTTCATGATATAACTTTCAAAACACGAATCTAAAGTTGATCAGAGAATAGATTAATGAGAAATTTCATTTGTGTATAATACTAAAATATAATAGAAAATAATAGAAAAAGGGAATAACCAGTTATTATACTATACCATCCAGATATTTTTTTAAACTTAGTAATGGAGATGACCATTCTTATGTCAGATATTATCTGCCGCATCACGTTTTGATTCTGAACTAAGCTCTTTTCATCGCATACAACCCTTATGGAATTTCACACACAATGTATGTCACTACTATTAATTTGTATAATGCAAAATTTATTTTGAGGTGCAAAATTAATGCTCATCAATAAGCTGTAACGCTTTCGGTCTGCTTGTTTCATTAAACATTTTCGATAGTTTCAATAAGATATTGAAGAGTTTTGACTCGTGCAAACCGTATTTTTTATTACATAAATGATCAAACTCTAAATGCACGTTTTGAAGACAGCTGCACGCGACTGGGCCTACTTGCATTTAAGATTACAAGGTAAGATTTGAATACTTCCATCCCCCCAAAAAATAATCAATTTAGCATAAAATGTTTTTAGCGTTCACATTTTAAAAGTAGAAATAATGCGATGTTGACCTACAAGTAACAAATAATGATCATCAACACCAAACATAGTTCTACCTCTAGGTAAACTCGAATGCCGCAAATATTCCCTATATGGGGTTAATATACGTGCGTAGCCGATTTCATGCAGGAACCCGGAGTAGGTAGAAGATGCTCCGCTTTACGAGTAATTAACATCATTAAACGAAGAGGTAGAACGTGACGATGCCGGCGGAGCAACTGTAAAAACAGCATCGGCGCAACGAATAATCGAACGAACGAGTGAATAGTGCTATATGCAAGTCAACTACTTTGGACTTTAGTTCCGTACATGTAGTGCATGTTATCTTCCCTGGAGGTGGCAGTGTTCCTCAGATCTAGTGCTACCCACCGCTCATATCTTAGGGTATTCATCCGATATTATCCTGGAACTGATCGGAGAATCCATGGAAACCATGATCAGAGCGGCCGGTGGCAAAGAAATCGCCTCCAGACGGTGGCTGAATGCGACTCGGCTCTAAAGCTAGAGCAGTGGTGTCAAGGTCTTCTACTGGTGGCAGAGGCACGCGTTGTGGCATCGTAGCCTGCCACGAGCTTCTCTGCACAACTAGCGTCGGGAAAGGAAACTACAGTCAAATCTGTCTAAACCGGAACATGTACACGCCGGAAACCTGCCTTAACCGGAAAATTTCTCCGGCCCGCGAAGTTAAATGGCATCTTTACACGGCATAAAACGGAATCTGTCCAACGCGGAAACGGAACGATTTTCATGTCCTACAAGGCGAAAAAAAACCTTCATAATACGGAATTTCTGTTAATTTAATGTAGTTCACAGAGGGACGGGAGATACTCTTATTGGAATGAATACATCTGCAAGTCTGATTTTAATATCTCCTGTCCATGTTATGTGTTTCACACGTGGCCGCACAGTGAAAGAAATGGGCTCCCGCTGTTATCGTAGAATTCGACCGTGATGTCATGTCTCTCACGGCGTAGGCCGTCGGGGAATTCCCTCTCTCCCGACTCTGTAAGCGTGGGTAGGTGTAAGGGCATGGCTTCAATTAACGCCTCTCCCTGCCTCGCGTTGGCAATCGTAACCCCTTCACCAGAACCGTATTGCTCAAGGCCATGCGAGGGTGTCAGATAGACCTATACCGCGATTTTTTTAACTCTGTCTCTCAAGGCCCGTCTTCACGATGAAATATGGCACGGTATTTCGCATCTTTCTCAGTCGTACCGCTAGATATCGCATGATCTCCACCGTATCAAGCAGCGCTTGCGATCATGCGACTTCTAGCGGCAGACCGGAAAGACGCAAAATGCCGTGTGATGCTCCATCGTGGCCATAGGGGCTTGACAGGCAGAGTTAGAAAAATCGCAGTGTAGTACTCTGGGATGTGACGCATTGTGCGCTGAAAGAGTCTGCGAGAAGTTCGGATGCAGCCACTAGCCAGTGAGGTGATGTGTTTCACTACCAGTTTGACAATGATTGAAAAACAACATAAAACTCTACATATTAAAATTTTCAACGTAGGAAAACATCTGAAAAAGTGTTAGTAAGAGAGAAACCCCAAACACAAAAACTCTAGAGTAATGTTGAACATAGTAACATTATTTAAATAAACAAGTCGTGAAATATTTCTTTTTACCTGATTGTCAGAAATAATTATGTTTAATATTCATTTATTGATGATTTCTTCCATAAATGATTTTCGTGTTAGTATACGTTTTATAATTATAATAAAGTCATCTTACTAGTTTCAGGACGGAAATATCAACATAAAAAGTGTCATAAACGGATAATTCTGCCTAAAACGGAAACCTCCCTAAACCGGAAATTTTTTTTGTCCCAATCGTTTCCGGTTTAGACAGATTTTACTGTAATAGTAACCTCGCCGTTTTAAAATAGAGGTGGCGTAGTCTCTGGTGGCGGGGTAATGAACTGCGTGGAGGGGCGATTTCGTCGTAGCCCTCGTGCCACGGACTCCCGCTCGTGGCATCGACTCTTGACAACACTGAGCTAGTGCGACAATCGGCCTCGGACGGAAGTCAACTTTCAGACTGCACGGTCAAACGACGCTGCAGAAGCAAGGGCGTTGACGTTGTGTCGGCACAGTCGGTCCCAGACCCCAGCGCGTTGTGATGCGCGCCGCGAATATTCGCGAGGCGAGGCTTTGCAGATGGGGAGGGGGCAAGGCTGGCGTGCGACGACCACGCCTGGGTACGTCGTAATTCAATAACGCCGCAATGCAGCAACGCTGCTGAAAATCGCCCAACAATTCAGTACAACATTTACGCTTGGCTTGAATAATTCACCTTCAGGAATGTTTTATCATCAATATAATTTACCACCATAGTTTTCAATATCTTTATCTTTTGCGAACTTGTATAAATGTCCGCAGAGTTGAAAATATAAATGTGTCTTTGAAGAAAATATTTTGTTTTTGCGCGAGTTACACGAGAAGAGGCCATTCATTCGCAAGACCATTTACAATTATTCAAAAGCAAATCAAGCAATTATTCAAAAGCTTTCTTTAAAACGTGATTACAGTATATTTTCGTCCTTCGCGTTTCATCACACATTAAAAATGTTATCATTATGTAATGAAATTCACGTTATTATAGATGATTATAATTCATGTAATATATTGGAAGTCCATGTACAATTAGAGTACTTTGTAATGTTCCACTGAAACAGATTCTAAATGTGGAACCAAGTAAATAAAAATTATCTAGTGGTAATCCGTGGTGGACTGTTGAGTGTTTTCACCTTTCACCTCGGGATCCCACCGCTAAAATTCCTTCATCACTTGGAATTTGTGGTGTACATAGCGAGTTAACGAGTTTGTGGAACTTTTTCTTGGAATTTTCTCGTGCCCACTGTCTCTCATTACAACATTAATGTATCATCATTCAAATCCGATTATTAACATATTGAAACCATCCCGGGTATGGTCGAAACCGCTATGTACTGAGCATAATAATCAAATATTACTTACCCCGTACTATTGTATTTCAGGGAGAATTGTGTGGGAGACTATGTGAAGATATTTAAACAATTTTTTTTAAAAAATATAATGTATTTCTGATGAACATTGATACGTTGTTTTCAGATTGTAAACCTTAATTTATTAACAATATTACTATAAATATAAAAATTACTTTTTAAATTTTGTACAACAATTACTCTTTGTTTTAGAAACGGTTTTCATTCAAATTCAGACACAATTTTCAAAATGTTTTGCATACTGATTTTAGAGCCACTGGAAGAGCAATAAAATTTTCATTTCATGTTCCGTACTTCTATTATTAGTTTGTTTGTAATATGACTTCTCAAAGTCATTTCCCTTTGTATTTGAGGAAAACGGCTTTGCATTGTCAATGATATGAGGGAAAGTGTTCAACGAACGCAACAAAGATACAATTGCGTAATTCTTAATGGATTAACGGGAAAAATTGTATTAATTTCTTCCCTGACGATACCCCCTCCCTATTACTCAATTTACATAGAGAAAGTATTTCTTTTAATTTGAAAATGGTACACATTTTCACGAAGTATGCGAAAAAAGAAGGCTTGAATATGAATCTGCAAATATTTTAAAACTATTTCTATATAATTTAATGCATATAATTGAGAAAGTTTATTGGCTTACGTTTAAGCACAATTCTATACAATTCAAAGCTCCAGCAAAATGCTGCCTCCAACAAAGTATAAATTCCTTATTCTAATAACAGTTATCACAGTTCTTATGATAATGGCGTGAGCGGGATACTCATGTTGAAATCAATGAATGACAAATCATGAAAGCAAATTATATTGAATATTTACTCGGCAAAAGTTTCTTTACAAAATTAATGTAATAAATTGATAATTTATTACACTAATATACTAAACATATACACTAATACTACACATACGCTTTGGGAATTAAGCCCGTTGGCAAACTCTTTATAATTACTATAGATCTAATACAATAATATAATAAATAAAGGACACTAAAATACATGCAATACAATACACAGTGAAATATTATTTCATTTACGGCATGCCTACTAAATGCAGAGACCCTTCACAGACCGCTGATCTTATCGGCTAGAACACTATTACTAAAATTTACTATCCTTAACCTAAAAGTCTTGATGTTTGAGAGAAAAGTCTCCATTAGTGCTGCAGGCAAGCTATTCCATGACTCGGTAGTCCTATTTACAAAAGAGTATTTTCCAACATCAGTTCTCTCCTTGGAACGTATTTTTCTAATATAGTCGTGATGTGTCTAGTGAATGGGATCGTGCATTCTTTCTCGAATTTCTCTCTATGCCGGATTTTTCTCTAATGCTTTATAAAATATATAGAACTGCTACTTTCTGAACTCTTTCGCTGGAGTTTATTTGGCCCTTTCTATACGAATCCTAACACTGATGAGTACTCTAATATATCGTTAAAAGCATCAAGCACGAAACAGATTATTGTTATTGATTACCGGACTAATGAGCATTCGTCCACTTAAATTCCTATACCACCTACACCATCGATTGTAATAAATTTATTTTATTTTTATTTTTAGCCATAAAGTATTCCGTAACGATCAATTGTCCTCCTAATAGAGGGTACTAGTTAAATTATACAAGGATTGCCTTGTAGTTGGGTTTTCAGTTATTGTTGTACATGTGTTTGTAATTGAAATTTCAACAATACTATTTAAAAATTTTGGACCAGTAATAATTATAAATTCAGGGTGATAATTTACAGATATAAAGAGAGCTATTGAAATTTGTCTGGTTAAACATATTTACAATTTTTTTTTTGTTTTTAATTATGAATGACTCCCACTTGAGCTCGTCTTGTCTATTGGGGTCCTGCTGTCTCTTTAATGCTCTCCTGCCTTCATTTTTCTGTCTCCCTTGACGTTTCCAATCTTATCTTGGGTACCACAATGTTATTGCATGTTCCCTTCGGTAATCTTTTTACCTAATGGTGTGTTCGATCGATATCCATTTTACATTTTACTCTCCCGTATACATACGTATATACGGAGTAATATACGTAGAATAGGGAAAGTTATGTAATGCTGCTGAAAATAGGTTTCGAGATTTCAACGGAAATACATGTTTTGGAGTCCCCTGATACCGAAAAAGTGTTTTTTTCCAAAACTTCCGTCCGTCCGTCTCTCTGTCCGCCAGTGTGTAAACACCGCTAGCGCCTAAACCACAGGTACAATTTCTTCAAAATGGATATTCCCTGGTCGTTCTCGTTCCATTCGAAGCGCCGCGATTTTTTCAAGACTTTCTTCAAAATTTGGGGGTACATTACATGGAGCCCTCGGACATTTTCAAAAATTTTCCCAAAAACTGACCTATTTTTTTCTTTAAAGGCTCTAGCCGATTAAGGGGTGTTTCCGGCCTTAGTTTTTCAATTCAACTCCGATTTTCCCACACGCTTAGATGCAGAAAATATTACTTTCAAATATGAGGCTAAAATATCCACATGGTAAGTACTTACAGCCAAAAAAACTTTTCTTCATGTTTAAATTAAGAAAATATTCATTTTATGGCGTTTATTTTATTTCTTTGCTTTTGATATGAACTTTGCCGTAATAATTGGTTAAAAAATTGACTTTTAAATGTCTTTCAGTTCATAAATAGAGTAATAAATTGATTAAAAATATTTTTTCTATAAAAATGTTAACCAAAAATTTCTTTTTTAATAAAAATTCACCTAGTTCATAAACTTCCAGAAGGAGTTTCAGATAGTGCTACTTATGAAATGTAGACAATTTTATATGCTTTTGAGTGTTCCAACCGGCAAATGACTAGGATTTGATTTAGGCGGGCCGATTTTGTAACCATGCTTTTTTACGATTTCCGTGTTTTAAATAGTATAATTTTTTTAATATATTTATAAAACAAGTAATATTGTCAAATTTGATAAAAATAATAGAAAATGTCTTAGCATTGTTGGAAATCTTTATTATACATCAAATAATATTTTATTGAAAATAAAAAATGGTTTATAAGTCATAAAATAATAAATCGCGAACAAATTTGTGCCGCTGTTGTGTTACTCATCTCTCGAAATAATTTATTATTGACACTAAATTCTGATGATATTGTAATTCTCAATAAACGGCTCCAATAAATAGATTTGGAATCGCAAATCATTTTGAAGTTCCTATTTTTACAAAATACTTGGATTTTTATATTAAATTAATCATTACAAGCGATGGTTATTGTAGGTTGTTTAGGTCATTCGCAGGCCAATCCAGCCTACGCATGTTGTTTTGATCCAAAGGTCTGGACACATATCACTTTAATTTGCGTTCAGTAGTGTATCACTGGGATTTGGTGATCAATTCCTTAATCCCCCTAATGCAATACTGAAGATAATCACAACTTCACGAGGCACCTCGCCCACTCATTTACTTTCCGGCCACCGAGCTGGCAAACTTCCCGGGAGAAGGATATTTGATCAACAAACACAAGCTGCTGTTTACCTCGCATAACCGTACGGACCACTTGATTCCACATGTAACCCCGCGTTTATAACAGCCGACGATGAAACTGACAGCGGTAACCGCAACGTCTGCGACAATACCCAGCGACACAATGTTGGGCGTCGGGCGTCGTGCAGTGACGTGTAACACGGGGATTCGCCTAGCGGGGCGACGCGAAGAGACGGGGACGCCGGTGGCGGCGGCGGCGGCGGCGGCGGCGGCGGCGGCGGCGGCGGCGGCGGCGGCGGTGGCGGCGGCGGAGGCGAACGACGCAGGTGCGCGTAGTAACGCCGTAATTCAATAACGCAGCGATGCAGCAACGCGACCGCTTACGCTATCAGCAACGCCGGGGCCCCGACCGCTCGCACTGCCCGTGCCGCCCACGTTCCCCGCTTCTTCCCATCTCGCTCAAAGCTTCCCTACCCCGTTCCGCCGCCGCGCCGCCCACGCCACCCGGACCCTTCCCCGCCGCCCTACTCCAAACGCCGCCCCGCCCCGCCCCCACCCCGTCCCGCTTTGCAATGCTACACCCCTCCCTGCCACGCACCGCTTCGCCCAGCTTCTCTCCGCTCCGACGCTAGCCGACCCACCATCCCGTCGACTTCTGTCCCAGTCCTTGCTTTTCCCCTTTACGCCCCCTCGCCGCCTCGCCCTGCGTCGCCCCGCGCTGCCCTGTCCCGTGACACCCCGTGCCTCCCAGATCGCCCGCGCCGCCCGCGCCGCCCGCGCCGCCCGCGCCGCCCGCGCCGCCCACGCCGCCCGCGCCGCCCGCACCGCCCGCACCGCCCGCACCGCCCCTGCGCGCCAGAACACGGAAACTGCGCGGCCGCAGCCAAACAAATTGGAATTCGATAGCGAGGCCGCGACCTGTATAAATTAGCAGCAGAGATAGGAGGGGCCGGCAGGGGCGCGGCGGGCAGCGCGGGACGACGGGAAGCAGGGGGGGCGAGGGTGTGATAGTGGTGGGCGCAAGAGCGGGCGGGGCGCGGACCCGCCCCGTCGGCGACGCGGGCGGCGGCGGCGGTGGGCGGCGGAGTGGAAAGTGACCGCGCTGGCAGGCGGATGGACGGAGACGAACGGCGCGGATGAAGGTGGACGAGAGGGGGGTGTTGAGGACGAACACGCCGGAGGCATGAGGCGGCTGGTGATAGCAGAGAATGGCCGCGGATTGGTGAAGGCGCAGAGATGGAGACTGCTCGACAAATGTTGCAGCAGACGCAGCGACTGTTCTTGAACACGATGATGGTGACGGGGTTACTTCCCAAAAGAAAGAAAACAAATTTCGAGGGAACGGGAGAGCGATGGCGACACGTTTGAAAAGGAACGTGCTTGTGATAATTTAGAGATAAAAAAGTATGAAAACAGAGGGAGGGGAAGGGGAGGGGATGGGAGGATAACGAAAGCGATGAAGTGTGCGGATGAGCGAAGAGATAGTGAGCAATAGAAAAAAGCTTGAGATCTAATGAAGGAACAGACGCAAGCGTTCCAAATGATTATTCTCTAGAGGAAGATGAGTTTGCGAATTGTGATGATTGAGAATTGAATAGCGGTTGTAACGATGTTAGAAGGCACATGTCCACGATAACGAAGGGGACTTATGATTGAGGCGATTTTAAATACGTTAAAACGTATTTAGCACGTCATAAACACGTATTAAACACGCCAGTTTCTGTTTTTTTCCCACCTCTAGGTATTTTCCTGGATGGCGTAAAGAGCCAAAATACACAGTATCTATGCGGATAAGGAAGCGCAAGAAATAAGAGATATAAGAAGGTATGTTCTCGGTGCACACACGGTTTCGAGAAAGAATGGAGAATTACTAACACGATATTACGCCAGCTGAGGCGCGACCGCACATTCGCGAAGATCAAAATGCACTGTAACGTTACAATAAAAAGAACGATGGGGAGATGCAAGTGAATTTGTGAAAAGGCGTGAGAAAAGTTATGAGAATATCGAGAATATCAACAATTGTGGTCCAACTAGTGCCTGCGTACGGAAAGGAGACGAGTGGAAAAAGGTGCCTCCGTACGGCTCTATACGTGTTTAGGAGAGAATCACGGCCTGGCAACATTGGAGGAAGTGGGCAGGAGTATCCCAAGAATCTGAAGGGTTATTTAAACGCTCATTCATCGTATTTCACTTACCCCAACTATTCGAGAGCTTTTCACGGCGTCGGTCGCCAACTGTCCGCTGCATTACATGGTTGTCTCTGCTTGCATGGTCTGGCTGCAAGCGTGAGCGCAGGTGGAAGCGGGCTTGGTGGGTCGGGCGGTGGTGAGGGACGGCGGGGGGGACGGCGGGAGGACGGCGGGGGGACGGCGGGAGGACGGCGGGGGGGACGGGCGGGGGGGGGACGGCGGGGGGGACGGCGGGGGGACGGCGGGGGGGACGGCGGGGGGAAGGCGGGGGAACGGCGGGGGGACGGCGGGGGGACGGAGGGGGACGGCGGCGGGACGGCGGGGGAAGGCGGGGGGACGGCGGGTGGACGGCGGGGGGACGGCGGGGGGACGGCGGGGGAAGGCGGGGGAACGGCGGGGGGACGGCGGGGGGACGGAGGGGGACGGCGGCGGGACGGCGGGGGAAGGCGGGGGGGACGGCGGGTGACGGCGGGGGGACGGCGGGGGGACGGGCAGGGGGGAAGGCGGGGGAACGGCGGGGGGACGGCGGGGGGACGGAGGGGGACGGCGGCGGGACGGCGGGGGGAAGGCGGGGGGACGGCGGGTGACGGCGGGGGGACGGCGGGGGGACGGCGGGAGCGGGGAAACAGCGAGGGGGACGGCGGGGGCCGAGGGGACGGCGGGAGTGGGGGAACGGCGGCGGGGGCGGAGGAACGGAGGGGGCGAGGGGACGGCGGGGGTGGAGGGACGGGCGGGGGTGGAGGGACGGCGGGGGACGGCGGGGGCGAGGGAACGGCGATGAAAGACTGGACTGACGGGATGGCGTGGACGGTGGTGGTGGAAGAGGGAGGAGGCAGTGATGGCGTCCGGTAGTGGTGCAGCGATGGCGACGGCGGTGGTGGTGTGCAGTTTACTTGCAAGTGGGTCACGTTTAATTCTGCACTTGCACGACGTGATGAAATTGGGTTTTAGAGTAAATAAATGAGCTTGGCCAGAGCGCCATTTTTGGGCAGCCTGTGCGGGCGAGTGTTGGGTTTGGAAAATGCTCTCGACGCATGTGCGCTTTTTATGCGCAAGGAATGAAGGGCTTGCACAGGGAATGTTTATAATGAGCCGCCAGAGAGCACAGAGTAACGGAAACGGCACGCAGAAAACTGATGGGAATGAAACCTATTATTGTGACGGGACCTATTATATTAACTTTGAAAGCTAATACCGAAGACGTGTAATAACGTAATAACATTTTTTCGTAATGGAATTATTACATAAATAAAATACAAATGAAACAATTTAAAAACATGATTTTACCTAATTTTTTATTTTAGTTTCCACATAAAACCCTTGTACTGAGCCGTAGTGAACTAAACCGTGAACAACGTGGTATGGAAATATTGGAAATCGAAAAATGAAATATAGAAATAATCGAGAACAAAAGTATAAGTTATTGTGCAAAAAACACAATTCTAAAAATTTCATCTTCAGCACATGAATTCGTTCAAATGGGAGATGAGTTATTTAAAATATTTGTTTTTATGAGGACGATCAAATACAATCTGGTTTGTCAATTGGATACGAAACATTCAACTCAAATGAAGAGAGACCTTTCTCTCTGGCTTCGACAATAGGGAGTGGCTAAAAACAAAAGAATCTGTTTCAAACGGATGAATATCACAGTTGTTTTAGAAAGCAATATACACTTATTTACTTGTTTGAAACAAGCCTGTGTCTTTAGTTAAAAGCCGAAATGAGAACGGAATCCGTACGTTCTACTTAAAAGAGACGTGTACACATATGATGCACACACTTTGCTGCGGATCAATCATTCCAGGGATAACAAAAATCCTATTAAATCGTGCGGCTCCATTCATATCAATGCAAAATGTCGGCAACAAAACAAAATTGGCTCTCACTCTCGGTGAGAAACGTCGAGTTAACGATTCGCACAGAGAGTGTATTCGATGCCCTGAAATTTCAAGTGGAAACTGACAGTCTATTTGTTCTTATTTTTACTAGCGCACTGGTTACGCCGCCTATTGGCTGTGGCAAGTGATTCGGCTTCACGATCAGAGAAGACGATTATTGGTATCAACTAATTAGCCGTATCGAGTGAAGTGTCGTTGGGAGAGGATATTAGTTTCTGCGATCGCTGGATCTAAGTCTTCATTGACCCTATTAGATACCTGACTGTTCGATCCGTTAATTACTTAAGATCTTTTTTAAACAACTACGAGACGCGTTTGCCAAAAAAAACTACTAGTAATTACATTAGAGAAAAATAATGAAAACAATTAATTCTGATATGTATATATTCCCGAAATATTTCAGATATTCTAAAGTAATAAACTTAGTGAAGCGAATAATCCAAAATATAATCATTGCGTTAATTGTGAATATCACGTCCCTATTTACTAACATATTAATATATTTCCACAACACGCGTAATCGTTATAAATTTGCTAACAAAGCAGCGTATTAAATACTGTTTCATGGGCAAAGGGCATAGGCATCACACGTAAACGTTACCCAATACACAAGGGGGAAATGGACATTCACACGTCCTGGTATTGCTGTAAAACTCATAACTGGCATTGTGAAAATATGTAACAAGGAAACTGAAAACTATACATCAACTATCCTTCAGAGTGAAATCTAACTTAATACAAATGATTCCACATAGAATATTTTCCGTATTATAGGATGATATTGCCGATTATTTACGTTCACTTATTTATTTCTCTAACCCACATGTATATGAATTCTTCAGTCCCACGTGAAAAATAAAAATTCATATCAGTAATTGTAAGATAAAACTTGTGTAGCCGAATATGCGGAATTTTCAAGCATAGAAGCCTAGAAATAAGCGATTAGATGAATGAAAATTCTACACGAAGATTATAAAAGTCAATAAAAATTGTCTAGTCAACTATACAATTTTATTTGTCAGAGAAAAAAACACGATCGATTACGTCGCTTTGCTGACAATAGTAAATTAAGTGTGCACAAAGATTGTGTGTTGAAGAGAAAACAAAAGTAAGTGATTTATGGATTGTAGTCATTGTCCTCGTTTCAAGTAATGACATCTCTTCAAGAAACAGTCTAAGCAGCAAAAATTCGTGTCAAATATACTTTAATTATTTAAATGGAAAGATTATGTTCGGATGAATAAAAATAGCAATAAACGATACAATACTTTTTGAGTTACATTTATTGCTACTATTGGCATTTATTGCCTTTACATTTGTTGCTATGTTACATTTATTGCTTTTGCTATTTATTGGTATGTATTACACCTTATACTATTAATTCCATTAGCAATAACTAATTAACTTTTTTTCTTTTTTATTATCTCATGGTTCAAACATTCTTTATTCCTTGTTTACTATAATTACATAGGCCAACACAAAAAGTAGTCAGACCCAAAGACTTCACACATGTTTCTCTATGTATTTCAACGCGCTGAATGCGAATCTGAAGCCAGAGTTGCGCCACCACTCTCCATTTTGTATAGCGCAAAAAGCATTGTGAAAAGACCTTTTTGTTTTCGGGGGGGGTTTTGTCATACCGAAAGGCTTAACACGTGTTTCTCTATGTATGTCGACGCGCTATTTAAAGAGGCTACTACGTGAGCTACATCGGGTTCTTGCGATTTATATATCCCGCTGTCGTCACATTTGCCACATTTTTTTTTATTTCTTCGTGCTTATTGCAAATACTCATTGCCTCAAGTATAGACAAATCATAAAAAAAACATTTTCTCAAAAACTGTTTCCAATTTTTTCTTAAAAATTATTTTCCACGGATAGAAATACGGATAGAAGCACGGATAGAACAAATTTACAACAATTGCGCAGATGAAAATTTTATTGAACTCTCAGATTAAAAAAAAGATCAAAAGTAAGAAATAATGCGAGAAAATATCTGCAGTTGACGCACCTACAGTTACTTTTAAAACAAAGATTTAAAAAGCGCTTTTCAGAAAAAATTGGAACCTTCTGTTGTATTTAGGGAATTTTCCCTCTTCTGGGCACTGTAGATAATCAGAACTTCCCGTTTCGTCTGCCACGGGGGTTACTGCACTATTGACCGGCGCAACGTATGAAGTCTAGTGATGCACGTCCTTTCTTGTATTATTTTTAACGGTTAGGTAATATTATAATACTACTTCAACATACATTTAGGTTATTTCTGAAATATGAAAACACTACATCAAAATAAAGTTTACGTCACGTTATTCAGATCATTTTCCTCTATCTATTCAAAATTTTTTTTAAAAAATGGGGTTGTACTTGAGAAAATTTTGTTTTAAAAATTGCGTTTATGTCACACAAAATTAGGAATAAACTACTCCTATTCTGGAAAAAGTGATCATTGTCTTCTTTAAAGATCTAATTTTGATAAAAGGATATTATTCACAAGTGCAGAGTATTTCTACGGGTTCAATTGCTTATAAAAACCTCTAATTTGCGAAATGTTAATAAGATAAGGTATGAGTATATTGGTACGCATACATTTATACGGGTATACAGGTATACGTTTGCATTTCACGTTACATACATTTTAAAAGTATTTAACTCATAACAAGCGAGATGTTAAAAATACATAGGTATGTTGAAATGTAAAGTTTACAAACTTCTTAATGGATATAGCCCGTTTGTCATGTGAATGAATATATCGTGCTGTAAACACAGACAAAATTTGAAGAAAAATATTGAGCCGTTTTTGAGGAAAATTCGGAAATGTTCTAAGGAATTCTCATGAAAACTCTTCAGAATTAAACGATCGCATTGAAATTCGCAGGTCCTAAAGTTCGACAAGGACGATTGGGAAGAATCCATTTTTGGGAAAATCCTGTGCGAGCTTTATGTGCTAACGCAGTTCAGAGACTGACAGACGTTGACACATTCCCGGCATACTTAAATTGAACACAACACTTAAAATGCGCTCTCATCATGACTAAAAACATTTAAGGGCTCATTCACGAAAGAGTTTTTTAAGGTTAAAGATGCGTATGGGAAATTCTTCACTTTCTTTTCATTATACATCATTACTTATTAGTTATACTACTGATATTACAATTTTTACAATTTGGTAATTCTGTGAATTGTAAAGAGGCTGTTCATTTTGGGTATGAACACTTCTGATAATGGAATATAATTTGTCAACCAATTGTACAAAGGAGGGGGGCAAGTAAAAAATGGTTTCATGTAAGCACATGTTGAACGAGTCCTAAAAACGAGAGTCTGAATTCAATTCAAATAGTAATTCGCTTGCCTCCAACTCGATAGTTTTCCAAGTTTTTCGTCAGATCCCAGCCCTCGTTTGCCTCTCTATCCTCACTCACGGCTCCATCCTCGCCAGCCCTGCGCCCAGGGCCGCGACCTGAGCTCCGCCCCTCTCGTTGTAAAACGCCACGTCGGAGGCAGAAGAGCTTTCGACGCTTAAGTGACACATGAATATGGAAGTAGACGTGATCGAAACTTCTCCTATCATTAGCATTCTTCAAAAGTAGTTGCCCGTCGTAATCTGAGGAGTCAGTCATAAAAGTTTTCTTTACTGCTATTCGTCGGGATTTTCTTTTTAAAGAAGCTGACGTTAATCCTCTTGGTTTTCGTTTCCCTGGAGTGAATACTTTCACGTTTTAGTAGTATTTTTGTGTACAGGAAATTATAAACGATTTTGTAGGGCAACAGAGCTTTAAAAGAACTCATTTTGTAAGGTAAGTTTTAATAAAGCAACCTGAAACTCCGTTGAGTTTCACACGTGTACGACCGACTCTACCGCCCAAACATTTTACGGATTTCTTAAGGTATATTAACGCAAGAAGTTGACATATACTGTCCCCAAATTATGCACTCAGATAAAAGGTTGATTTAACAATGGTGTCATTTTTGGAGTGCGCAAAACTGTCTGGTACAATCCACAAACACAGTTCAGAAAGCGATTAAACGCACAAGCCCAAGTGATGCGTAATACAACTGGAACTTGTCAAAAGATTATAACTGGAAATAATGATACATTTTTTTACTGAAAATACACTTAACCAATGTAAAGTGCAATGATGTTAATTTAGTTAGTACGGCAAGAAATGGTGGGGAGAATACTACAATAATGCTCGTCACTTAAAGGGTGATGAGGGAGCACTTAGGATCTATTTCCGAACAACACGTGATGTAGCATATCTCATTTAAATATGCACTAAAATTATAGCGAAATTTTGAATGAATTCATTATCATTAAATCAGTTTTTAAATGCTGTATATTTTCGGGATGGCAAAGTAAAAGAATTGTTACTAATAAAAAACATATTTTTGATAACCTACGTAGTAAGCAAATTATAACATACGGTGCGCAAGAAAACTGGAAGTGTTGTCCTTTTCACTTTTTTCCCAGTGATTCGTTCCTACCAACATAAATGCAATTTTTAGTAGTCTCCAAGTCTCCGATTTGATACGGAACGGAGAGACTTTCCTGGCGCACTGTATTTCCCGACTAATGCCAAAAAAATAATTGAATTGACTCAATTAAATATTTTTATTTTCAAGGGCTATTGAATTAAATACTAGACTCAACTAATGTCAATCTTCGTCAATAAATAAAACAACATTTATAAACTTTATGGAATTTACAAGCAAAATTGAAGTGTTTGCCTCGCTTGGATTTTATTTTTATATTATGATAATTTTATTACAAAATTTAATGTATGTTTAATTATTATTATTATTATTATTATTATTATTATTATATTTTTGCGTCCTTTATAATTTCCAATAGTGTAAGTTGGCACGTACCCGATGGCATGCCGCGGTCAACTTCTCCTAAACTTTTACATGCCTCCCCCTAAAGGAGAATCGCAATTGCAGCCACTTCGACTGTAGTGGATGCAGCGCGGTGTGAGGTCCGTACTGCGAAGCGACTACATACATGCTCAGATCAGGTTTCAGGGGATTGTTTCGTAGGGGCAAATGAAAGGCAATGCACTTGTGTATAATTAAATTTAATTCTTGAAATGTTGATTAGTTTTACAAGTAAATAGTTAGGCAGTAAGCCGGAGGACCAATGAATGTTTGTGATTTAAGTTTCTTCTTGCTTGAAGTTTACACTTACAGTTTGATGACAGTACAGCAAACGCCAACCCAGGTCAGACGGCTGAGTGTGTGCCGTCGGTAGAAATGGGCTGCGGATGTTGCGGCTGGTAGGCTGAATGTTACCACGGGCGCGTACTCGGCTGCTGGAGCGGCCCGTATTGTTGACTGGGCCAGGTGAAGTCCGATTCACGGGTGGCCCGAACGTAGATCGCGGTCTGCTGGCCGCGCTGATTGATCGTGGGAGCCTTGATAGGCAGAGCAAGGACAGCTGACTCGTTCGCAGGCTGTCTCACGAGTAGGGTAGTAATTGTAGCAGCAGTAATAGTAGTTTGACGTAGAAGTGCGACTGCGTGGTTTCACATAGTAGTGAACAGAGCAGTAATTGTAGCAGCAGTATATTAGTTTGACTTAGAAGTTGACATAGTAGTTGCAGTAGTAGTGATGATATAGAAGTCTCACATAGTAGAAATGACATTGAAGAAATGACATTGAAGTGCCTGCGTAGTAGCAGCGAAATTGACTGATAGTTTTACGTAGTAGTAAGATTGACTGAAGAGTTTGACATGGTAGTGTTTGACATAAGAGTGGCGCGTGGGAGCGAAGTTGCCGTATTTATTGAAGCGTATGTTTCCAAAAGCAGAGGGGGGAGAGTCACGTGACAATTGCAGCTAGCCTATGAAGTACAGTGAGACGTAGTGTGCCACAAGAGATGCTCGCTATTCGTTGTTATGTTTTGAAGTGTGTCACGTGACTTGTGATGGCACTGGCTGTGCCCGCGATGGCTGCATCTCATTAGCAAGGTTTGGTATTTTCTCACGAGAACCGCGATGCTGGTTGAGAGAAAGGGGCGGTGAGGCGGGCGCGGTCGCGGTCGCGGGCGCGGGCGCGGACGCGGCTGCCTAGCAGATGCGTTCGTTGTCGGCGAATTCTAACGCCTGTATTGGGGCGGGAGGCACGTAGCGATATCTGGAATGTTTGTAAATATGTCTGGCCGCCGAAGTCTGAGAAAAGCAGGTAAAAGGCTAATGGCTTGAGGGCCGCGCGCCCGCCGGGGGAGGCCGAGCCTGCCGCCCCTTCCCCGGCTTACAGTAAGTACGCGGCGGTTCGGCGCTTGCGGCCAGAGGGCTCAACGAGAGTCGTTTTGTTCCCCGAACATCTGTGTTTCATTTCTTATGTTTTTGTATAAACGTGCTAGAGCCGTGAGAAACTTTGAGGGTGGGGCAGCCGAAGAATGTTGGCCGCGCGGGGGAAAGACAATTTGAGGCTGCAGCCTGCTGGCGAGTTTCCTTGTAATTGTTCGCGAGATTGAACAAAGGTGCCCGCGCGCGATTTCACTGGCAAGTGGAAAATCGCGGAAAGAAAATAACGTTGCGTTGAATAAACTAATTACTAGTTGTTCAATTGAGCGACAATGTAGAATTTGATTTGAAGTAACGAGCAGGGGAAGTAGTTAATTAATTGCCGCTTTGTAATTTAATGCTTGTAAATTAATAAGTGATGTGGCGATGAAGAACTGAAAGGTTGTTGCATTCAGAAATAGCGGAGAATATGCAATGTGAGTGAGGTCTCACCTTTAGTACAGAATGTTTGTAGTACTTCTAAAATGCGAATTTTGATATCCTGAGTAGAGAGGAAAATTTGATAGATTTGATTGCGGCCTTGTAGATTGATTAATCGAATTGACGAGATGATGCTGAGAAAAAGGTCTAATGAAAGTTGGAGTTAGTTGAGGCACTTTGAATGTGCGTTTGCACCATTTTGTTGGACATGAATTTTGCGAGATATTAAAATGTTCTAACTTCTTGGCGGAAGTTGGATACGTAGCTTGAGATTTTGTGGATTTGCGAAAGGATTGTGCTTTCGCGTTGCTAGCCGATTTCGGCGGAGTTTTCGTATGTGAAGTCATATGTCCATGTTTGATAGGCTTGCTACTAGTTAGGAAATTGCTCCTCTGTGATTGAAATTTGGGTGACAAAGGAGGCTCGTCATGTAGCTCGGAGCGCAGTTCCTTTGCAATTGCGAAATTCGATAAGACTCTAATGTCCCGATTGCCTGATTGAGACGGGGAATATGAGCCGCTGGCGACCCAACCTAGCTTCGTTTGTGTTAGTGTAGGTCCGTTCTCAATGCGGCGAATACCGCCTTCGTTAATTTCGGCGACGACAGAGGCGCCTAGCAGCAAATCTAGCGGTTTCTCTAGATGAAAATTTGGGTCCGCAAGCTCGCATTCGGCGGGTAAGTGCCAGGTGAAAATATCTGCTTCGACTGCCGGAAGCGGATGTGAAATGGCATCTACGACAATGAATTCCTGTGTAGTGCTCCAATTCTTGCAACGCGAATTTAATTGTAGTTTTGCGATCTTCGAGGCGGAAGATGAGGCGCGACAAACACTTTGGATCGTGATGGAAGACTTTGTGGGATTGATTTCGAGCATTTTCAGAAAGTTTTCAGTTATTAGGTTGCAGTTCGAGCCCGAGTCGAGAAGACAGGTGGCCGGGCGAAAGTAGCCTCGCGCCGTGACAGCGTTCACTATGGCGGTAGGCAGAATGCAGCCGTGAGTGGCTGGAGTCGAGCAAGCATTTGTGTATACTTCTCGCTGCACGTATGCAGTGTTTTTGGGGCGACGAGGTGTTGTCGTTCCCTTGTTGCCTTGGATTTTGCCATTCGGGGGAATGCGCGTTAAGATTAGAATTTTGTGGCAAATCTGATTGTACGGTACTAGACACGTGGGTCTGGGCAGCTGCCGCGTGATTGATTATGCCGGAAATGTTAGATCGCTGAGGTGCAGAAAATGATTCATGCAAGAGGCTGTGATGTTTGTTTCCGCAATGAAAACATTTTCGGTCACTACATTTGTGGCCGTCTACAAATTTCCGTAAACAGTTGTTGCAGAGTTTGTGGGTTTTAACAAAGTTTCGTTTCGCGTCGGCGCTGAGGGCGCGAAAACTAGCGCATTGATGCAGCATGTGCCTTTCGCGACATTTGATGCAGTTGTCGGAAGGTAGCGGCGTGCGTGCAGGAGCCGGCGCGGAAGCTTGCGCGCGCGGATTGAGCTGCACGGGAGCGCTCGGGACGGCGGCTTCAGTGATTTGAAGGATTTTACACCGCCGTTGCAGAAAGTCCCATAAGTCGCGCAAAGTGGGAATGCGGTCAGCAGGTATTGAATTTTCCCACTGACACATAGTGGCTCTGTCAAGATGGTTGACAACCTTGTGGACAAAGAGCAGTTCTCGTAAATCTACGCCCAAGTCGAGATTTGATAAGGCGTTTATATTCGATTGGCAGTGGTCGATAAATGCGCTTAATGACTTAGCGGGAGTCGGGTACTAAACGCGGGGGATTGTCTAGCCCGGATAAATGCGAGAAAGCTATCAAACGTGGATTCGAATAGCGAGAACAAAGGGTACTCCAGGCGGCAGAGAAGTTGTCACCTGTGAGTGGTATGTTGGCTATTACGCCTTTAGCTTCACCGATCAATGACTGACTGAGATAGTAGAATCGACTGATATCTGCTAGCTGCAAATTGTCGATGACGAGGGCCTGAAAAATGTCGCGATATGATAG
This sequence comes from Acheta domesticus, assembly GCA_031308135.1. Taxonomy (NCBI): domain Eukaryota; kingdom Metazoa; phylum Arthropoda; class Insecta; order Orthoptera; family Gryllidae; genus Acheta; species Acheta domesticus. Next base: position 244,802,863 of record JAHLJT010008446.1, on the reverse strand, counting down.
CCACTCGGTGTGGTTACCGCTGAAAGTTGGCAGAGGCACTTCAGGGAGGCGTAAAGCAGGAGCTGACTGTGAAGTACAGCTGTGACCTGATGCCGCGGATGGACATGGAGAGGTCGGTCTAGCATGATTTGGTGAAAATTGAGAATTGTTGTCAATTTTAAACTGTTACTTCGCTTATAAGGTCAAAATAGTCATTTTCAAAGTTAATGTATAAAGACGAATTGCGTCTTCATCTTCGACTAGCTCATTTTGAATTTCAGTGTAGTCGTTCCAATTTTTTTGTAAAAGAGTTTGATAAGAAAGCAATTTCCTGGTACGATTGTTTGTCTTCGATTTCTAGATTTCGAATGACATCTTCGCGGGCTCTAAATCGCTTGAGAATGGCATCTCGAGCCGCGAGATATTTGCGCAAAGTATTGTTCGGTGCCATTTTGAAGTAAGTTAGAAATTAGTAAGTGCCCGCGTTGGGGCGTAACCAATTTTGAAAAAATGTGCAAAATGTGAATGCACTAGCAAATCGCGATAAGGGGGGGGACACACACTCAGCCGCTGATGTGGGCTGATGTTGACCTGTACAAACATGCACACTGAACAATACAATAACAATAGATAAGCACTTGGCAAAATAGACACTGAATTGAGCGAATAATAGTAGAAAAACACTGAATAACACAATATAAATTGAGAAAAAAACACTGAATGATACAATAGCTGATAAAAATTGTGAATTGCGCTATGATAAATAGAAGCAATAAATAATGCACTAGTAAATAAAACACTGAATATTGGTATAGAAATTAGCACTGAATAATGTAATAGTTAAATCACTGAATAGTACAATAATAAAATGAGCACTGAATAACGAAATAGTAATTAAACTGAATTGTGCAATAATAAATGAGCACTGAACACTGAATAGTAATAAACACTGAAAAGTAAAGAATCAGTAGATAGGCGTTGATTGATCTGAATGATTGACTGATTCGAATTGTAACACTTTTCACGACACTGGTGAATTGGCGAAGAAATTGATTAAAATAGTTTCAAAGCTTTCATTCCCTGCTGAAACAATTCCTGAATCCTGTCTGATGTATTAATTGAGAGAGTGGCTGTATAACATTGTAATGGTGCTGACAAGATTCGGCCCGGAGCCGACCATTATATGTAGTGGATGCAGCGCGGTGTGAGGTGCCGTACTGCGAAGCGACTACATA
>JAHLJT010008446.1:244782511-244800649 GCA_031308135.1 Acheta domesticus | reverse complement strand
ACGTGTTTGGAGTTCTGGTTGTAAAAAACCAAATTCTTGCCGTGAGCTCCAAAGGCGCGCAACCACGGCGCTTACCAGGGCGCTGGGTCCGAAGGCGCCGCGCATCCTGCGCGAAACCGGCCGAGAGGCGAACAGCGACACACATCGGTCCTATCTACGGAAAGGGCCGAAGCACGTCGCCTTCACCTTCCGCGCGCTGCCTCATGACACGCTTGCTACCCTGTGTGAGCAAGCAGAGGCAGCCGAACGCGGGGGGGAAGAATCGCCTTCGGCCGTGGGACACGCGGGGAACGCGGCGCCGCGCCGCACCTGCCACGCCTCCAATTGGGCCTGAGCGCCACGGACACTTTGAGCCAAGTCAGTGCCGTGGCGAACAGAAGAATAGTGTGGTGCAGTGTTGTGTTGTGCAGTGGGTGTGAATGAGTAGAATGAATGGTTATGTATATAATGAAACAGAATGAATGATGCGTGAATGGAATAAACAAACAAAAAAGAAACATTTCAGTTAAAAGTTTTACTTAGGATTAAGATAAATTAAATAATAAAATTTTATGTTAAATTAGGTATGCCAAAGTGCTACATTAGTAATTAGAAAATTAGATTTAAGCTAAAATTAAGTTAGTTTTACTTAATTTTAGTAGTTAAACAAAGATCTCTCCCTCTCAGCTGCTTAAGCCGCTAGGCAGCAGCCTACTGTAAATGATTTAAAGAAAAATAAACTCCCGCCTCCTCAGGGGTACTGTGGAGGGGAAAGAAAGAAAAAAAAAAAAAAATGGAAACTTAACTGAATTGTTTTCACCTTCCTCATTTGAAAACACCAGGCGGGATGCAATCTGACTATGCCTTTCCAGGTAGCCACAGGTGAAGGGGATTTTCTGGGAAACGAGGAGTAATGGAAAACGGACTACTATACGCAATCGGGCAATTCCGTATAAGTTCAATTTCCTTTATGTTGTTTGATCAATAATCTTGAAGATTTGCGAGTCGAACATAAAGGTGTAGAAAGTTGAATGGCGCTAAATATCAACGTTGTAATCTAGCCCACTCGAATATACTTTTATGTTTATCGTCCCTTAACATTTTCTACAACTACGTAGCGTATTCACGGATGCAAATTATGAGAAAAGAAACTTTTGTAACATTTTAAGGCGATTGAAAGAACGGAATATTTCTCTCTAATACCACTGAAATAAGAATTGCATACATAACGTACATAAAATATGCCACAAAAATACGATAAACAAATTTCTACTTCAGGCCCACTTCCCTACCCACAACATCACCCCTGAAAATAATGTCATTTTTGAAATTATGTATTCAGTATGCATGACTTCATTACCTGGCACACATTATACAAACCCAAACACGTTTGAGCAAGCTGTGCTCACTCTACATTTTTCTCCAAAGAGCTCGTCAATTGGCGATGTCAGTTAGCATCGAGAAATTTAAATGAATTTTACATTGCTTCCAGCAGTAAGCAAGCAATTGATCGTTCTTGCATACACATCTAAATTGATATTAGTATTCAACCGGATCTGAAAATGGGTTCCAACGCAATCCCCAGCCTTTACTCCACGATATTGAAATGTTTGTGCTGCTTGTGCAGCTATCTCGCTCCGCACACACAACAAAATTCATACAAAATCGAAACTCCCCACTGAATCGCATACCTTTAAAACTTACGGCGTGGGAAGCGTGATAAAAATGGCGTTTCCACTGTAGCGTACAAACTCCATTGAAACATTCCAGCGATGCAAGACGCGCCGCGTTCACGTTTCTGCTACAATTAATTGCTGCGGGTTGGACGGCCCGGGCAAAAACGCGAACTCGGCAACTGCATTGTTCAGGGCTTCGCAGTGGCTTCTTTATGGCACTCGTCACACTCAGCAGGTACAATGCTCGCCCGCTGCAAACAGGCACAAAACATTTAGGAAAAATAAAACGAAGAGAAAAAAAATCTTGGGAGTAGCTTCGGGTGGAGCGCTGCCCACAGCGTTTTCATTCGCCTCCGTCACCCACTCCGTCTCTGCTCCTTCTTCTACACTCACCGAGCGCTCGATGGGATTGTGGTTTCCGCGCCATGTTCTAAGAGTCCCCACTCCCACCACCACCACCCCACCCTCTCCCAGCGCTTTAAATAATGTACAAAATTGCGAAACAACATGCATAAATGAGTGCGAAATAAAATCCAGAAAATACAGGGCCTGGAAATGCAGGCGTAAAAACGAAATAAAATGCAAAAGCGTCTCCTGGCCGGTGGGAAAACCTACGGGCTGTGCGCGTGATCACGCATGTGAGAATGAGTCTAAATGTGAGCGCGTGACTACACATTCGGAGTTCTCCGCGGTCGTGAAGATCTAATCGGAGCTTGGCGCACAGCTAACCCGGAATTTTTGTAGAGGTTTCCAGAAAGATATCCCGGCATAAACGTACGTCAACATATCTTGACGCTACTATTCAGGCAGTAAATTGCATTTATAAGCGTTAATTAATTCGAAATTGAGTGAATAACTCCAGAGCAACATAAGACTCTTTGGAGTAGTGTGATATAGGATATAAATAACAGTATGCATGTGTGACTCGTGTGGTAAATATACATAACACTTCAACCCCTACCACAGCCACCAACTTCGAACTTAAGTTCAATGAGCAAGAATTAGCAGTTTTGTACTCCTCATTCAATGGATGAAAGAAAAAAATTCGAACTGCTATCTATTTTACAGAATTGCGTGCGAGATTATTTCCTCTTAGAACGTGTATTTGTCCATCTCATCGGCGAGATAACGGATATTTCTATCAAAATAAATTTCTCTCAAACTAAGTTACTTAGTTTACATGGAAAAGCATCTTTTGTGGATCTGTTAACACAATTTCTTTGAATGCCTTCCATATATTTCTTTCCATTAGAATATGGCACTTCAACTTGAGGTTTCAAGAAATTATAATAATTTCAACAATATTATCAGATACCAACCCCGATTTGTTGAATTCTCAGAACTTATTTTTTTAAATATAATCAAATGCAGAAAATTAAATAACATAATAAAATAGGTATAAATCTTTATATTTAAATTAGGTTATTAAACAAAGTAATGAAGGGAATAATGATATACTCTCGCGGGCTTTTGATACTGAAAAACAATTCCATTTGTTAGGGTGCCTATCGTTTCGGGCAAGTCATTTCACTTAAACAATTGCATAAATACGCAGCAAAATTGGTTAAGAATAAACAAAGAGTGTGGAGAAGTACAATCAACTTCGAAATGAATAGTGTTTCAATGATTTTACACACAAAAATGCATCATGTTTATCACCATGCGGTCTCGTAGAACAGCCCCCACTGGCAACACCAGTCTTGATAGTTTCAAAATTGAGTAATTAAAAATATGTCTTTAATTTGATTCAGTCTTTCACTTCTTTCTAATAAAAAGTGCTTCTGGTCGGTTTTGGAACATTGCGTACGGAACATCATTCAATTGTTTAAAAGTTTCTAGCTAATGAGGGCAGGAGCTTGCGACAGACGAGCAAGGAAAAGTTGCAGGTTTAAGCTACAAAAAGAAATCAGCAAAAACGTAAATGAACGGTAACTCTAGAATATAATTTCACCTGTTGATAAAAAAGTCATGTCCGCTAAGAACATGTCATCAATATCGTAAGAGAAAAGACAGGAGGGGAACTCTTCCCCCTGAGCTAAGTTCTCTACCATCCCGACGGACGGCGCAATGTTGGGACTACCACACGAAATGTGTTGTCGGCCTCGTATGTGGCGCGCGCTCGTGTCAAGTCACGAGCGGCGGGAGAGCCCACAAGTGAGCCCACGGCGTTATCGTGCAGTGACACAAAAAATGAGTCCATAGCTCAGCACCTAACTAGAAATACTATGAAAACGCTGGTACTTTTTGTGAAAATATGTTTCTGCTTTTGAGCATATGTCAGAAATGACACGAAACTTCATTTTATTCAAATGGTTAGTAGTAGGTAACGGTACTAGTATTGGCCTCTGCGACAGTAGTCACAACTTCAAATACAAAATTTCCAAAATAAAAATTGAAGGCTTAAAACTGACTTAAGGTGGTTAGAGCGAGATACGTGTTATGTTTAACATGCCTTTTTTATCGTATTAATCAAAAGATGAGAAGTTCTTCTATGTTCTGGGAAAGTTTGAATCGATTTTACCGTCTAGTTTTTGCGTAACGAGACCGTAAAGTTTGTTGTTTTAACACGGGCTCTTATGGTAGCCTGACAAATCTGACCTGAAATTTTAAAATTGTGAGAAAATTAACTGTTGAAGATGTTTTTAAAAACTCTTCTTTAGGTAGCTAGCATCTCGAAGAATCAATATGCGCAATTTGAAGGACATGTACCGTCTCAAATAGGAGAATTTCGGAAAATTATAAACCTAAACCAGTCCACGGCGAGACGTTCGCGCGCTTTCTAGTGTCGGGGACTGTGACGCACAACCCGGCAACACCGTGCGCGCAGCGCGCTTCATTCAAATCGAGTGACAAGTCCTCTTGTAGAGTTAAATAATAAATGAGTTCTTTATTGTTTATAATACTTGGATTACAAGTTTCAAACAATGTTATTGTTCTTAGATATAAATTCTTAAAGTTCTTACATTCCTCGGGATCTTCTGGGCGCAATTAAAAGATCCAAAAGGTTCATATTCCATTTTTTATCATGCAAGACACACAATGGATTGTCATTGCCTTCTACACCACAGTTGCAAGATACCTTACACAGAACTCAAAGCAGCAATCTTTAATGTACATCAATCAGAAGAGCTACTGGATGGGCATTAACTTCACAAATTATTGGAAATAGACTTTTTAGTGGCATCAAATGTGTTACAATGATAAAATACTCTTTTTGCTGGTGCTAATATTAACCATTGAAGGTTGGTGCAGTAAATGCAGAGCTGAATTTTGCTACTAGTGAAATAAAAATGCTTGGGACTCCCATCCTTGTAGCCGGATTTTTTAAAATAAATATTAAACTCTTCATAAAATGTTTTTATCTGAATAATAGCTATTAATCAAATAGTTTACTGAACTACAATGCTTGATTTTAAAAATAAATTGAATGGAACAATAAGAAACTAAACTTGTATTTGTAAATGAGAAATTTAAAAAGCAATTTCTACTTTGTAAGCAATTTGTTAATTTGCATCTGTATTTGTACAAGGATTTATTTATTTATTGATAAATAGCCCGAGACTAATGACACATACAATACAAATACAATTTTAACACAATAATAGTTTATCAGCACTATTGAATAGTACAATAATTATTCCCTTACATTTGGTATGTAACTACACCCACTTTCTCTCTAAATGCTCTAACTGAGCCCAATTTGTTTTATTTCCTCTGGTATTTTGTTTTATAAAACAATTCCATTATTAAATACTGATTTGAATTACATATTGTACTTACATTTTCTTGGTAGAATTTATTTGCTTGTCTCATTAAATAATTATGTATATCTGAGTTTTTTCTTATCAAATATTCCGGGACCAATTTATTTTCTAATCTGTACATAAATGTTAACATCTCTTTTAATATCCCTTCCCACCAACAAATAGCCCAACTCTCTTAACATTGAATAATATTTTCACTCTGCCCTTCATTCAGTATTGCTTTCATTCCTCAATTATGGTTTCGTTGTAAACTTGCTATTTCCTTTTTATTTGCCAAATCCTGTACTGTAGAACAGGTCTTAATATGGGGAACCAAAATTAATTTAAATAACTCCTTTCCTTTCTTTGAAATAATTTTTCTTAGTTTGTATAATAAATTAAATTTCTTTGTTAATTTATTATGTATTTAACATGTCCCTTAAAAATTTAAACCATTATTAACTATCTGTCATAATTAAAGCTTTTTAATTAATCAAAGGTTTTTCTGAAGGAGAGCCCAAAATAGTTGGCACTTAAAGGCCTACAGTATCTAAATCCATCCATGGGCAAATGTAATTGTAAGAGGAATGATAAATTCAGTCTTTGGTAGTATTAGTTTTTTAATACAAAACCTTTTTCTATACAATACTTTATTTTATCTAATAGTTTCCATTTCCTGAACAGTCTCATGGGTCTCATGCCTTTTTTCCCAAAACATTTAAACCTCTTTTCATTTTGAGTGCAACATCAAGACAAACGAGTACAAAAGACCACGCCCCTTGGAATTCTCTTTTGAAGATTTTTATCTCCAACAATGTTATAATTTTATTATTGATTGTCTAAATAAAACAGCCCGTAGAATTATATGATGCGGTAATTTCATTTTATCAGCTTTAGTTTGATTTGTACTTTACACAATAATCTTCATCTAAATCAATATCATAACATGATACAAAATTATGCTGAAAACATTGCAACCAGCAAATAGCTTCTATGAAATACATAATCCCACTGCTGTAAATAATATGGCTTTGGCAATTGCAAAAAACAGTTTTAAAATTTCAATCAAATCTATTGAAACATAAAATTTGGTCATGTAGTTTAATTACCTAAGCAAAAATGAAATAGAGGAATAAGAGAAAAACACATTTTTTTATTGGGATAAGAAGGATAATAAGGAGCAGTAGTAGTCAATGATTAGGATTTCTGTCAAATTACAATACTGCAGAGAAAGCAATACAAAGCTTTATACAATGTTGCAGAGAACCAAACTGCTAATCTTGTTGTTAAGTAATAGAATAATCTAAGGTTTATCATTGAATTAGCACAGGTAATTCAAGAAATAAAAATTAGAGAATAACAAATATTGAAAAAATATTTGAAAACTTTTTATTAAATCACTGTTCTCGTGATACTGGGGAAATTATTTCGTCTTTTCAAATTCCACTTTGGAAACAAATCTTCCGCCAATTCGCTCAGATAGTGATATTTACCACGTGTAGACCAGGCAACAAACAGTATTCACTCATTAAAAACAACGAAACTTCGAAGCAAATTGAGCCTTGAGACGACATGCCAATCTCAAGAACATTACGGCGTTGCCCAATGTACCAAAGACTTTTCTCTCTTCTCAAACGTAAACATTTTTGCCTTTGTTAGTGACACTGTACAAAAACATGCAGATACATGTCTATAATACTTCTTTTTATGATTTTGCTTGTACTAATTGTGTAATAGTGCTTTTTGCATTCAATCTTATGCCTCAATTTTTCATTTCTGGGCCACGCGATCGGTTGGTGCTAGTTAAGAAACTAGTCAACGGTAGGTCTTTACGTGGTATTAAAATATTTTTATTTTCCATCTATGAAACAAATTAATTCTTATAATTAAATAAAACTCAGCATAAGAGTCCCTATTTTGTTTATGTAGGTCTTACAATACCCACTTACCTCGCAAATAAATATTTTTGAACGTAATATGGACTCTCTGTCTACTAGGGAATATCTCGCTCTATCCACCTTAAATGTGCAGTACGTGAACACATGCCTTCTAGTGATTAAAATAAAGCAAATTTATTGATTTTCCCTGTATTTTATTTTTCAAAAATAACGTGTAAATATCTTATTAACATTGGTAGTGCAATCATGTGAAAAGAAGAATATTTACATGCCTTTTGTTGTCTCAGACACACTCAGGCATAAAATATCTATTGGCCATTACTGAGTCGAGTATCGGACCACTACCATTTTTTTTTCAATTTTTAAATGGCCACCACTGGAATATAATCGGAGTTTCAAAATAAATTAATAAACAAGCACAAAGTAAAATTGGCAAGGGCATTTTAGACAAGAAATCTATTCACAAAGACGTACGCTATACTACGGTTTTTCTTTCTTGGCGCACGAGGGGAGGGTGTCAATAAATTGGAATATCTCACGGTATTTCTCGTCGTTCTCCGTTGTGCCGCTAGGAGTCGCATGATCGCCAGCACTGCTCGATACAGTCGCGATCATGCGTCTCTTACGGGCACAAATGAGAACGACGCGAAATACCGTGATATATTCCATTTTATTGACACATCCCTGTGCGCCAAGAAAGAAAAACCGAAATATAGTGACCGATTGAGTCACGTAACAGCTTTATTACTGTAGCCCAAAATATTTTAGAAAACTACGAAAATGTTCGTGCGACCTTTATCGGTACTTTTAAAATAGATGCGAATAAAAATATCAAAAATATGATTTTATTTTGTGGAGATGAGTGGTAGACAAAATGGGACTTTCTGACATTGCCAATCAACTACAAAAGCAATTGCCAAACAACTACTGAAAATTGACAAGCAGCGCCCGAACGGGATTCTTGATTAAAGATGTCTTTTATTCGGGAAAATCCCCAACCATAATACCCGAGTCAAAATAGATATCCATTAAAAATTTTCCTGAAAAAATCCGCCGAATTTAGATCTGACTGGAGAAACCAATAGGTATCCTCAACAATGCTTATGTTTTAGATGTCGACGCAAGTAAGTTTTTCAAATTTGAATAACTTAGAGATTGTGTCTTCTAGTGAATAGTAACCGAACGTAAGATATCTTATTTCTTCTTCCTTCCTTATTTTATATTTAATAATTAAGCTGAAGAATTTTTACATTAATCATTGTTTTTATTTTATATTCAAATTGTGGCTTTATATATATATATATATATATATATATATATATATATATAATATATATACACACACTTTCTTGGGCATTTTAGGTTCAATGTGAATCGCTATTTTGTGAACTTTGTAGGTCTCAGACACGCTCAGAGAATAGAATAACAATTAGCCGTTACTGAGTTGAGTATCTAACTCAGAAATAGCCAGTAGTTACCATTAATATTTACAACTTTCACGTGCGTACTAGTGAAACAAATCTGGGTTACGGAAAGAAAGAATCAAAAAATAAGCAAATGAAAAATTATTCATTTTTAGCAAGAATTCTATTCAGTAATATGTATGCTAATTGTTCATTGACTTTTACATGAATTTAGTACTCCAGGCCAATCTTTTGAGAAAACTACCGGTGTTCTTAACTATGGTCACAAATGGCGCTTTAACCCCAAGCATCAACTAACAAAAACAAAATAAATTTTAAAAAATGCCCACGGCACGTGCCGGTACACGAGCGGCGGCCAGCGAGACACGCCATGTGGCGTCCCGCAGGGATCACGTGGTGAGGCGCGTGCCGCCCCCCTCCCTCTTCCTTGTCGGTCGCCAACGTGCGGACGGCTCATCCAGGCTACAGCAGGGAACCCACTTCCACCGGCCGGCACGGCACAGTGCAGCCCGGGCTAGGCGGCACCACTGGCTCGGGTAGCGAGTCACCCTTTTACAACTGACAGCCCGGCGCAGAACGGCCAGGAACGACCGAAAGTAAGGATGTTTTCCAAAACCAATACAATCTAATTGATTTGTCTCAGTATCAGGCCCTACAATTTTTAATTTTTTTTTTAATGTAATGTGAGCTTTATATGAAGCTCTTTCCACATTTTCAACATTTTCTCAATATGGACACCAAATGTTTCGTCAATTTTCTTGTTTGAATATTTACAGCCCAGATCAGTTATAAACAAGGTAAAAGTTCGATTAAATTTAATCCGATGAATTTTTGAGAATATGGAACATTTAACCCGCCCTAGAAAGAGCAGGGTAAAAAGTTCACGAACCAATGTAGGATTACTCTAACACTTCTAGTCCTATTTTATTTAATGTATTACGTTTAAATCTACCCGTGTATAACAATTATTTGGTGTCTATATAACATAAACTTCCGAGGCTGAATATTGCCATACGCGACGCGTATTTACTTCGATTTCTTTTATTTCCCCTTTCATATTTATCATGAATCACCAGTATTCGCGACCATGAATTGGGACGAGAGAAGGAAAGATGGTGATTGACGCCCGATACACAAGTGCTCACTAGTCCGTTGAAGCCGTTAATTCCTGGAACATACCGTCAAACTGCCAAAGGCAAAACTGTCCTGGCCGTCCGACTGCACCGGATTTAACGCTCACGGAAGAATGTCGGGAAGACAGTTCCCCTGCCGGGCGCAACCACGCCGACCGGCCGATGGAAATGGTACGTAACTGACTATACTCCTATTTAAATGTAGTGTCTTTCAAGGTCACGAGTTGGAAGGAGAGGGAGGGACACTATCCTCAAATCAGGAGCATTAATAGCAAAAATTGAAGTCGTAACAAAGCTCCCGATTGTATGACAATGTGCCCAGCTACTTCCAGCTTGTGGCCTTGAAACCACACTACATTTAAATCGGAGTATACCAAGCGAACATTTCGGGCCAGGTACCGTGTAGCGCCGTGGCGTGTCGATGGAAATGGGTTCCCACCTCGTCTCCTCCGGTCGGCATGGCGAACGGAGTTCTAACTCCCCGATCTTCATCTGATTCCACCCGTCGACTCTCGTTCCTGTCGCGCGATTACCCACTTCCTGTTGCTGCCGATTCCATGGCTTTGCGCCGACGCTGATAACGCGTCTTCCTGTCGATGCTTCCCGTCCTCATTACTCTTTCAGCCCCCTCACTCCCTTTTCCTGAGCACTACCCCAATTTACTGCACCTCGGTTTTTCATTGCTTCCTGTATTCGCCGTCCCAAACTCGTTGCACCCACCTCGTTAATTGTTTTCGATACTTCCAGTCTCGTTTACCTCTGTTATTATGTTCATTTTTGTAATTGGCTTCATTTCCTCCTTTTTTCTGTTTTCCACGATACGTCTTTCGCCTCCTACTGGTGCGCCTATTTTGTTTTCATTTAATAGTCTCGTCACTTCTCATTCAGGGTCTTGGTATTTTTCCTATTCTACTTTCCTCGAAGATACTCGACATTTTTGTTAATTATGTTTTCTTTAATGATTTTCTTTTAAGACTTACCGATGCTTTTCGTCCAGTAAAATTACTCTCGCTACGTATTTACAATTCACGAGCATAATTAATGTTCACCAACGCCTTTTTCTACCTCAGAAATGTCGCCTTAAGACGACGAGTTCCTCCAATACTCACTTTCCCCTTGCTAGCATTTACGTCTTACCTCTGCGCACTGGCGGATCCAGGGGGGAATGGGGGCAATAGCCACCCCCAAAGCCCTAGAGTTTTCGTTTACCTTACTTCATTTGGCACAATTTATTTAAATATTTATGTTCGAATTATGAATTGATTTAAATAATAATACTGTATAGTTTCATAACTACACTAGATAAATAATATCAATATAATAATAAATGTTTCTTGTGTACAAAAATCTACGATGGCCCCTCCCAAAATGATCGGCTGGACACCTGCCCCTGCGATTCTAGAAGCACCACACGACCACTACACCTCCACCTCTCCTCTATCGACGCCTACGTCGTTCTTTTGCAAAGACTCCACCTTCTCAGCACCTCCTCTGCCTCGACTTCCTTTCGCTCCCCCTGCCTCTGCCCAGTCGCTCATCCCCCCCTCCCCACGCGCCCGCGGCCCACCGCCCGCGCGGTCCTATTAAATCCCGGGGAGCTATATGAAGAGCGATAACAAGCCCCCATAATGTCCGCAGCCGTAACGGGGCGCGCGGGTAACAAGGTCGCGGTTATGTCGCGCCGGCGGGGGCGGTGGTTTGGGCGCGAGGACGAGCTCGAGGAGCGAACGCAGGGGCGGGGCCGGGGGGAAGGACGAGCGCTAACGGCTGCGCCCGAGGCCGATCGCGGGCGTCGAGGAGGGGACCTCCGCCGGCGTGGCTCCCCGCCACTAATACATAATATTGCACTCCGGCAAACTTAATATCCGGCGCCTCCCGTTTCATTAGCCGAGCGCCCCGCGGGCAGCTGTGCCGACGCGGGCGACGGCGACGGTGGGCATGGAGGTGCATCGGCAAGACGCGGGGGCAAGCAGCGCGGAGCCAGTGGCGCGGGGGCGGCGCGGGGGCGGCGCGGGGGCGGCGCGGGGGCGGCGCGGGGGCGGCGCGGGGGCGGCGCGGGGGGCGGCGCGGGGGCGGCGCGGGGGCGGCGCGGGGGCGGCGCGGGGCGGCGCGGGGGCGGCGCGGGGGGCGGCGCGGGTATCGGAGCGGGAGCGGAGCAGAGCCCGGATTGAGGCCACGAGCAGGGGCCGTAAGTAAGAGACAGTTCTGGACGATTTGGCTAGTGGAGCTGATAAAATCCAGAAGGCAATGCTTATTCGTGACGATTTGAAAATCGAAAAATTGTAATCATTACAGAACAAATCTAAGAGAAAATGAATATTTTCAAAATGTACTTTATAAGAAAAGGGCGACGGGCGTAATAAAGCTGTTGTCGCTTACAGATGTCCAAGTCAATTTTATTTATTTTTGTATATTATTTATTATATATTTATTATAAATAATGTTTTATTTATTATAAGGGATTTTGGTCCTGATTTATAGTTTTGGAAAACTGGAGACTTTCTGGAGTAGTTTATGAACAATTACCACTCCAATATCCAGTTAGTGCACAAAGACAATTTGCGGGACGTGGTTAGTCATGAATTGATGACATTTAATGTAAACTAATGAGAAGCAGAATTACTCAGGTAATCAAAATGCGTAATATGTATCACTACTATTATTTAATGTAATCAATCATAATTGAAGACATCCTTGATAATGTCTTGCATATGATCAATATTTATATTTCTTTAAATATTTTAGTGAAGTCTCGCGTTATATTTAGCGTACGACATTGTAAATGTCATGCAATTGTAAATGTACTTTTATGTTTCTGTATTCTGCCACCGGGCAACATCAGCCCAATTGTAGAATAAACCTCATACCTATCTATATCTATTATTGATAATAAAATGTCAGTTGTATTTGAATCACTGACTCCGTTTCCTTAGCGAGAAGTTGTCGTAACTTCCGCACGTGCATAAGATCTTAGAGGAGGAAGATGGAAAACACTGCAGACGTAGCCATTAGTTCTAAACAATGTTTTACGTACTTGCACCATTTAGTTTTTTTTCTATATACTGTAACATAATATTATACACTGTCCCATTGAGGCGAAACAGGTTTATCGACATTGAAACACTTCTAGTTGCAGACGCCTCGATGGGTGCGGGGTTAGCGCACTGGCCTCTGAACCCCCAGTACGCGATGCCCGGATTTCGAAGGGCGGAAAATCCACTCAGTAGCCATGTCACACTTGTCATTTAAAGAATTCCTGGCGGTATGCCCGGCAAAATTGAATCCCTTCGACAACACCCCGCCCTAACGAGATCTCACTTTCTCCAAACCAGACGGTTTCGGATATACTTAATTGAGACCAACGTGTGGCGGAGAAAGTGAGAGTCAAATCTCAGGCGCATTTAGGGGACCACCCTCGAGGTGTGTCGATAAAGGTTCTCAGACCCCGCGTCGGGGACCCGCTTCCAACGAAGCCTGGGTCGAAAACTCGGGTGTGGAACAACTGCCTAAGGGCAGTCTCCCCGCTAATAATCCTACGATAAATAAAATACTTCAGTTGCGCTGCTCAAGGCAAACTAAAGGAAATCACATTTACAGCCACGTCCGTCCGATAACTGACTAGTTAAGACTTCACAGAAAGCTACATTGAGAATTGTAACTCAATATTACAGAATGATTTTCATCAATTTTTTATTTGTACGAAATACGGTACGAAAGTAAACATCCTGTATACAGAAATACGTAACTTAATTTCCTACTTTTCGCTGGCTCTTCAGAAGAAAAAATCATTTAGGACTGGGCCAGCGATATCGTAACTCCTCCCCGTACGTGGTCGTATTGTTCTCTTCTATAGAGAAAAGACGTGTTGTCCTGATAACTATTAGGCAAGAAGTTTCAAATAATAAGCATTAGACTGCTAGCGTTGTTATTGGTTTTGTTCTAGGGACTCGCCGCTAGAATAAAATGCATCACAAAACACAAAACATTAAATGCATCAGATAACACAAAAAACTAAAAATGAAAATAGAAGATTCACAAAATAAATCTATATTAAATTGGTTGTTAATGATGTAACTCATCACCAGAGTGCATCATTCATCTTACGTGTTTCCTATAGATTTTCATGCGCCTGGCGTGCTATAATGCGCGCGGGCATTGCTCGTTAGAGAGGAAGACGGATCCTATTTCATTAGTCGAATAGCGACCGACAGATACGTTCCTTCGAAATGAGCAATAACAGCCGTTCTCGGATTATGCCATAATGCAGTGCGTTTTAGAAATCACACTATTCATTCTTTCACTAATAAAAGTTCCTGTAAGTAAATAATGACGTAGCCAAGATGTTTCCGAAATACAAAAACTTCCATTCCGGCATAGCATATTTGAAAACCCACAATTTATGATGAAATTTTCAGAACGTTTCGTGCGAATACTTCAGCTTTAAAAACTTCACGTGTTTCTTTTATAGTGCCTTCGTGCTTCTATTACAAACTTCTGCGCAATTTCTTTCGCAATAATAAGGCCCGAGATAAGGAAGTAAACTATATCGAAATCCATTTTTGTTACATGGCGGAAAATTGTCTGCGTGTCGTGTCTTTGGACAAGATTTCTCCTATTTTCCGACAAGTAGCGCATCTTCGCTTTTCTGGTACGTATAGACGTTGGAAATTGCATTCTCTCTGTTCCTTTCCCAATAATTCGAATTTCCTTCGGGGAGAAAAGTGGCTCCTCTTCCACGCTAAGCCGAAAAATGGGGAGAGACTACACTGTCTGCGTCCTCCGGGCATATACTGAAATTTCGCATGGACGAACGACGGAAGCACCTCCAAAATGACATCCGAACGACATGATACAGTGTGGGCGAGGCAAAGGTAAGAGGAAGACGCAGACAAAGCAACAGATAAAGACAATCAATAACAGACACGAAAAAGTGTGACGAGAGGATAAAATGTGGAAACGTTTAGCACTATGAGGGTCAATGCAGAATGGCCACTGAAAGTAAGGATAAGAAGGACGAGAACAAGTGAGGATGGAAGGAGAAGGACGAGGAAGGAAGGATACGGCACGTACGAGGACAAGAACGAGGTAAAGACGGTAAGAAAAACGCGAAGAAAGGCGAAGGGCGAGGTGAGAATGGAATGAGGTTTTGGATGTAAATGGACCAAGTAGAGGAAGAATTTAAACTCCCAATGGCAAGGAAGGGACGTCAGAGATAACAGAGGGTGGTGGTAATGGAAGCGGGCGTCGGAAGGCATGTTTCGGAACAGACAGTTCCTCGACAGAAGATACAGAACGGCCGCTTTGACATCAGTTAAAACTGAAATACGAACCAAAGAAACACAAATTCAATATCTTTGTAATGCTTTACACAAAAGTCACCGAGTCATTTACGGCAGTATAGGAAATATGAAATTTAATTGACGTTCATTTTATTCTACCTTGAAATTATCAGTAATTGACATCTCAGTCGTCAGGGACAATAATATTAAGAAATATTTAACAGCACATAAAAACATACAAAAATATGCCAGAATGTTTAAGTTATCAAAAGTATTTCCATTTCCATATTAAAATTTCAGTCCCCCATCCCAGAAACGATAATGACCGAGAAACAAGATGTCTGGAACGAGGTCGGGACGGCCTCCGCAGTAACGGCAGAATCCCCCCGGCCGCCCGCGCCGCCTGGCCGTCCGCGAGGACGCGCAGCCGCGAGGACGCGCGGAGGGCTGGTCCGCGCGTGCGCCCAGGCGGAGGATGGATGGCACCGGGAGAAGCGGCGTCCTAACAATGTCCGATGGTAATGAAGTCCCCGAGGACCTCGTTGCAGGGACAATCAGGAGGAGCGCCGCCAGGGGGTGTGGGGGCGTCGCGAGGAGGACGCGGGGACGGGGGTGCGGGACGACGGGCGCGGGGAAGGGCGACACCGTCTCGAGTGGCGGCGCTCATCTTCATCGTCTCGGCCGTCCCCCGGCCGCGCCACGCCGTTTCCTCTCCTGGCCCCCTCCGCCCTCCCCACCCCCGCCGTCTCGTGGTCGTCCCTCGCCCCCCCGCTGAAGTCTCCGGCCCCTGAGCGATGAATAATGTTTCCTTAACACACGTATAAATCTGCCCACGGCCCGCGGGCGTGTCCCGAGGAGCAGCGGCCACCGCCGCCGTTGCCTCCGCCCGCTGCCGTCGCCGGTCACAATCGATACAGTATCTTCTCGAAGGAGAACAAGTCGAAGAAGAAGAAGAAGACGCGCCGCGGACACGCCGAGGGCAGAAGGTCGCGGGTGAAAGAGAAAGAGAAGGCGACGACGGAGACGGCAAGGTCGTCCGAGGGGAAAGCGGAAACACGGTTGTAAAAACTGGAAATGCCGCGAGTGGTCAGCGAAGCCAATGGAAAGCTTGTTACCTGACGAGACAAGTAATGCGTTCACATAGAACTAATCACTAAAAGAAAAGACGGTGGTGAATAAAACTGAAAAGTACAGGTACACGAATAATGGATTTTGAGAAAAATTGTAGAATTAATTTTTGAATCAAAAGATAAGTAAAAAATGTCATTGGAAAGACCGCAACAATTACAGGTTTTCGACCCTAATAAAAACTGTGCTTCTCTGTACTATGTACTCGAAACATCCAGTTGAAATTTGTGGCCATTTTGTAGTTGGAAAATTCGACGATATAGCAAGAAGTGCAGCTGTAAATCCGTCACGTTGAATTGGATCGTGTAAGATAATTTTGCGAATAGCTATAATGACACATTAAGTTATTAACACTGTAACGATGGCACATGATAACAATGAACGTAAAATTAGAGAACGTGTAAAGCGAGGAATGAGAACGTCCAATGAAAAGCCCCTCTTTCTGTCCAGTCATTACTTTGTTTACCATGGAGCACCAGTACAGCATAGGGATGCACAACTATATGTGCAAGTCATCAAAAAATTTTCAAAGCTTGTAAGAACATTATAATGAAAGCTGGAAATCAGAACTGCATAAACCAAAGACATACAAACCAAAGCTTTTCATGGTTAAAGTACTATATAATCTGGTTCAATTAAATTATAATATGCGAAACCCTTTCGTTCAATATAAAGATATACAGACTATTGTGACGTTTGAGTGAAATCGTCTGTGCAAAACTCTATCCAATGAAGAATTATAATCAAAATAAAGAGAGTTCTTTGAAATGATTCAGAGATTACTCCTTTGTAGCGCGTATTTTTTTGGAGAGGTTTCCAATTCTTTTAAATTCCATTAGGTATCGTAATATCAATTCAGTTCAGCAAATTAGAACACAGAGAAAAGTTAAAATACCTTTGTACACTATTTGCCTAGCTGCCTTTTAAAGAGTTTAATGTTCGAAGAAGAAAGACTGTGTCCAAATCTAGACGTTGATAATATGCCTGATAACTTGAAAGTTCTTTGGTCAGATCCAGCCAATAAATCCTCGTGGCTTTTCCACGGGGAGTAGCAAAGTTCAAATAAACGTACGTAGATGTCATTGCCACTCAAAAGGATTAATGTATTACAAGTCTTTACTTTGGCACGTCATACAATGAGAAACAGAAATACTCTAACGGTGAATGGAATTCTCACCGACTTCAAACACGAGTCCAAGCTATGAAACTCCTTATCTTCTGTGCACAGAAGAGGCACTGTTCGCCAAACATAAGACAGAAACTCACGAAATCTCCCACGGCTGCTTTCCTTACGTCAGAATTATACGCAAACAATGAATTGCCATAAAGTTGTCGCTCTGAGCTGGACTTAGGACTAGATGCGGCTGTTTGATGACATTATCTTAATTAAGGGTAATTTGCGAATCAACGACATCAACAGAAGCACGCACCGCCAGCCCAAGATTTCCAGCGCGCAGGCACCGGAGTGGGTGGTGGCGCAGAGGCGAGGAGGCGGAGCGTTACAACCACACCGACGCAGATATTTGCGAGGCCCGTACTAACATCAGCATGCCTCTGCGTCGGCGTTTTTAGTTAATTGAACACGGCCCTGTGAGGGCGCCGGCGGTGGCGGTGACGTCAGCGGTGTGATGGCAAAGGAGGGGACGGCGTTTGCGGTGTCCCGATGGAGGCGGTGGAGTGGGCGAGTGATACGTGTTCGCCAGTACGTGCGCGGCGGGATGGCACGGCGCGATCGAGGGCGGTGATGGCAATGGCGTGGGAAGCGACGATAAGCTGCGGACACGGCCAGGGGCGGGCGCTGGCGGATGGGGAAGTCGAATGGGTGACGGAGAGAGCTGTGGGGGACGGTGACAGGGTACAGGGGCGGGGGTGACGGGG